>JAEQBH010003162.1:0-402146 GCA_016808115.1 Tetrastigma voinierianum | reverse complement strand
TAGTACAATGTAGTAAGCTGTCCTGGAATTGGCTCAGAGACACCTCTCTCATTCATGCCTTACCTATTTAAATGTTGAAGCGAGTTTACCATGTGGAGTTGGAGAAATATGATGAAGTGGTGTTGAAATGTAATATTTTTAATATATGATGATTCCAAAATGGAAAGTGAATTGAGAGAAAATTAAAAATTATATTTGAATAAATAAAATGTAATTTTTAAGGTTTTTTAAGGAATTTAAAAAAAATTATTATGTGTTTATTAGAGTTGCTAATTTAGTATATAGAATTGTAGTAATACCAAGAAAATATTATTCTTCCTTAATTTACTTTTAAAGCATCAAGTGACAACTTATCTAACATCATGCAATATTACTCTCAAACGTAAAAAATGAAAGTAATTTCTCAAACTTTCATTTATGAGGAAATTGTATATTTATATATGAAATAAAATGCATTGTATATAAAATCAAGAAAATATTTTTCATTGAACTTATTTTCCATACAAAGCAAGCAAACATACATATACATACATACAAGCGATGGTATGCGACATAGGGTGATGTAAATGCGTCACGAATTATAAGTTACAAGCGACATTGCGATGGTAATTATATGTATATGCATTTCACCTCAAGCTATACTCAGGTATGCTCTGCGCCATTTTGTTTCTAGATACGGACTTTCAAGCGATGAAGCCATTACCGATTTTGAAAGGATTTGATAGAGATAGTTGTAATAGTTGAAACATCGGGAAAAGATTGAATTGATGATCGAGAACTTTCACCATACGTGGAAAGCGTCGTATTAGAACAAATGTGGTTACTTTTCCATCTTTGTTCACTGGATTGGAGTGCATCAAATGCCCTTTCAAATATCTTTTATACATTCTTAATTTGCATATATACGCGATTAGTTTGGCAATGCTTTGTTCACTTTTCTCCCTTACATTCTAGGTCTGCAGTTTGGCGAAAACAATCCTCGAACCTTGAGGGTGCTCGACGGTGACATCCTATGCCATATACACGTATCCAAATTACAGAAGATGAATATTGAGATATGAATGCAAATGTTTATGAAGCAATATGAAACCAAAAAGTTTGATATGAAAGCAAGCAGCTGAGAATAAGTCTGCTAAACCATATGTATATTTGTGATAAACGCCAGTAGCAATCTCAGTATCAGAACCATCCAAGGATCTGCAGTTGTATTGGATCCCATCGGGACTATATTTATCAAGTAACTATCATCCCTTTGGCATGGACATAAAATCATAAATGCAACGAGTGCAGGCTAATCACTGTGATGAAGAAGAAAAGAAAAAACAGGACTCACGAGAAGGTGAATAATAATGTTGAGACATATATGCCTCGGGTTTGCAGCTATATTGGAGCAGTGATTCTCAGAGGGTTGATATGTCTGCATGATAAATGCATATCAGAATGGAAACCAAATTCCTTTTTTTCAAGCCGATTATTACTCAAAAAACATGAAAATATGATCTAGAAACCGAGATAGAGAAAAATAAGGAGTGGACTATGAAAAGCTAGCAAATTGTAATTCAAGATGAAGACATGATATTGAATAGGCACTACATTGCAATTAAAAGAACTATTTTCTCATGTTTGGCTTTATCATGAAAAATACTAGAAAATCAAATATGATGAAAATTAATCGTGAGTGTAAGCTATCAAACTATTTAATCATTATGTATAAGAATTAAATTAATTAAAGTGGAAGCTTTGAAGTAGCTTACAAAAATAAATTTTAATCGACCTTAATATTTTCTTTTCAGCTAGTCATAAACCAAACCTGTGAAAACAAATATGTAAGAGGAAGAATTGTGTACATAGAACAACAAATTACTAACATGAGAATTATAGGTTGAACCGTTGTTAATTTCAGCTCAATCCTCGCACCAATTTATGATTAAGTATGAAAATATAGAGCATTATACTAACCACAATCTCTAATTCAAGTAGGTAGCCCCTAGTAGATATTCAAATAATCCTGTGGGTGAAATGTATCGACAAGGCACACTTTATTAATAGCACCTTGATAATTTGGTACATCATATACATTGTTTTGTCCTGTGAGTCATTCAATTTGATAGCTTTAAGGATCCAAAATAGAAGTGTTTATCATTAAATTTAGATAGGTGAGCTAGGATAATATTGAAAATATAGAGAAAATATGTGAAGAGAGTGATAGAAAGCCATATAGTCCTAAACTTTCTAGGGGTCATCGATGAGGAAAAATAGGTAAGAAAAATCATTTGAGTCTACGCCATTGAGAATTGCAATGTTGCAAAGAAAACAAAAATATTGTCAACGTTAAATTTTTACATGGCCTTATTTATAGCTCACATCTACAAGAAGCACAGTATATTAGACTCTGTAGCCTATTATGACTCTATTATTTATTTCTATACAAATCTTGTTGATTCAACTACTAAGCTATTTAGCTCAAAACTATTAATCTAATTAACTAAATTTAAATAATAGAAATTCCTACCTTAATGAATGGTAAAGATTCATCCTGTATATGTGTAAAGATTTAAATCTATATACATAACAATCATAAAAATGAAAGCAATATTTTGAATATTTAGACGATGAGCTAAAACACAGAGGATTAGAGTCGCTTCACCATATAATTCAACCATAGATAGCGCTTGATCCTTCCCACTCATGTTGCATTTGTAAATTTTACCAAGGTCCTTGGCTCCACCTTGTTGTTGTGACACCATGAGTGCTGAATGAAATCAACATTCAGGCTGCACTCACGGACCTTATACTTATAAATTGAACAGCAAATCACCTATATTCTCTTAATGTAAACTCATTTAATTCATCTTTTCTTGTATTCCCTTGTTCTATCTTTGTTAGATAACTTGGCCTCAAACAATTCTTATGATCAACATTATGTACCATGAAACATAAATTAAACTCATCCCAATCAAATTTTCCATAATAGTATGAAAGGCAGCACGCGATAAATAAGCATAAATTTATTTCTCTGATTCATTCATTATGTACTAACAAGATGGAATCCTCCTTGATCTTCACTCATTATGGATAATTAATTGTCTGTGATGACGAGAAACCAAATCACTTTACGTATTTTACGCGATAAAATTTCACCGAATCTCATCTTACTTGAGCTTTGTAAACTCTGGGAAGTATCTATCGATAGTTATAACTTAGAGGATTAACTCCTTTATAACATCAAGTAAAACAATATAATCAACACACTACAGCAGAATGCATCTCCCTGATATACCAGTAACACATGATGATCAATACAAAAAGTAGTCAATAGTCGGGATTTCATTGTACGTCTCAGCATTTGTCATGCACTTCTTACAGACTCATTATACGCTGACTTTGATCACATATTGCTCAACCTCTCTCTCTTAGAAACTCGATTACAGTAATTCCTTGAAATCCCTCGCATCAAATCCTCAATGTCAATAAGCACTCATGGAAATCTTTAACATCGTTCAAATTTCTCTTTAATTTGTCAAAAGAAAATAAACTGGTATATTTCATGGAAACACTCAAGTACAAACTTTTGATACCGCATTACACATACTTAAGAAAGTTTGCTTAAAATCACTCCCTCAAAAGTTCCTGCCTGTAAGCAACATCATGTTGGTTGTAGAGCTTTATATTATTCTAATACTATATTATGTTTAAGTGCTTTTTCCATCCTTTTAAATATTCATGATTGAAAGATTCTTGTTAAGCAAATTGGTCTATATACCTTTGCTACGAAAGAAAAATCCCATGTTCTACAACCTTCATATTATAAGTAACACAAATTTTAGACTTCCTATCTCATATAATGCTATATGCTCACAGAGACTAAAACTAAAGGATTCTATGATGCGCACAAAAGCTACAATGCGGATTGAATGGTGCAAACAAATAACCTGCGCATGCTCTGTACAGCCAGCGAGATAGAGACTCACTGCTTAAAAGCTGTTGTCAGGGAGAGGGAACCCAGTGGTTATAAAGCCCACAAGGCCAAGCCGTGCTGCGATAGAGACTCACTGTGGTGCTGTCAAATCCCTCTTTCAAGCAAGCGTCCATGCAAATTCAAATGGCTTGAGCACGGGTATGCCCTCACAACACTATAGTAAACCGCGGACGGGTAGCGGCCTCATAATTTTGAGACGGGGGTCATCGAGGAATGAACACTCTGTACCCTTGTTACGACCGAGGTGGAGCTAGCGCAAAAGCTGGTTATTGAGGAGAGAGCCCAGAGTGGTTATAAACCCACAAAATCAGCGATAACAGCGATTTGGGACTCATAATATGTCATAACACTTTCATACCTATCTTACCATATAAATCATCACATATCTGAAATTTTACTTTATTCTTATTTTGTAACCTTCTTCAAAATGATGATAATTTCTGCTATCTTATGATACTACATTGCACTCTTGTATTTTCTACACCAAATCTTCCATTCCTGCACAATTTTATCTAACCTCACCACACCAACCTCTTGAAACGTACATGCATTCTAAGCCATGAAACTTTTACCTTTTATCTTCGATTTTAGATTCTAGTATTGCATATTTTATAGATTAAATGTTAGAGAGGACTGGCACATTCATAAAACTTTCTAACATTCATATTAGGTTCATCTCAATCCCACTCTTGATGAAGATTTTACTCCGAGAAATATGAGTTACAAGATTATGTAGAAGTTTGTATAAAAAAAATATAAAATAAAAGGATATTTCACTGCATTAGGAAATTGTAACAGATAAACCTTTACCATAGGCTGCTCTAACTTTTCTGAGACTAAGTAAAATGGCTAATAATGCATGAGTGGCAGAATCACCAAAATGAAAATGAAAAAGCAAAAATGAGAGTCACCAAGTTAGAAAAATATCAACCATCCTCGAATCTTTGGAGGTGAAGATAACTACAATACATGAGAAAAAAGGGATGTTTGTTTAACATAAAAGAATTTCTTGCATGTAAGCGGCACTATGGAACACCTTACGGCCATCGAGTATCACTATGTAGACCACGAAATGTTCATATGCCTTGGAAATTTTGCTACAAATTTTTAAAGACCCGACTCCATAGGAATTAGAATTATCTACTGCCACTAAATAGAATGTAGGAATGAAAACATAGAAAATAGCCTCTTTAAAGCATGAGTAGAAACAAAAGATTTGAAGAAATTTTGAATAGCATTTATTGACTTGAGAAGGTGTGAGAATACACTAAGTATTATAATCACGCGAAAATAGAGAAAGAAAGAAAGGAAAAGAAGGAAATGTATTTACACATGTGCAAAATGTCAAAATTTTGATGGTAAAATAGAAAATAGCAGCAAAATCAGAAATTTTGGAAAAGAAAAAACAGACTCAAATAAATCTTCATGCACATAGTTTTTAAAAGGTCAGAGAGGCACGAGGCACAAAAGCCTCCTGGGCTTAGAGCGCTAAGCACGAGAGGAACTCATGCTCAAGTAGAAAGTAAAATATGTGACCTCTCGGAATGCACATTATTTATAAATAATTCAAATCTGAGTAATTAAAAAAAATTAACATTCTAACATTTAAAAACTATTCAATATAAAAGGTAAAGAAATTATATGAATAGTATATATAATTAGAAATTTCAAGAGTAAAAGTGTTCAAAGGGGTAAGTACAACGAGTGCTTTTAAGCGTGTTCATGCATTCGGTATTATCATGTAGATAAGATTTTCATGTATCTCTACTCGAGCAATGTGAGAAGAAATTTCATCGAAAGCTTATCATGTTAGGTTGTCCATTGTGCACACCAAGCTAATAACTTCTAAATTTGAGATCATACCATACGTGGAGAAACGAATGTCGAACCATGAGTACAAATAAACAACCCCATGATGCATATGAAGCCTGTATCTCAAATGCGGCCAAATACTCTACGTGAAGAATGAAGATAGATCCAGAACATAGATATATGATTAGGGGGAATGAACAAACAAGAAACTTGAGTGAGACAAAATTGAGATTTCTACTTAACCAAAGCTCTAATATCTTGTTAAGATGCCAATTTGACCCAAAAATTGAAGCCCACAATGCATATCAAGCTAACATGAGTTATATTAGCAAGTAGACGGATATGAATTATTCTTTAGGGACTTCAAGCGATCAAAATAGATAACATTTTGAAATAAATATCAAGATAATAAAATCACCTTCATGTTTTTTTACCAAGTTTCAGGTTGGTGGTAGGAAATGTCTTAGTAGTGCAAACAGCTACGACAGAGCAGTAGGAGTAAGGATGATAATATGCAAACACACTGCATTTTTTTGTATGATGGCAGGTAATATGCGAGATCCGAGAAAATGCGGTTCTCATGTGACGGTGTTGCGCCCCGATCTTATAGCTTTTCACACTTAAGCAACATGTATGCTCTTATCTATTTTCAAATTCTTTCAAAAACAAGATTACGCATGCAAAGGGGTGATGGAAAAGCCATTTTACTAGTATAAAGTCGACTAACATAAACTGGAGTTGAAATTAATTTAGTGGATACGGAACTCACCAGAATTAACAAGTTGCACATAGCGTAGTCCTAACTGTGCCTCGGCATCTAGCAAGCTTTGGAATCCTCACATATCTGAATCGGTGTAGAAATAGCTGAGTGCAGTGTGACCATCAGGAATGCAGTGGTCATGCACGTTTTCCATCTCCCGAATAGGTAATATGGGTAAGTAATTGATCTTCAAAGTAACCGTGTTTTGTACCTACACATGTCAATTCTGCGGATCATCTTCGGTAATGTCACGGAGCTTATGATCACGAGTAGGACACAGGGAGGGGTGATTATCCATAATCTTGGTCCCAGCTTTATCAAGCATCTTCATGCCAATGTGTGACGCTTTTTAAGCTGAGAAATCGCGCCATTTCTTCTTTTCTCCATAACGTTAGAAGTTCGATCATTGTATTATATATCTGCCAGGGACCTAACACAAAAGTAATAAATCATGCCATGGTTGCCTCGGGACCACAGACGCAGTATACATATTACGGGGGAACACATTTGTCGAAAACAATGTATTGGAATATAATTTCAGCTAATCACGTGCTTCATGAACACCTTTTCATCGGGGAAGAAAACTAGACATGAAAAGAAGCGAGAGTAACATTTAGGATACATGATGAGCAGTCGGTAGCAACAAAGATATATCAGTAACACATTAGACATTTACAATCTGATTTCTATAAAGCAGAAAGGAAACTGTGAAATAAAGCATCAAAGTCTACTATTATTAGGCTTAGTCATCAGTTTGAAATAAGTGATGGCATAAAATGCATGCCTTGCATCTGTATTTGCATTCATTGATTATCAAATTGAATAATTATTTGAAACTCATCAGTTGAATCAACTAGAGGATTCCATTTAACTGAGGTGATCTTGATCTAGCCACAATCCTCTTAAAACATAAATAGCTACTCGAAACATTACACAACAGAATAATTTAACTATAAGTAACATTATGTGAATTTTCATTTAAAACTCTATCTAAATAAGCAACTTTAAACATCATTCATAATGATATTCAAGAGCCCCATCTCTATCTTATCTTGATTTTAAACCAAATTTGTGAGAGTTTTATCCATGATTGCACACGCACCACATGGATTTGCCCTTTAGATATAAAATGCAGAAGCTACCCTCCCATCAAAAATTTTCATAAAATGATTGTAACTCATTTTCAAACAAAAATACAAGTTTTCAGAGTTGATAATGGAAAAGAGTATTCCAATTCAATTTTACTGACTTATATTCTTGAAAATGGCAACATATATTTTTCTTTGTGCAATACGAGCCTTACAAATAGAGTGGCAAAAAAGAGTAACATCTTTTAAGCAGAAGAGCTCTCTTGTTCTAAAAACATCAAAAAAGTCCATTTGAACCATAAATATTATAACAACCACACATTTGATCGAGTAGCCTTAAAGATTCTGAATATAAAAGTCAATTGATATGTGAAGAGTATGATTCCCTTTTGGATCTTCTCTACTAAAAATATTTAGTATGTTGCTTATGTTCATGTACAAAGTAAAGAGGTCCCAAATTGTATCTAAGAAGCTCAGCATCACGTATGTTCTTTGATTATTCTCAGCTCATAAAGGTTTGAGTATTTTCACCCTCAATCAGAAAAAATGTATCCACGGTAGGTGTTAAATCTTTTAAACCTTCCATTTTAATGACAACTCTTTGAGAAAATTTAAAGTAAAATGAACATCATTTGTATCTAACCTAGTACTCTACTATAAATAATATATCAATGACCTAAAAATTGAGCCTATAACTCATAGAATGATGTTGGTAACAAAATGAATGAGATTTGTTAGAATTCTATAAGCTTTCCCTTGGTATACTCAAAGAAGAAGAAGAGGAGAATGTGATAAAATCACATGATGAAGAGTGGCAAAGAGTGGTTGCTTATACTCAAATAAGGTGAGTGGGGATTCTGTTGTATGATGTAAAAGAGGAACAGAGAATAAAGAAGTTTATAACGAGAAAAGAAATTAGAATTAAAAGAAAAAAAAAAGAAAAGAAACAACAAAAAGGCAAAAAGCAATCTACAAAACACTATAGTAAGCGAAACTAAACATTGACTAATTTTAAAACTTAGAATTATTCTTCCCTACTACTTTGTCGCAAGTATTTCTTCCCATTCCTCTTAAATGTTTTAAACATGAAAAAAGGAGCACTGGGATGAGATGAGAAAGAGGGTTGTAAAAGCTGATTTTTATAAAAAAGAATTTGAGTGAGATTTACTAGCTATATGATTTGAAAATACAAGCATTAGCTTTAGTGTAATATAGTTAAAGCTTTGCTTTCAGGGGCATCCTTAGTTACAAGTTTCAATCCCTTAGGTACATTGGACATAGGGAAATTTTTATTTTACAATTTTAGGGAGCTTATGTACTCCTGTTTTAGCTACCAAGTCTCATCATTAAGTCTGCTATATCTGTAGTGCATTCGTACTAATATATCAGTCATTTGCAGTTTATATTAGTGCTATTTATAAGATTTCTCTAAAAGTGAAGATTTATTAGAATTCAATGATATTTTTATGACTAATTCTAGTATGTTATAATCTAATCGCTAAATACAATGGAAACAAAATATAGTGATCACTAACTGTATGACTCATACTAACTCTGGTAGTTCGACTAATGTAATTTCAGGTAAGAAGTTTATCAAAGTATAACAACCATTTTTGTGAATATAATTTACTATATTACCAAATAATGCCTTTTTCTGGTGTCCAGTTCCCATCTCCAAGAAAGTTGTATTTTCAGTCACTTCATCTCAAATCAAATTCTTTAATAAAATCACAGACTTGGATACTCCCACCAAAACAATCCAAACCTTCATGTCCCTATGTCTCTAAATAATGTTAGCAACTATTTAGCTGTCATAAAATAATATAATAATAAATATACAAAATAATACAAGAAAACTCTAAATACAAATATGGAAACATTGTGTTTGTGAAATGAGAGGCACTCATAAGAGTGAAAAGATAGGAAGTGGACGATTTACATAGTGGAAGAAACCACAGGTAAGGATGCAAATGGATTTGAGGAATCTCATATGAGCCAATAAGCTCTATTGAGAGATGCAAGATGAGATTAGTAGCTAAGGAAAAACTCAAGAATTTTCAGTAATGGTTATCAATTTGCTCGATGACTAAGATGAATTCAGTACAATCCTTTATCTCTACAGCTAATTTTATTGAGAGCTTATTCTAAATATTAAAATTCCTTTTCATGGGAAGTTAGAGGAGGAAGTGTGTATGGATTACTAGACTAAATCCAACAAGAAGGGTGTGTGCAAACTAAAGAAAATCATTTATGGTCACAGGGCTTGGTTTAAGCCATTTACTAAGTCATTAGAAATATGAAGCACTAGAAAATAAGGGAGACAGCACTATATTTCAAATGCACACCATTCATGAAAATGAACATTCCCATTATTCTATGTAGGCATATAATTGTTGTAGTTTACAATTTTAAGGAAATTCGAGTTTAAAAGATACACTTGATAGAATTTGAGATAAAGGTGTGGGGACCACTGAGATATTTTCTTATGGAAAAAGCAGAACAAACATTGTGTTGCATGCATTACATGACTATTACAAAAGCATGTATTTAATCATAAATAAACTAAGATAACAAGATGCAAACTTGATGTTACATAAGATCTGACCACAAACAAGGAATGGAGGGTAAGGAGATTCAATAAACGGGTGGGCATCAAAGACATGTAGAAGGCTTATTTCAAACTTATTAGACACATAGCCTACTATAGTATTGTCGACAAACTTAAGCACTCTAGACTAAAGTTTTATCTGGAAGCAATTGAAAGGATTCTTAAGCTACCTTAAAGCCACACCAAGGTGGTGTTTGTTTTATAATGCTTGAGATAGAACACAAAACATCTTTGAATAACACCATGCTTATTAAGTATTAGGTTGTTGTTTTTAACATTAGGTAGTGAGTAAGGGATGACAACGGGACTTGGATTATTTTGGGTTAAGATAAAGTGCAAATGTAATAGTGCATGTTTAATTTAATTTTAATCGGGTTTAACGGGTTTTGAGTTTATTTTTTCAAAAATCTGACACGGGTTCAAGTATTGTTGCACTACGTAAAACTGAGAAAATTGAGAATTTTCAAAAAATGGTAAATGTTAATAAAAATAATAGAATTGTCATAAAGGGTTCGAGGGAAACATAAAATTCTCTAGATCTCGGATATTGAAACGGACTAGCAGCAGATTAGAATTAGTCTCGTGAATCTAGTAAACCTAAAGTTTAGATTTTAAGACAAACGAAATTTTGAATTACAAAGTGAAATAAGTTGTTAGTGACTCTAGAGACAAGATTTTTACGAAAGGAAATAGAAATTAGGAAATGACTTGAGGCTAAGTTAATTTAAAATAAGAGTGAACTGAAAAGAAATAAATTGTTTAGGGGTATAAGAACCGAATGAAGCAATATGAACCATATATATAAAATAATAATAATAATAAGCCCATATAGATTATATTTAAAATAATTTTTTTATTATTTTATTTTTATACTTTAATATAAATAATAATTATTATTATAATGTTTTTTAATAAATAATATATAAAAAATTCATAATATTTTATTTTTATTAGAAAATATTAGTACAATATAATAAAAATAAAAGCAAATATAAAAAATAAAATTAAAAATAAAAACAAAAATAAAATGTAAATTGGGTGAATTTGGGGGTACCCATCTCATATCTTGTTTAATTTTTAAATGAGACAAGTTTGGAATTGAAGAAAAATAACTGGCTAGGATTAGGGATGGGATACATGCGAGGTCGAACCTCGGTGTCATCACAGTAGTGTATGTGTACAGTTGTTAACTTTTGTTGGACAATGATTGAGTTTTCTTATTTTGTGAAATGACTTTTAGAGATAGAAAGAAATAAAAAATATTTTCACTTTTTGTATTAGAACTTTTTAAAAAAGAATTTAATGATAAGTCAGTGAAAATTTTTAAAAAACAAACTTGACTTAATGCGAAAGCTATTAAGCAAACGTAAGTAAAAATAACGCCACCAATAGGAGTCTTTTCTTTTCCTTTTCAATAAAAAAAAAAAAAAAAAAAAAAAAATTTCAAGAAAGAGTGACCGTCTTCTAATGGAAGTTTATATGAGTACGGACTAGGAGTGATTAGGTCAATGACCGAAGATCAGCTATGAGTTATGGTGCTATAGTTTGGAACATCAATGTAATTAAGTAGACAAAGGGTATGGTTGAACTACAAAAGTAAACATCGGGTGTATTTGGAACCAAAAAAGTTAATATGCAAAATCAAAGTGAGCATTTGTGCACCTTATCATATTCTTAAAAAATATGTTAAAAATAAAATTTTGTGCATATATAATACCCCCAATTTAGTTATTTCTATATCTATATAATCATTCTTTAAAACAGTAAGCAAAAACAGTAAAATAAATCAAAAGTATAAAAATACATTAATACATACATTCTTCCTTTCATCAGCTATTTTTAAATGTTATATTACAACGTTGTACTATTCTGTGTAACTGAGGACTGGGCTTGACATCTCGATCATGTTCTTGCAAGTACGGAGCACACTGTTCACCCTTTCGTACTAAGCGAGACAGCCTCAGGAATACAGCCAGAGATTTTGTTGATATATATAAATATTTAGAATTAAGACATTGGTATGTTGAATCAACTCATCAAATGTAATTGATCCACCAAAGATAACAATATCTCCTACACATAATTTAAATCATCTCAAATCTAAGCTTGAACATAAAATGGAATCTTTGGAAGTAAATAAGAAAAGTTATAAACAATGTCAATACTAACATTGCTACATAATTATCTCGAATAGAGCATAACAACCATACAAATAATATATGACAATTAATATAGTTGTCCTTTTCTTAAGATTAATCAACATTTTTATAATATATCACTTTAGAATTAATACTTTTTCATAGAAAAGAAACTAACAATTATTTTTATTACAATTTTGAATAGAAGTAACGGATGCCAAAATTTGCCATAGAAAGAAAACAAACACATAAACCCTAGATAGGAAGTGAGCAACAAGCAAAGGTGGTTTTGTTGTTATCTATGGTGAGGTCACGACCCATCCGTAGTGAGGTTTCAGACTCCGCAAGCTCATTGTGCTCAAAGTAGGTTGCGAAAGAAAAGAAAAGAAAATTATGAAACAAATCTCATCTTAAAAGAATACACTCATCATGAATCTAGCATTAGCATCGAAGCAATAAGAAGCAACCGGGAAAACGGCAATATTGTTCTGTAGCTACACTAATAAAACATTCTTCGGGTTATGCATTGATAATCATAATTTCAGGAGATAGCTACGTTCAGCAATATAATGCATTGAGAAGCTCATTGAAAGCGTGAAAATCGAGAAAATCTCTTGAGTGTTACCACATATAAGGTACAAGAAGAAATCAATGTTGAATATTTTTCTAAACTAAGCAAACTAAATGCAACTAAATATTGAGTGTTATAGAGCAACTCAAGTGAAATATCAGAGAAAAGTTTAGAAATAGAAAAGCTTTGAGAAGGAAACTAAGAGCACGAGATAGGGACAGCCACAAGCATTTGGATCAGGAATGCTACTCTCACCCTTTCATACCAGAGCTTTAGTTTTAACTCTAAACATTCCTTTGTTTATCAGATGCCACATTTCCATCTACACTTATCACCCAGTTTCCGTATATAAGCGAGAGAAACAAGAGAGATTGCATGGATAACCTTTTACGCTGTAATTGTTTTCTTCTTAGGTTTTTGTAGCCTCTTAGATCTTGCTACCTTGGGGATCTCACGACCGATGTTTAAAACCGAGCCCACCAGTGAGTCGAAACCATATCGCTAATAGAGTCTGATCTCAGTGCAATAGTATGCTCTCGACTCATACTTCCTTTGTCGACCGTTCTTGGACACCAAAGCTCGACCTGAGATTCTTCAAATAAGCAATGACTCACTCTCAAATATACGCCGGCTGTGCTTCAATACTGCAAGGCGCTTGGGTGTAAGCGATAGTAATCCTCAAAGGGAATGTTGTTGTGGATAATGCGTGAGAAGACATGGAGATCATCAAGTGCCGTGTATCGATGAAGTGAGCCGGCACAGCTGCGATGAAACCGTGACCGGTTTCACCGACTTGGGGGTCTTTTAAATCCCAGCCTCGATGGTTTCCATTTCTTAGAGTTGAAATACATCTCGAAGCCGACTGACGAGTTCTTTGGGGAAATAATTTTGAGTATTGCGGTCAACAAAGCGGTAATCGCCTGTTTAAACCTCCTATCTCAACCACGAATGAAAATCTAAACGTATACCTCCAGGTAGAATCTATGATTCAAATAGAAATATCTATCTTAAAAAAATATAAAGCAAAATAAGTAAGCCAAATGTTTACATAGTATTAATTTAAATAAAAGCAAGAATAGAAACATTAACTCCTTCTGAAATTAAAGTAAATGGATCTAAGCTGGTTGTGATACATGGACCATTTAGGCGCACAAAAGGAAATACAAGAAAGTTAGAAATCCCAGCGGCACCGATACGGTGATACATTGGCTGTTTCCCAAATCAATTTTCCATGGAATAAATACTCATTGAAACTTTAAAAATTAACATTAACCAAAAATTTAGAACTGAGAAAATAAAAAGATTAAAAAACCCAAATCTAAGTCCCTTCTGACCAATCGGGGAAAGCAGTTGCATTTAGATTAGTAAAATTAGTTCGGACAATGAAAGGAATTAGAAACTATTACTAGTCTCCAAAAAGGAGAATGAAACATACATCTACAAACAAAAATCAACTCACCTCAATTTTGTATCCATATAGATGAAAGATCTTGTTCATCATATAGCATATCTTCAAGCTGAAACATTTTCTCACTTTCACATACTCGGACAAAAGCTGACTTGTAGATAGCCTTTGTTGCATGTGTCATAAACTAGCCCTTTGGATGTGGTCTAATGAACAAAACAAAATATTTTAGCTAAATTTATGAAGCAAAAGTAATAGCATAAATTTTAATTAAATAAATGGCCAACCTTATACGAAATGCGAAGGGATGCGACATGATCGAGAGAAGATGCACGAAATGCAACACATTCTGTCTGATGAGTGGAAACACATCTAAAAGAACAGGGCAATTTTACATGAAAGTAGTGTAGATAACCAAAAAGCGAAGATGAAAGTTCTAAAAGTTTCAAGATTGACAAAGTTCATTAACAAGACAAGACATGCAGATACTGAATGAAATGATCATTAGAGCATATGGTGCTACATACCCACGACTAAGAGTACTTTGCTCGAGAGATAAGTATGAGATTAACATAAACCCATTCGAGAAAGAAAACAATCTTGGGAAGCTATGAAATACGGAAAGATTCAAATTTTCACAAAAATGGTAAAATAGTAATTTCGGTCAGAAAACCGGAATTTTTCTAGATATCGGATGACGAAACGGAATTCTCCGTTGAAATCGTCTCGCAAAATCTAGCTACCACGTCAAATTTCGTTGGATTCCGAGACAGTCGGAATTTCACGTTTGTCGAGGCGTAAAGTGTTGGATGACACATGGCATGGTTTTAGGGGATGCCACATGGCACCTGAAAAGTGACTTACATGTGAAGATCCATGTGGTGCACTTGAATGTGTGGCTCACAATTAGCCACATGAAAGATGATGCAATAAAGGAAATAAAGAAATAAGGAAATAAGGAGGAAAAACATGGACCACGTAAGTGGTATGAGGAAAGGGGGAGGAAGTTTCCTCCCGCCCGGCCAGACCGGTCAATGCAAATCGAGAGGGAAAAGAAAAGCAAAGAAAAAAGGAAAAGAAGGAGGAACAAACAAAATAGTTCATGGGAAAGAAAGGAGAAAGGAGAAGAAATTGAGGATTTCCGACTTCGATGGTCGGATTCGACAATCAGAAGACTAAAGTTGGTACGCAGCGCGTCTGTGTGGACACGAAAACTTGGAGTTTCGACAAGCTCCATAAGGTAGGGAATTTTCCTACTCGGTTTATTTTAAACCTAAAGGCCTTATAATGGTATGGGGCATCTATGGGGAGTTCATGAGGCCATGTGTTTAGTTCCAAAACTTGGGACTAAATGGTGAAAGTTTCTATGACAGGTTTCACACAGTCGAGCTGTTGTGAGAGTTGGGGTTGTTGGAAACTAAAGTTTCCAAGTTTTGTGTTGTGTTTCATGATGTGTGGATGTTTTGGAACCAAAGGCTGGTTCATGTTTGTGAAGGGACCGTGAGGTACCACATTTGGAAGGAGTCTAGTGTGACCTTGTTGTGTGTTATTGCTTACATGAATAACATGCTGTGTGAAAAGTATCATGTTAGTATATGCTATTTGATGTATTAACATGGATTGCATGGATGTAAATTATAATTATCCATGGTATGTAAATGTTTCATTTAGCACTCATATATACATGTAACATGAAGGAAAATGCATTGGCATCATGTATTCATATGCGCGGTCACATCGGCGTCAAGTCGGTGTGGGTGCATAGTGATTGTGAAACCTGAGAAAGTCCAAATTTCCTGGAATGATAAAGCGATTTGGATAGATGTCGATTTCTGGATCTCGATAGCGACAAACTCCACCGTTAAGATCGTGATGACCATCAAGTGTCGAATTAAGGCGATCGTTTGCGTTCGGGCGATGATGTTACGGCGTTGGGTGTCAGATATACGATCGTAATGTTCTCAGCGCGACTCAGTGACAATGGTCAGATCATAGTGTGATATGAAATCCCCAGATGGATAGTGTCTGAAATCACGTCAAATATGTAAATCTGATGCTCAGCAGGGACAAGTCCTCTTGACGAAGCTCTCCCAACGGTTGGGAGAAAGGAAAAAGGGAGGAAAAAGAAAAGAAGGTTTTTAAGAGAGAGAGAGAGTGTCTACCTTCTCTCTAGATTTCCGACATTCGGATAGTCGGTTCTCGTCGAGAGAAAAGAGGAGAAGTTGGTCTCGTTGCCAAGAGCTACGGCGTTGACACCGGTTGTGTGGGTTGATGACCGAGGTAGGGATCTTTCCTGCTTGTTTTTATTCTTTGGCTAAGGGTCATTTTTAATGGATGAGGATTTGCTAAGGCACGGATGAGTGTTTCGGTTCCAAGATTTAAGTGAAGAAATCCCCTATAGTGGTTTGGACGATCCGCGGGTTTGTTTGTGTGGCTTGTGTGATGTTGCATTGTGCGGCGAGTGAATAACTTATCGCGGTGTGATTTTGTGGGCGGAGTTCAAATGAATTGCGGATTGTATATTAGCTCATGAGCTAATTTTATGTTATTGTTATGAATAAATAACATGTGGTTAGTAAGTGAATTTTGTTAATATATGCACGATTGATATATTAGCATGTGTTGTATGTTTTACTTGAATGTTCGGGGTGCATTACATGGCCTTAGGTGAGAGTAACCTAAGTAGGAAAGATTTCACTGAGCATTGCTCACCTGTCGAGGAAAAACTATTTCCAATTCACAGAAGAGACACTGGGGATGGGGCATCAGGAGCCTTAGAGGTGAAGAAATGGCCTAGTATGGCCTTATCTTGTATTTTTGTAAAATTCTGGGCAAGAGACCCAGTTTTGGATAAATTGTAATCAAAACAACTTGCAATTAAATTCTTTTAGGTATAAAATATATATTTTGATAAGTATGGATAATGGGCCCTAAGTGGCCATTTTACTCTCGTCTGAGTCTCATCTTTGTGAGATGCAATTCTACCTTGAGTTGACCGGTGGTCGGCGGGACCTGAGTTTGGGCGTCACTGGCAGTATCGAGCATGGGTATCTACGAATACCTAGGGCTCGATGGGAAACAGGTTAGATCATGCATCCATTGTGCATTTTGATGAATTAATTGTGATGTGTTTTGAATTGTGTGAAATTGTATGCTTAGTAAAATAGCATATAGGAAAATGTCGAACTCTTAGGGTTGAAAATAAAACCCCTAAGGTTCGAGGAATTATGGGCATGCGGTCCATAAATGAAAATAATAATAATAATAATAATAATTTTTACGGACAATCGTTCGGTTTTGAACATGAGCAGAGTGTGTTTTGTGGAATTACAGAAGATTATTCCGGTTTTACCTGAAAAAGAGTAAATTAAACTCTTAAATTTTTTTTTTTTTGATTGATAAAAAACAGACAATATATAGATAACAAAAGAACCCAAAAGTACACAGGTTGTGAACAAAAAAAATTAAACTCTTAAAATTTTGAGTTGTAAAAATTTCAATTGTTTAATTTCTTGCACCTTAGAGGTGGCGGGAGAGGCTCTTTGGAGGATTTTGAAAAAAAAAAATATATATATATATATATATATATATACAAAGGCGAGAAGTTGGAATAGCTCTTTGCCAAACTCTATATAGGGTCGCGACCCAAATTTGGGAGTAATGACGTGAGGCGCTGGTGCCCCAGCGACGACTATGCCTGCC
Source organism: Tetrastigma voinierianum (assembly GCA_016808115.1). NCBI lineage: Eukaryota > Viridiplantae > Streptophyta > Magnoliopsida > Vitales > Vitaceae > Tetrastigma > Tetrastigma voinierianum. The sequence goes on along the minus strand of JAEQBH010003162.1, from coordinate 384,083 downwards.
TGACGGCCCAGCCTTGCGGTCTGACGCACACCACGACGGGTAGCGGCGTGCGACTGGCTGAGTTGGGACTAAATAGTCAGCCATTCATTGACATAGTTTCAAATTAGTGACATGGGGCTGGGCGGTTTGAGTGTCAGCGACTTAGCTTTGAGGTTACCTTTGGTTTAGTCTTGAGGAGGGATTACGACCAAGTTTAATTTGCGAAGCGACCGGTCGCGACCTAGTTGAGGTCTGACGGGGTTGAAGCCTTGGGAGCAACCTTGGAGTGCCAGCTTTGAATTGCATCAGCGACACGGTGGGCTTGGTAAGACACGGGTACGTGTTACCAACTAGGAAAAAAGGGTCATTGTAGGTTAGGATTGATTTGAGGTCGCGACCTGGTTTGGTTGGGCTTGAGGTCGCGACCCAGTTAACCAGCGACTGTTGGTTGTGACACGCACAGGCGTCGCGAGAGGGACAACTGGCCATTGGTCGCGACCCGTTGAGATCGCGACGGCTGTTGAAATTAAGTCTGACCCGTTTAGAGTCCTTGAACTGGTTTATTCGAATTGAAACGGAAACGAGTCGCGACCAGTTTAGAGGTCGCGACTGGTTAGCCGCAAGTCGCGACACGAATTTTGAAGTCGCGTGACACGGCTGAAAACTGTTAGGCACGGGCCCGGTGTCACGACACAGGGCTTTGGGTCCGCGATAGAGGCCGAGGCGCGGCGAGAGCGTTCTGTGTGACTCGCGCAGCTATACGACACGGGAACTATGCACGTAGTGTCTGCGTCTCGACAGGTTCTAGGTGTGCGCCGCGTGCACACAACCCGATTTTGTGATAGTGCTTCATTTAGGGTCCTTTATTTGAATCCTTGTTCATGGACCTTTGTTGCGGGGATTCCAAAAAAAAAAAAAACAATGAAACTGATGTTCGAATCTTGAGATGAATTTACGATTTAATTGAGTCAAAACCTGACAATAAGCTGTTTCTGACAACCGCTTGTACAAAAAAACACTTCGACAAGTAGACATAATTTGAAATCAACTATTTAAAAAAACATGATATGAAATCAAAGCCACTAAGGTTTACAAGAATGTGAAGTTCCCGATAAGCAATGAAAGGCATTATCGAAATAAAATTTGACATTATTAATTACAAAGGTTATGCTCACATAAACATGTAAAACCCGGGAATCAAAACCACTAGAAGTAATAATAAGCTATTTTACCTCTGATATGAGCGAATCCATGATAAGCGTTTTGTGAAAATACCATAAAACTAAGTGTTCAAATCATGGATGCAAATAGAAAGCTGGAGATAGCATTAGCTTTTCCTTGAGAAACGACTTGAGCTAGAAAGTTGGGTTGAGTTTTGGGAGGTTCGGGTTCAAGACACGGCGGGCGATAAGCAATCGTATAAAAGATATTTTTTTAGAAAAGGAAAAGCGGGAGCTAGCATTGGAACTGCGAGGAGATTGGGAACATACTTTGGAATGGGAGTGAAACTTGACGGTGAGGACACACTTGAGCGGGACCCGAGTTCTTAAGTACATTTGGACTACATAGAGCATATAGTACGAGCGTGGTGATAGTATATCATTAATTCAAAACATTGCCATATAGTCACCCAACACATATTATACAAACCCGAAATTGAGCTAGTAGCGAGAGGTGTTTATGGAGCCTGACACTCCGTATAGGAGGTTTCGTACTTAAGGTCCAAAGCGCATCATAGGCGTACTGAGTTGCTTCCTTAATCGGGCAACAACAGGTTCTAATAAAATGTTTACGATTGAAGGCGGTGAAAAAAGAATCTTTGCGGTAAATTACGGGATACGAGTCTGTGAAGGCATTGTTCTGGACCTCAGTCCTTGTCACGCTCGACAGGCCGGGTCCCTTTGTACATGTTCTTACATTAAAAGGTGTGCGATTTATCGGGTAAATAATGAAGTCTTTTTGCATTTCTTGCCCTTACCAACAAACTCCGAGTTTGAAGTAGAAAGGACGATGAGTTTATCACGCGCGCATAAGCTGTTTAATTAGACCTAACAATCTTCTTCGTGAAAAAATATAAATACCTGTGCAAGCCTTGAAGTACAAGGATCCATCAGCCACATAAAGGAAATAACCAATAATAGAAAAATAGAATGAATAGAAGTCAACTTTGTTCAGTTCAAAGTTTGAGTTTGTTCGACACCTCGCAAGTGCCCCTTGGGATGAAACCAGATAGTCTACTCGAAGTTGATCTGCATCTAGTCTCTAGCACATGGTCATTCTTTAACCACCCAAAACAAATTTAAAGTGAATTCTCCCACCAAAATTTCTGTCTCTACTAACAATGCTTGCTTTGAAAAACGGAAGCACATCACATTTATGCCTTCATTTAGAGTTACTTTTCCGGATACTGAATATTTTTGCGGTCGAAGATAGGTACTTTTGAAATACTATGCGGGCGGTCTTGCATGTTGCCAAATCCTTGAGATTCAAAATCTCAGTTTCCTCCTTTCCCCAGACTTCATAGCTACCAAACATAAACATAAAGCAAATTTCCGAGAAATTTGCTAATATGTCTTCTTGAAGAAAAGATAAGTCCCTCGAAATGCTAAACAACGATCCCCATCCCTCATGATGCAAATATAAGCACATAAATCTGCAAAAATGGCTGGTAAACTTCAAATATGGATTTTTCTGTTGTGGTAACCAATTCGTACTTATTGCTATAACACTACATCCCGTAAAAGCTTCGAGTCCAATTCAGTCATCAATCTTCAGAGTTTCTCTCCTTTTCCTTCCTCGTGACCAAACACGATCAATTATAAATTGAGAGACAAAGAAAAAGAAAAAAGATTTTCGTCTAAATAAAATCAATCATTACGGATGATAAAACAAAATACACATGGAGAAGTGAGGACCATCATTAGTTTTGCCTCCCATGACAGCGATTCACCCCGATGTAATCATGGAAAATGGTTTCGATAGTAGGTGGCCCCTTGCATTGAGTGTTTCTGTCAATGTGTTGCATAGTTGGCCGAGATTTGGAAGTTGACACATAAGCATGCTAATGCTATCTTCCTTTACCCAACCACTACGTTCAGCTCACCCCTTCATCCACGGGAGGTGAGGGTGCTTGTCCATGCGTCATTTAACATTGATAATTCGTGATGGCCAGTAATGAATTGAGGATGAGGAGGATCTTGATGATAAGCGAGTGAGAGAAACCATGTCACTAATAGGATCTGATCTCGATTGCAATGAAATATGCTTCTCGACTCATACTTCTTGTCAACGTTTCATGGACAGAATTTGGACCCTCGGATTCTTAAATGCAGCGGTAGCTCCGCAACTCTCGAATATCGCCGGCTATGCTTCAATACACCAAAGGCACCCTTTGTAAGCAATAGTAATCCTCACGGAGATATTTTACGTGGATAGGCTGCGAGAAGACATAGGAGATCATCAAGTGCCATTATCGATAAGTGAGCGCTTTCTTTACCCGGAAAACGTGGCCAGTTTCACCGACCCGGGGGTCTTTTGTGACCTCTAATGGTTTGCCATTTCTCGAGTTAATCTGAGGAGAAGCTGCGGGATTTCGGCTGACCACAAGATGACAAATCTTCTTGAATAGTCTCGGTGTAAAATTACTTTCGAACACCCGACAATATCGGCCCGTAAACATGGCGGCTCGGGCGTGCCCATTGTTTAACTTGAATCGTATACCATTTACTTCTAATATGCGATGGAAATCAATAACGCTGCGAAGATGGATTTAATTATGATTCGAGACATTCGTGAGATAATAAAATTACTTATCTAAGTCAGTTATTTGTAAATGTCGAAACGATGCAACAAATTCGGATTATAAATGCGATATTTTGGCATATGAAATACACACACCGTATTGCTTCTTTTTTGAGCAAGTTTTATATTTTATTAGATTGGTGTTATGTAACATGTTTTGAAACTATAGTCGAACAATAACATAATCTTGTAGTGGAGCACAAAGATCAATATTAAGTATAGTCGATTAAATCTTAATAGACTAATTCTTGCTATATTAGTATTATTTGCCAAAACGTCCTATGTTGAAACTGAAACCCGATTAATCTCATAGAAGGTGAAGAACAAATTCACGGATGAAGATCTAAAACAGTAATTCTTGCACTCGGGTAGAATCTATGATTCGGTAGAATGTCTATGGTAGAAAGATTTAGAAGTTTAGAATGAGGTAGTGGATGTTTCTGCTTGATTATTAATTTCGAATAAGAGACTGAGATAGAACATTAGAGCAAGCGCAAGTTGCTTCAACGGATCTAAGCTAATCTGTGTCATGGACCATTTCGGGCCTTCAAAAGGAGTACAAGAGAAGGATGAAATCAAAGCATTTCGATGTAGTGATGCGTGGCTGTTCAAATCCGATTTCCATGGAATAAGATTACTCATTGAAACTTTAAAGATAACATTGACAAAATTTAGAACCGAAAATAAAAAGATTAAAAGGCCAAATCTAAGTCCCTTACAGCCAATCAGGGGAAGCAGATGCATTTAGATTAAGCTTCAAAATCGATTCGGACAATGAGAGGAAATTAGAGAAACTATTACTAGTCTAAAGGAGAATAAAACACATCTAGAAACAAAAGCAACTCACCTCAATTTTATCCATGGGCGAAGAATGTCTTGTTCATCATACAACATCTTAAACTGAAACTTTGCTCACTTTTAAAAATCGATTAAAAAGCAACTTGTAGATAGCCTTTGTTGCAAGTGTCATAAAAAGCGGCCCTTTGAATGTAGTCCTAGAACAATTAAAAATATTTTAGCTTAATTTATAGGCAAGTAATTGCATAAATTTTAATTAAATAAATGGCCGACACTTCTCGAAATATGGAAGGATGCAGCATGATCAAGTAGATACATACGGGAAATACAACACATTCTGATGCGATAAAGTGGAAGAGCACATCCCAAAGAAAAGAGGCAATTTTATGAGAAGGTAAGGTAGATAACCAAAGGAAGCGAAGATGAAAGTTCCAAAATATTTCAAGATTGACAAGAAGTTCATTGACAGATAGACATGCAAGATACTGAATGAAATGATCGTTAAGAACATCTTGTGTCACCAAATGGTACGATCTCTTCAGCGAAGCGGTCGAAGATGATCAAACCTGAAGTAGAGACATAGTCATGCATTTGCATCACAACCAATTTATGGGTCAAATACAAACTGAGAGACAAAGAAAAAGAGATTTTTCGGTCTTAAATAAAATCAAATCATTGTGGATGATAAAACAAAAATACACTTGGAAGTGAGGGGCTAGTCGACTAGTTTAGCCTCAGCGGCCCGATAAGGAAAAAGAACCGGATATTGATAAGAGAAGATGCGGATGAGGATTCTGCTTGGTGTTTCTAGTCAAATCTTTATATGCTTTAGCAATAGTTGTTTTTGGTCATTTTCTCATTAGACCATTCAGTGAATTCATTCCATTGTTTAAAAAAAAAAATTGCGAAAAATGACCATACCTAGGATTACAAGATAAAAAACAATAATGATATTGTCTAAACTTCATTTCTCAATTGATTACTAAGTTATAAAAACAAATAACATTACAATATTCAACAAGGAAAAAGAACATCTTGTATCGCGAAGGACATCAATGGTTGAAGGATCAATCTCTCTTCCAAGAATGGCAAAACGACCATGCTGAGTATCTTGGATGAATTCCTGATCAAACTATCACCATAGAACATGACCAAAACGAAACAAACAAATTAAAAACCTAATGTTAGAAATTGAAGGAAAAAAACTGGTAATCAAAATAAAAGCACAATGCGTATGGTATACCGGTATGGTTTTCCTTTATAGGACGTGTAGACACGAGGCGGCCCGCCATTTCCAGCACCTAGAGTATCAGATCTCCAAAAGCAGGCGGATCGAAGATGATCAGAGCCTCGAGTAGAGACATAGTCGTGAGCCGCATCCTGACCAATTTATGGGTCGATTATAAAGTGAGAGGCAGGAAAAAGAGATTGCCGTCTTAATAAAATCAATGATTGGATGATAAAACAAAAATACACATGGAGAGTGAGGACCATCGGCTAGTTTTGCCTCCATGACCAGCGGGTTTCACCCGATGTAATCATAGACGGTTTCGATAGTGGTGGCTTTGTGCATTGAGAGTGCTGCGTCGATCTGTTGCATAGTTGGCCGAGGTGGGGATCCGACATAAGCATGCTAATGCTATCTTCCTTTACCAACCACTACTTTCGGCTCACCGCTTCATCCAAAGGAGGTGAGGGCGCTTGTCCATGCTGTATTCGTGCTTGATGGTCGGCGTCATTGGTAATGAGGATGAGGATATGAGGAGGATGCGTGATAACAGTGATGAGATGAGTTCGACCGGGATGCCTTCCCATAATTACCTCCATTGTTACAACCAGAAGCTATAAACATCAGAACATTATCCACCTTCATCGTGTAAGCAAGTTACCCAAATTAAGAAGATTACATGTGCACTCTGCTCTGCTAGAAATTATAATAGTATAACTAACGCACTAATTAAGAAAAATAATTTTTGGAAGCGATTATAACCAAAAGTTCACACCAAATGTAGTCAATTAGATGAGTCAGGCTTTATAAACTAGCGGGTGCGAAGTCGAGACATGGGCTTCATGATACGAATCCTAACAGAACATTGTTCTTTAGTTATGTCTCGATGAATTCTTTGGAGGTGAGCAATCATGGTGCATATAAGATAAAGCTTTAGCCACCTTTCACAATGTTTAGCCTCACAATCCAATCAAGTTTTAACCTTCTTCATCGTTGCTTAGAATGTTTCTCAAGCTCCCACTTTTCCATAAACTCATGTCAAAATGAGTTCTTAGCAAATGAAGCTGAAGCCATAAAGCTTGACAATATTGCGATGCCTTATACGTGTTAGAGCATGAATCTAAGCTTTATGAAAGCCTTCAAATCAGCCATATCTCCACCATCTTGATACGATGAGTAGTGAAGCTTTTTCACAGCAACAACGCGACCATTTAGCGGCTTGGCCTTGTAAAGCGAGTGCCATATCTCCGGTGCCATGCTGTTTTGGGCGAAATTGTCGGTTCCACGTATGATGCTCATACAACAAGAAGTTCCCATCATGTCAATATTGTGAATAGATCTTTGACATCGGCGACAGTGTAGACTTGGTTGTTTTCTTCCTCGATTTTGGACGAAGAAAATAAATGCCCGATAATACAAGCGGATAAGAACAATAGGTGCTCACAATGAGGAGTAGTATGATCAAGGCAGAAAACCATTGGCCTTCTTGGTGCATGGCTTGAGATGAGTGACATTATTACCACGAGACCTTCTTTATTTCTAAATGCCTGGAAATGGAAGCGAAGGCTTTGATGTTGGGGAGAGGACCTTCCAGCTGGTTGTAGGATATCTCGGCCAGATGTCGGGCTAATTAGATCATCAAAGTGTGTGGGATGGTGCGGAAAATTTGGTTATGGGAGAGATTCAGCGTCTCTAGTCATAGTAACTCTCAGCGGCGGTGGAATCTCTCTGTGACATATTTTTGACTAAGATCAAGACTCCCAGACTATGCATCTTTCAATTTAAATCGGAATGCTATCACAAATCGATTCCTCAAGTTCAAGGGCGATAATTTCCACAAGTTCCACTATTTGTTTGGGAATTTGACCGCTTAAGTTGTTCGATGCGGTCGAGGTTTGAAGATCGGCTAATTTTCCCAATTTCAAGGAATCAGCTACGAAGATGGTTGTTAGTCGGTAACAAATCGAACAATAAGGGCAACATACCCAATTCTTTTGGGATCTTCTGGAGTCAAATGGTTGAGGAAAGATCAAGTCGTTGTAATTAGTGGCTCTCCCGAGTTGAGTGGTATAGCGCGGAAATATTGTTGTTGGAGATGTTCAAGTGCGTTAGGTTGTGTCCCATTCGAGCTCGCCATAAAAATTGTTCTTTGCTTAGATCGATATAATTCGGTTTGGGTATACACCAAAACTTTTCGTATGTCTCGTAAGTTGGTTTCCTTTCGAGCGAACTCACGAATAAGCTAGTGCAATTTTTCAAGCTCTTTGGTATAGGACCCGTGAAATGGTTCCCAACGGTAAAATTTACAAGTGCTCTACCAAAGCAAATCTCAAATACGGTAGTTGTGATAGAGTTATTTTCATACAATTGCAAATCTTTCAAATGAGTGATATTCATTTCGGAGGAAGGGCACCATGAGTTTGTTATGACCAAGGCCCAAGGGTTAAGGTGACAGTTCCTGGAAGCTGGTATTGAACCATTGAGATTGTTGGTTGACAATTGAGAAAATTAAGAGATGCTAACGATCAATTTCTTGAGGAATGGAACCCCGAGATAGTTTGTTCGTATGAAGATAAAATGTGGTTAGAATTCCTCAAGTTACCCTATCAGAAAGAAATTAGACCAATAAGATTAATAATTAACAATTGAAGATCATTAAGAATCTTAACAATCCAATTTCTTGAGAATGGAACCGAGATGGTTGTTCGTATGAAGATCTGATGTGGATTAAATTCCTCGAAAGTTACCTATGGAAGGAGGGATTGGACCAATGAGATTGTTATATGAGCAAGTCAAGATCATTAAGGGTACTTAACAATCCAATTTCTTGAGAATGGAACGAGATAGTTTGTTCGTATGAATCTGATGTGGTTAAATTCCTCAAGTTACCTATGGAAGGAGGGATTGGACCAGTGAGATTGTTAGTTGACAATTGAAGATCATTAAGAGATCTTAACAATCCAATTTCTTGAGGAATGGAACCAGATAGTTTGTTCGTATCAAGATACAATGTGGTTAAATTCCTCCCGGGGTGCCACCTATGGAATGAGGGTTGGACGATGAGATTGTTATTTGACAATTCAAGATCATTAAGAGATCTTAACAATCGATTTCTTGAGAATGGAACTAGATAGTTTGTTCGTATAAAGATACAATATGGTTAAATTCCTCAAGTTTACCTATGGAGGATTGGACAGTGGGAATTATTATTTGACAGCGAATAATTAAGAGATCTTAACAATCCAATTTCTTCAGGAATGGAACCAGATAGTTTGTTTGTATAAAGATACAATGTGGTTAAATTCCTTAAGTTACCTATGAAAGGAGGGATTAGACTAGTGAGATTGTTAGTTGACAATAGAAGATCATTAAGAGATCTGCTGAAAATCCAATTTCTTGAGAATGAAACCGAGATAGTTTGTTTGCATCGAATCTGATGTGGTTAAATTCTCGAGTTACCTATGGAAGGAGAGTTGGACCATTGAGATTGTTAGATGATAAATCCAAGATGATTAAGAGATCTTAACAATCCAATTTCTTGAGAATGGAACCGAGATAGTTTGTTCGCGACAAGGTACAATGGTTAAAACCTCAGAGTTACACTATGGAAGGAGGGATTGGACCAATGAGATTGTTAAATGACAAAGCAAGATAATTAAGAGATCTTAACAATCCAATTTCTTGAGGAATGGAACCAGATAGTTTGTTCGTATGAAGGATCAATGTGGTTAAATTCTTCAAGTTACCAATGGAAGGAGGGATTGGACCGCTGAGATTGTTAATTCCCAATTGAAGATCATTAAGAGATTTTAACAATCGAATTTCTTGAGGAATTGACCAGATAATTGCGTTCGTATGAAGAATTTAATATGGTTAAATTCCTCCAAGTTATGGAATGGGGATTGGACCAGTGAGATTGTTAATTTCCTAACTTAAGATGATTAAGAGATCTTAACAGTCAATTCTTGAGGAATGGAACCGAAAGCCATTCTCATAAAGATGCAAAATTGTTAAGTTTTCAAATTCCCATAAAAGGAAGAATTGACCCTCACAAATTATTAAAAGCCAAAGATAAAAAGCTAAGTGATGTTAAAAACCCAAGTTGTTCAGGTATTACACCAGTGAAATGATTAGAACCAAGATCAAGAATTGTGATTAGTTTGGAAATATTACCAATATTGGTTGGAATGGTTCCATGGAGGGAGTTGTTAGTCAAATTAATAGTAAGGAGGTTGGGAGAGATGAAAAATTGAGATTTTTGGAGTGTCTCTCAAACCACAACTCTGGCGAAGGTTTAAATCGGAGACACTTCTGACCTATATGACAAGCCCTCCAGAGACCAATGATGGCAAAGTGCGTCGAGCCAAGATGAGAGTAAAACTTGGGTTTTGATTATCAAGGCTTACCTTCCATGTTAGAAGAAGCGAGTGCTTCTTGATCTTGTTCAACTTTGAAATAGCAATGGTAGGTGCGAGAGATGACGTGAAAATGACATGGAAGGATGATATTGAAGACAAAGGGAAAGAAATGAAAAGCAGGAGTGATGATGAGTCGAGAGAGTGAGGAGTAGGATGAAGGATATTGATGGGCCATTATTGGTAGTAGGGGAATGAAGCTATTGCAGGTGTACACATGAGGAGAAAGTGCAACACTTATTTATAAACTTGAGTGTAGTACATTCGGCATTCCATTAGTTGGTGTGTACATCCTTTGCCTCATTCCACTACAATTAATGGAATTGAAAATGAGTATGTAACTTCATACTTTTTTATTTTCTTTTATAAAAAATAGTGGTATTTTTATAAAATTAAACACCCACAATTACATATAAATAATTTTAAAATATTCTTTTATTTTTTAATTAAAATAGACTATTGCAATTACATAAAGAAAAAAATTAAAAAATATTCCTTTTTCATTCCTTTGCTCCATATACTCAAATAGAACATGTTTAAAATTAAGGATTACAATTCTTTTTAAGTGAGGGCTCAATGTTGATACAAGAAGTCCATTTCACAAACACTACCTGTACATATGTAGTTATATATATATATATATATGACTTTTATAGAATGCATGGTTTTTTATAGGTATCATCAACTTCCAAAATATTAAAAAACAACCGAAATAAATACTCGTGCTTGACCCGTTTTAAAGTCTTTGCTCAACTTGATAGGTATTATCAACTTTTCGGCACAAAAACCAAAAAAAAAATCCTCCTAATTAATCTATTTTAAAGTCTTCACTCAATTCCAAATAAAAACTTTAATTTATGACTTCAATTATATTCACTTCAATTATGATACATATCATGTTCATTAGGGTAGAAAATTCATCATGTATTATCCTTGAAATCTTCGATAGAATATTCATATTATATTAGTCACCCATGTCAATATCCTATTTGATGTAGAGTGAAGGCATTTATAGATGGGCCTCATTCATTAAATTATAGTACTAAATATCTTCTGAAATACATAAAGAAATTTGACAATAATGTATTACAAGTGATCCAAGCTGAAGTGAGTTAGATATGATCAAAATATATTAAATTGATTGTATACATATCAATTATATAGAAGTACTAAAAGATTAAATTTATACTATTATTTATATGAAAAAATCTTGACTAAATATTCACATAATTAGTAATCCTTGTGAACCACTTATTTAGTTTATGTTGATCAACTAAAAGAGATCCAACAATAGATAGGCTTTAATTTATTAAGAGAATTATAGTATTAAATATCTTGTAAGGAATTTTTTGAAATGATTATGGCATCTAGATAACCTTCTTCATTAGAAAAGTAAGATTTATATAAAAATTGCATTTATTTTAAGGTATATGACATTGAAGTGGCGAGGGTGTAACATGTTTTCATATAAATGAATGCAGTTGCATTTCCTAATAATAAATGTTGAATAGCTAAATAGATAAATGACAATTTAATCACTTCTAAGAAGCTTAAGCTTTTGAATAGATATGACTTAATTTACCCTTTTTTTTTGGAAAATACAATTGCTTTTAAAAATTGTAATACTAAAAAATTGTACTATTTCTAATGTTAAACCTTTCGAAGGAATTTCTAAAAATAAAAGGTAAGTTTTTTTTTTTTTTTTTGTATATATAAGGGTTGGTTTCTAGATGTAAGACATTGATAAGTGGTGTGAACTTTCTAATACTCGAAAATAAACAAAGTATTTATGCCTGTCTTGAAAGGACTTGAAATCATCTTTATAAAAACTTGTCCCGTAGTTTTAACGTGTATTCATGACTTTGATTGTAAGACCCGGGAAAAAAAACCTATAAATTTGAATTTTTGCTAGGAATGGCAAAATGGTAATTTTTTGGAATTATTTCTAGATATCGGATGGCCAAGCAGGACTTCCCTTGGGTTGGAATCGTCTCCACGAGAAATCTAGTCGCGATCGTATTTGGTTAAGTGCGAGACGGTGGATTTTCACGAATTTCGAGACAATGGGGGTCGAGTGGACCCCAAAAACGAGATTTTGAGAAAAATCCTGAAAAAATTCAAATATTTAAATAATGTCCATTTAATATAGATGAAAGCGAAACGGGACAGAAATAAATTGTTTGGTAGCGGTTGAGCGTGACAGTAGCGCGATTTGAGCCACATGTCTCATGTATAAATACAAAAAATATCTAAAAAAAAATCAAAAAAATCAAGAAATATATCTGTGAGATATCAAAAAAGATCTCACAGAAATATCTAGACCAAACGTTAGAGAGAGAGAGAGAAGGGAGAAGAAAAGCAACTTTTCTCCGGCGATTTCACGGGGTTTTGTCGGTCGAACTCGCGTGAGACCAATTGCTCTACAAGGCGAGGAAACTGCGCGTGGGTACGAATCACAGATTTAGCGAGTCCAAGGTTTGGGTTATATATCATTTTTTGTAAGAGTGTATAATTGAACTCTTGTAAACATATCACTATATCATGTATAGTATTTAGGGTATGGTTGAATGGGGTCGAGAGTGTGGTATATTGAGCCCGGATGGGTCATTTGATGTAATGTTATACAAATTGTATTTTGGATAGAGCTTCCCGTACAGAGGAGACTCTATCCGATTTTTTGTTAAAGTATGGATCTCGATAAATGGGACATGATGGTGTGGCATCGGGTTACCCGACACCCACCGGTTTTCATAGGTTGACGGGTTGTCAACGGGACCCCCGGGATAAGGGTGTCACATTGATTGGTAATGTCGACTTTTGAACAACAAAAATGACTTAAATAATTACCCCTACCTAACTCATTTTAAAGTCTTTGTTAACTTGAAATCATCTTAAAAATAAAAACATCCCATATTGTACTTTCATTCATGACCCGATAAGAGTAGTGTCAATTTCATGCTTGACCATTTTAAAGTCTTTGCCGTAACTTATAAAAAAATCTTAAAAAGCTTGTCATGTAGTTTCACATGCATTTATGACTTTGATAGGTGGGTGTCAACTTCATCTTGACCATTTTAAAGTCTTTGTCAATTAGAAACCTTCTTAAGTTTCTTTCAAGAAGTAATAAATTACGTTTGGTTATTATTTTAAAGCTTGTTCTTGAGAATCGTTTTGGCTTACAAAACTTAAAATTGTTCTTATTCTCTTAATTTAAAATTTACTATGTCTCTTCGTTTATTAAGAACAAAAAAAAAAATGGAAACCAAACATATTCTTCATGTTTTCCTTATTCTCCTTGTTTTTTAGAACAAAAAACAGTTTTCAAAAAACTTGGTTTATAATGTACATTAGTATCATACTCCTTAACACCCTTCTTCACATGTAAACACAAGCCTATAAGGCCATAGGCGAACAACCACAATTAATCCTTTTGGTTACACAGTAATTAGGAAACAAATATGCAAATTGAAAAATAAGATATACGATGAGACTGTGGTTTTAATTTCTATTAAATGATTTCTACACAAGTCTTTCTTACAAAAAATAAGGGCGAACTAATAACTTCTCGACAGAGCTAGGTGATGAGTCAATGTTACACACATAAAATACTTACCGGATCTCTAAGATATTTTTATTTTCCAATATTTTCATATCAGGCTATTATTGTCGAATTAATTGAAAATAGATTTTTTTTTAATAATTTTTTGAAGATACTACGACAATTCATTTTAAAATAAATAAGTAAAATCAAGGTAATTTTTTTTGGAGCAATAGGACTAAATGATGCCATTTACTCTATATCAAATTAGACTTTTTTGTAGACTAATAATTTGTAGACTTAATTTTAAATTTTTATTTTTATTAAACTTCTAATAGTTTTTATTATTTCAAACATTTAGGAATTTGTTCCCAAATTAATTTGAGAAAGCTATTTTGGAAACATCATCGGCGGACCCTGAAAATTGGTTAAAATATGGATCAGCAATTTGCCATTTGACCTTGTTCAATTACAGTTTTGAAAAAATACAAACACAGAAATCTTAAGATAGGGTGAGCAACAAACGAATTATGAGTGAAGCTTCATTAAAAACAAACTAATTATGTTGACTAAGAAATATTGATTGATATAGAACTTTAACCTCCAAATTCGAGTTGTAGGAAGAAGTAGAAAATTCGAGGAGAAACTTTTTGGGGAAGGAGCTAAGACACGGATAGGGATTGGCTTCTAGCAGTGGATGCTGCAAGGTATGGTTGAGCTACAAAAGTAAACATCGGGAGTATTTTGGAACCAAAAAAAAGTTAATATGCAAAATCAAAAGTCGGGCATTTGTGCACCTTATCTTCTTTATTCTTAAAAATAAAATTTTGTGCATATGTAATATTTTAGTTTTTATTATTTCTCATATCTATATAATCATTCTTTTAAAACATTAAGGAAACAAGAAGACAATTAAAAATAAATCAAAAAATTATCTAAAATACATTATTTTATATATTTTAGGATAAAAAATTATTTTTTAATCACAATTTACAAACAAAGAGAACTAGAAAATATGATACACATATTTTAGTTATTTTGGCGTTTTTATTTTTTTTTTTTAAAGTTATTTAAAAATAATTATATAAATATAAAAGGATTAAAACAATTATTACCAAAAAATTTTAAAGCAGTATTTTTAAAAAACATAGAAAATATGTTAAAAATATTTGAGTTCTCGAAAATCAAAACACTTTCCAAACAAAGCCTCGTCGAATATTTTTATTAAATTTTAATCCCAACTCTAATCCACAATTATGATTATTTTCCTTCTCTTTACCTCTTTTTCCTCCCTTCTATTTTCTTTTTTCTCCCTTCTATTTTTTTTCCATGTTGTATTACAACGTTGTACTATTCTATTCTTACAAGGACCCGAGCTTGACATCTCGATCACTCTATTCTTACAAGTACCCGACACCCTGTTCACCCTTCCCCATTACTACCTGAGACAGGCCTCAAGGGCCCCTTCAGTGCAATTATTATATATAAATATTTAGAATTAAGACATTAATTTGTGATGAATCAACTCATCCATCGAGAATTGATCCACGAAAAAGATAACAATATCTCCTACTACGTAATTTAAATCATCTACGCTCACAACTTGTACACTTAAAAATGGAATGGAGTAAATGAAAGTTATGAAACCCATAATCTTCTTAATTTGCTACATAATTATCTCGAATAGAAACGCAACAACCATCACAAATAATAGATGACAATTAATATAGTTTCCTTTTCTTAAATTAATCAACCTTTTTGAATAATATATCGATTTAAATTAATACTTTCATAGAAAATAAACTAACAATTATTTGTTCATATCTTCCCTTAATAAAACATTCGGGTTATGCGTGATAATCATAATTTCGAGAGATAACTCTGTTCAACAATATAATGCATTTGTGAAGCTCAATGTTGAATATTTTCTAAACTAAATGACTAATTGCAACGACTAAATATTGATTGATGTAGAACTGACCTCGAGTCGAGTGTCGGGGAAGAGTCGAAATCTGAGAAAACACGAGGGGAAGGAATTTAGACACGGATAGAGGATTGGCTTCACATCATTTAGGATCATTTGGAATGCCACTCGCTCTCCAACATTCCCACTCTGTTTATCAGATGCGCCACATTTCCATCACACTTATCACGGTTTCATTCTCTCGAACTTCACATCTCCCGAAGCAGGAAAGCAAAGTGCATGGATAACCTTTTACCTTTCTTATTGTTTCTTCTTCGATTTTATGGCCTCTTCGATTCAGCTACTACCTTGGATCTCATGGGCGATGTTTTAAAACCAAAGCCACAACAGTCGAAACCATGTAGCTAATAGGATCTGATCTTGGATTGTTATCAGATAGTGACTTTCTTTGCAGTAAGCAGCTGAATGTTTCACCCAGCCACAGGGTCTTTTGACTGACCTCCCAATGGTTTCGCCATTTCTCGGATTGAAATACATCTCAACCGGTAGCCAGTTCTTTGGGGAAATAATTTGTGTTGCGGTAAGCAAGCTGGGTGATCTTACTGCCCAGGCCTCCACAATCTCATTGGCCTCTCCATGGGCGAGGAATGATGTTAGGTGGCATGAGCTCCTTCGGGAGCGTAACATGCAGTAAAATGTCATGAGCCGAGAAAAGATATGTAGTGGACTGTATGTTGAGAAATGATAAGACCATTCATTAGAGTAACTTCCTTGGGTTCATTGATGATGGTTTTTGCCCAGCGTTCCTTCCCGCGACATACCGGAGGTATAACACATGCATTTTCTTATCGAGCACCACATTTCAAATAGTTGTCTTAATGATCCACTCACGAAGACCCTCGGACTTGCCATCACCACTGATGGACCTACATCGTTAAAATTCTCATTCATGGAGTTAATGTATGTCTGCTAAACAGCCATGCACCTTTTTGCAAGGGGGGAAGCATAATATATGGGGATGTAATGGAGCTCAGGATGGTTAGACCAATACTCATCAAGGATAAGGAGAAGTTCTTCAGGCACGCCACAAATCAAATGCGGGGATTAGAACCACGGCCCCCTTGAAATGGTTGAGTGGATGACATCACGTGAGCGCTTCTCTCATTCAGGCTGATGGAGTTGCACCATAAAGTGGATTCAATTATGCAAATATCGAGGAGGAAGCTGCGGGATCTCGCGACACAAAGATGACAATCTTCTTGCGAGAATAGTCTCGGTGTGAAGTACTCGAACACCCGGCCAATGTCGACCATAAACATAGCGCTCAGGGCGTGCCATGTGTAACACCAAAATCGTATACCATTTACTTCCTAATGTAAGTGGAAATCAATAACACCTGCAGAAGATGAATTTGCCTTGATTCTGGGAACATTAAATGAGATAATAAATTAAGCAACACATGCAAGTCAATTGTTGTAAATGTCCAAATGATGCGCAGCGGTCGAGTTATATGCAGCCAATATTTTGGCATATGAAATACACACCATATTGCTTCCTTTTTTGAGCAAAGTTTTATATTTTATTAGATTGTTTATGTTCTGACTTTGAAACTAGAATTCGGACAATAATATAATCTTTGTGGTGGAGCGCACACAAAAAAAAAAAAAAAATCAATAGTTGAAGTGTTGTCCAATTAAATCTTAATAGACTAATTCTTGCTATATTAGTATTGTTGCGTATCTCCTAATGTTGAAGACAAAACCCGATTAATCTCATAGAAGGTGCGAGAACAAAGTCCACGGATGAAGATCTAAAAGCAGTAGCACTTATGCTCGGGTAGATCTATGATCAGTAAGAATGTCTAGCATGGTAGATTTAGAAAGCAGAATGAGGTAGTAGATGTTTACAGCGTGTTAATTTTGAATAAGGACCCCGGATAGAACATTAGAGCAAGCTGCGGAACTCAGTGCTGGATCTAAACTAATGTGATACATGGAACATTCGGGACTTCAAAAGGAATCTGAGAGAAGGATGAGAAATCCAAAGCATTTCGATATTTGTGATCTTTGTTCACATTCCAAATCCAATTTTCCATGGAATAAGGTACTCAATGAAACTTTAAGATAGCATTAACCAAAATTTAAAACCGGAGAAAATAAAAAGATTAAAAGACCCGAATCTAGTCTCTTCTGACCAATAAGAAGCGGATGCATTTAGATTAGCTTCAAAATGGGTTCGAACAATGAGAAATTAGAAACTATTACTAGTCTCCTAAAAGGGGAGGAGATAGAAACATACATCTATAAACAGAAATCCAACTCCACCTCAATTTTATCCATGGAGCCGAAAGAATGTCTTGTTCGTCATACCAATATATCTTATTAGAAGCTTTGATCATTTTCACATGTCGGACAAAAGAAACTTGTAGATAGCACTTTGTTGCATGTGTCAAAAACTGGCCCTTTGAAGGTGGTCTGAGACAAATTCAAATATTTTGAAAGCTTAATTTCTAGGCAAAGTAATTACACTAAATTTTTAATTAAATAAATGTGACACTTCTCCATGAAATAAGAAGGGATGCGTATGATCAGTAGAAATTTGCATAAGAAATACAACACATTACAATGGGTAAGTAGAGCATCTAAAGAACATGGGCAATTTTACATGAGAAAGTAAACTAGATAACCAAAAGGAAGCGAAGATGAAAGTTAAAAGTTTTATGATTGGCAGAATTCATTAAGAAGACAGGAGCGTGAATCTTGAATGAAATGATCGTTAGAGCATATGCTACTACATAACTAAAGACACTACAAGGAAGTGAGCTTTTAGTTAGGGTCCTAACCCCAACCAAAGTAGATCAAGTGCAACCGCCTTGATATAGATGCAAAGAAAATGGGCGCTGACAAGGTGGCTATAGGAATATGTATAGGTTATGATTCTGATTTAGTTTTAGCCCTTTACTAAAGGGTGGCTATGGTTTAGGAGATAAATTTTTTGGCATAACTAAGATATGACTACGAGAGGGCCATTTCTTGAGAGCAACTATAAGAAGTGGTTATGGATGAAGTATTTCTTGGCCTGACTATAAGGGTGACTATGGTTGAAGCCCTTCGCAATTACATGACTATAAGGGTGATATATAGATGGGGTGATTTGTTGTTTGCTACTATAAGGGTAGTTATAGATGAGGATTTTTATTAGCGCTACTATAGGTGATATAGATGGGGTGATTTTTGGCCACTAAAATAGGAGTAATTATAGATGGGGTATTTTTATTGGGCTTTTCTGGTGATATATAGATGGGGTGCTTTGTTGGTACTTTCTTATAAGGGTAGATATATATGGGTTGTTTTCTTTTTAGTTGCTATTTGTTACCATATATGAAAGGTGGAATCTTTTTAGATGTATCGAGAAATTTTGAATATAAGGAGATATAATCTCTCCATGAAAATTTATTAAAGATAAATTGCTATCCATGTGATAGGTAGCAAATGAAACCAAATTAACAAAAAAGATTCGAGGTGAAGTTCCATAAGTTAAAAAACCGCCAAATCTCACTGTCTTCAATCTAAAAATTACATTGCAAAAAACCGGTCAAGAACGAATAGCGGAAAGTCTAATTCGTAAATACTTAAGTAAATTGAACCGCCTTAAATATTTTCTTCAATCTTCCTTTAAAATTGACATGAATCAACAATACAATATTAACATAAAATAAATGTTCCTTAGTTTTCGATGGGGTGGGCCCAAATTCAAACCACTCTCTTTGGATCCCAAGTGCGACCGGATGATCTTGCGAGAATAGAGGAATTAATACGAGTGCACGATGCTCGATGGCTAAATGCAAATCTTTGTTCTATGGTTGAAAAATATCAAGAAAGGGGAAGAGTGAAAATTGAAAAATGAAGAATATACATGTTCTAGGGTTTTGATTCACAATTATGATTTTCTAGTTGCCTTAATTTGGTATTCACTGCCTTTTCTTTCACTATTATATGCTTGGGTTCTTTAGATCTTAGCAAGAAAAGGCCAATATGTTGAAATATCTCAAAACTAGACTCCTATATCAACCTATTTTCCAGCATTTTTATTCTCTCCTAGTGTTCTCCAATATTCAACAAAACCTATATGCGGGACAATTCGAAATATATAGCCAATAGTTGATTTGTCGATCATCCATGTAGTTAGACTTGAATACATGCATTGGCTTAATCTTCCCTTGACTTTGCCTTTTTAGAGATGTTTGTTCAAACCTGCATGGTAGAAAGATAGTTTCACTAAGAAAAATCTTGTGGTATATTACAATAAAAGGTCGAAAAAGAGTTTTAGTGTGAACATTTGATGCATAAGTCTTCAAATCGAGTGTTAGTGATTTAGCGAAGAAACGGTTTCGAAGATATATAGTGGATTGAGGCAGTTCTTTGTCGGGACCAAATGGTATATCTTCCGGTCAATCCATGGAAAGTGGAAGCGAATTCTTTGCCAAGTTCAAGCCAAATGTTAGTGGGGAAAAAACACAGTTTTGTATATATTTAGATAATATTTCGTGTAAAGTACTAAGTAAAGTTATATAACTGTCTAGAGAACCTAACAACAATATTTTAACCAAAATTGGTTGCGAGAGAAAATTAATAAGAGGCTCAAATCTCATCTTGAAAGCTGAAATACACTCATCGCGGATCTAGCATTAGCATCAAGCAAAATGAAACACAGCCCGGAAAACAGCAATATTGTTCACATGCTTAGCTAATAAAACATTCGAATATTTTCCTAGAGGAAAATCGTTTAACAATATAATGCATTTGTGAAGCTCAACGAAACAATCGGAAAAGAGGAAAATCTCTTGAGTGTTACCACATATAAGATACGAAGAAATCAATGTTGAATATTTTCTGGCCCAAGCAATTTAATTACCTTGCGACTAAGAAATATTGATTGATATAGAACTTCCAACCTCACAATTCAGAATGAATCCAGAAGTGATACATAGAAAACTGAGGGAAGGGCTAAGACACGGATAGAGGGATTGGCTTCCACGGAAGGATTTTGGATCATTGGAATCTTACTCTACCACTTTCCTTAAGGCATTCGTTTTCGCTCTCAACATTCCCACTCTGTTTATCAAGATGCATTTCCATCTACACTTATCACCAGTTTCCCATTCTCTCCAAACAGAGAAACAAGAAGTGCATGGATAACCTTTTCTGCTTTCTTATTGTTTTCTTGCGGTTTTGTGGCCTCTTACGAACTACTACCTTAGGGATCTCACCGGTTGATGTTTAAACCGAACCTAGCAGTCGAAACCATCATCGCTAATAGGATCTGGTCTCGGTGCGATGAAATATCTTCTCGATTCATACTTCAACGTCAGCGGATTCATGGACGAAAAATGGACCTCGATTCTTCATCACGGTAATGACTCCGCACTCTGAATATACGCCGACTTTTATGCTTCAATACACCAAGGCACCGTGTAAGCAATAGTAATCCTCTGTGGATAGGCTGAGAAGGCATGGAGATCATCGAGTGCCATTATCGATAAGTGAAGCGCTTTCTTTACCGAGTAAACCGTGACGGTTCCGCAACCCGAGGTATTTTATTGACCTCGATGGTTTTGCCATTTCGAGTTGAAATACATCTCAACCAATGACGAGTTCTTTGGGGAAATAATTTTGGCGTTGCGGTAAGCAAAGTGGGTGATAAGCTTCTGTTTGAGCCTCCCCATCTCATTGGCCTCTCCATGGACAAGAATGATGTTAGGTGGCAAGTACCCGACACCCTGTTCACCCTTCCCCATTTCTACCTGAGACAGACCTCAAGGGCCCCTTCAATTCTGTTATTATATATAAATATTTAAATTAAGACATTAATTTATGATGAATCAACTCATCCATCAGAATTGATCCACTAAAAAATAACAATATCTCCTACACATAATTTAATCATCTCAGCTCTAAACTTGTACATAAAATGGAATCTTTGGAGTAAATAGAAAGTTATGAAACCCATCAATACTAACGATTTGCTACATAATCATCTCGAATAGAGCCTTAATGACCATCATAGATAATAGATGACAATTAATATAGTTGTCCTTTTCTTAAATTAATCAACCTTTTGCATATGCTCAGTTTAGAATTAATACTTTCATAGAAAAGAGCTAACAATTATTTTTTATTACAATTTTGAATAGGAAATGCCGAGATGCCAATTTGCCATTTGAAAGAAACAAACACATAAACCATAGATAGAATTGAGCAACAAGCAAGGTGGGTTTGTTATCTATGGGTGGTCACATTTATCCGTAGCCCAGGTTTCCATGCTCACAAAAAGCTCCATTGTGCTCCAAGATTAGGTTGCAGAAAATTAATAAGGGCTCAAATCTCATCTTGAAAGCGGGAATACACTCATCACGAGATCTAACAGTCTAAGTAAACAATAAACACAACCTAGGAAAACAACA
The DNA here is from genome assembly GCA_016808115.1 of Tetrastigma voinierianum. Classification (NCBI taxonomy): domain Eukaryota; kingdom Viridiplantae; phylum Streptophyta; class Magnoliopsida; order Vitales; family Vitaceae; genus Tetrastigma; species Tetrastigma voinierianum. Next base: position 361,937 of record JAEQBH010003162.1, on the reverse strand, counting down.
ATATTGTTCACATGGCAAGCTAATAAAACATTCGGGTTATGCATTGATAATCATAATTTCCAAGGAGATAACTGCGTTCAGCAATATATTCATTTGTGAAGCTCAATGTTGAATATTTTCGGCTAATAATAATTACATTGACTAGAAATATTGATTGATGTAGAACTTGACCTCAAAATTCAAGTGTCGGAAGAAGTCAAATCACGGAAAACCCGAGGAAAGGCTAAGATGAGATAGAGGATTGGCTTCACATCATTTTGGATCCGCTGGAATGCCACTCGCACCCTTTCCTTAAGGCCTTCGTTTCAGCTCTCCAAGCATTCCCCCTCTGTTTATGAATCGCCACATTTATCACACTTATCACGGTTTCCGTTCTCCAAACCATCTCAAACGGAAAACAAAGAAGTGCATGGATAACCTTTTCTGCTTTCTTATTGTTTTCTTCTTCAGTTTTTGTGGCCTCTTCTGATTCAACTACTACCTTGGGGATCTCACGGCTGATGTTTAAAACCAGAGCCACAACAGAGTCAGAAACCATGTCGCTAATAGGATCTGGTCTCAGGTTCCATTATCTGATAAGTGAGCGCTTTCTTTACCAGTAAACTGTTGAATGTTTCACCAGCAAGGATCTTTATTATCTCCAATGGTTTCGCCATTTTCTCGAGTTGAAATACATCTCAGCCCAGTGGCAGTTCTTTGGGGAAATAATTTGTGTTCGGTCATGAGAAATGGGTGATAAGCACGCGGCCTCCCGTCTCATTGGCCTCTCCATGGACGGGAATGATGTTAGGTGGCATGAGCTCCTTCAGGGCGTGCTTATGCGTGCAAAATGCATGAAGTAGGAAAGATATGTAGTGGACACATGTTGAGGCTTGATAAGGCCAATTCATTAACTTCCTTGGGTTCATTGATGATGGTTTGCCAGCGTTACTTACGACATACCGGGTATAACCACGCATTTTCTTATCGAGAGAACCACATTTAAATAGTTGTCTTGACAATCCTCACGAACCACTTCGGACTTGCCATCACCACTGATGGACCTACATCGTTAAAATTCTCAATGCTATTCAAAGGAGATATGTGCTTGAAGTCAAAAGCATTCGAATTTGCAAATTGGTTGCGGATCCTTTCATTCATGGAGTTCTTGCGTATGCGGTAAACAGCCATGCCTTTTGCAAGGGAAGCATAATATGGGATGTTATGGGCTGGGATGGATTTAGACCAATACTCATCAAGGATAAGGAGAAGTTCTTGGGCACGCCCTAAAGCAAATGCAGGGATTAGAACACGGCCCCCTTGAGAAATGGTTGAGTGGATGACATCTGTGAAGCGCTTTTCTCTCACATTCCGAGGCTGATGGAGTTGCACACCATAAGTGGATTCAATTATAAATGTCGGGAGAAGCTGCGCGGGATCTCGTGACACGAGATGACGATCTTCTTCACAAGAATAAGTCCTCCGATTAGTAAGTACTCGAACTACCGACCAATATCAACCGCTAAACATGGCAGCTCAGGGCGTGTCGGTTGTGTAACACCAAATATTATACCATTTACTTCTAAGAAGTTTGATGAAATCAATAACACACTTGAGAAGATGGATTTAATTATAGTTACAGGAACGTTAAATGAGATAACAAAATTAAGCAAAATATCAAAGTCAATTGTTGTAAATGTTCAAACATTTTGCCACAGATCAGGATTATATGCAACCAATATTTTGGCATATGAGAAATACACACCGTATTGCTTTTTTTTGAAACCAGTTTATATTTCATTAGATTGGTGTTATGTAACATGTTTGAAACTATAGTCAGAACAATAACATAATGCTGTGGTGGAGCACCAAAAAAATTAATATTAGAAATATAGTCAATTAAATCTTAATAGACTAATTCTTGCCTATATTGTGTGGTGCCCAGGCCTCATATGTGAAGACAAAACTGATTAATAATCTCATAGAAGGTGAAGAACAAAGTCCACAGATGAAGATCTAAAACAGTAATACTTGCACTCGGGTAGAATCTATGATTCAGATAAGAATGTCTATGGTAGAAAGATTTAAGCTTAAGAATGGGAGGGTTGGTGCACGAATGGGTTGAGAATGGTATGGAGAACGAAGATGGTTCTTTAAAAATGAGGGTGTTCGGATAGAGATGGTTCTCCGTCGATTTCAAATCTTTTGAGCTTAAGGAGGAGGGGGAAGGGAGAAAGGATCAGGTGTATATTACAGAAAGGCGAGGAGGACGAAGCTCTTGGATCCGCTTTGGAAAGGAAGGAATAAAGATATTATCTAAGGGTGTTGAGTCTTTCAAAAGGAGATCGCGAAAGGTATAACGAGAGAATTTGGAATGGAGGAGAATGGAAGGAGATATAGTTTGGAGTTAAGGAGAAAAATGTTGGAGCGATTCATTCTCACCGGTTCTTTGACCTTGATGGAAGATGGCATTGCTTATCCTTTCCAGAAGGAAAAGGCCTGATAGATGGGTGGTCTATGTTAGAGGAAGCTCTGCTGGCCATGGGTACGGTGGAAACCGAGGGGGATAAGAGTAAGTCGGCCAAGGCCAAGTTTGCCTCGGTAAAATGGGAGGCCAGACGAGAAAGGAAAAACCAGTCCCATACAAGTATGGTGACAACGACTCACAGAAGAGGAAGCCAGGATATGTTATGGCTAGATATTAGCGAGAGTATTTCAAAAGAGGTGTTGGGGTCGCTAAAATATGGAGTGGTGGGTGAATGGAAGTCACAGCAAGCTTCAGATCCGTCCACTATGCGGCCCGGGTGCGTGGGCTAAAAAACCTTGGAGGTTGAAGGGATTATTTTTTCAAAACTAAGTCGAAACTTTTAACCATGAGTTTCGAATTGGTGGAAAGAGAGAAGCGATTGGGTTTTTGGAGAATAGTAGCAGAGAATCTTCGGGGAAGTGATGCATCTTGAATGGTGGTCCCCGACAACAGGGTGTGAAGGAGAACAGTCAAGGTCGAAGTTTAGGTTAAATTTTTCGGTTTGCCTGCATCGTAGACCAGAAGATATCTTTTGAAAAAATTAGGAAGCGAGGTCGCGGAGGTTTCGTTGTTATGGATAAAAAGCAACCCACGGGAAGGACTAGCCGATTAGGCAAGTGCGGTAAAAATAGTAGTCTCGAAAACCTTCTTGATTAATCACCTTTCCTTGGGGGGCGTGAAGTTATGAACTTCAAATTTGGTGGGAGATCGGCAGAGTAGTTGAGTTTATCCCGAGTGCGAGAACGAATGTCCTCTTGAAACGAACCGATGAAGAGCGGAAAGTCACGCGCCAACGAATGCGTGAGAGAAACAAAAGGAAAAAGACTTCCCGCTTCCCGAGAGATGCAGTGGGTTGGGAGTCAAAAGAAGACTCTGGGTCAGAGAGTGTCAGGCGGTGCAGTGGTACAGCATCAAATGCGTGTTGGGATCCCCTGATAGGGGCACAGAAGGCTCACGGATCCCAAAACAGCACAGGGATCGGGAAAGAAAGGGAGAAACACATGGTGCGGAGCGGGTAAGCAAAAAAGGTCACTTAGGCCTGCAGTCAGGGAGAAATGAAGCTCAAGCCCATACCGTCGAGAAAATTGTGGGCCAAAGCTGAAATATTCCTGAGTCTGAAGCTGAACAGTCGCGGAGAAAAAAGATGTGGATAATCAGAGGGTAAAAAGGAAGGGGCTGGGTGCAGAAAAAACAAAAGTTAAAGCACTAAGCCGTCTCTGCCAGAAAAGAGTGCGATCATCGCGGAGTGAAGAAAGGGACGAGAATCAAGTCATCGGGCGGAAAAGCGGAGTATATAAGCAAAGGGGCTGGGGAACAGAGGAGGGTAGGAGTACAAAAGAAGTAAAAAGGAGCCAGACTGGGGAAAAAGGAAGATCTTCTATGATCTCGTTTCGGGAATCGATATCAGGTAAGCCCCCGAGAGAAACCCTCTCCTCTGCTATTGCGGGTGTTGGTGAATTATTAGAAGATAGGTTTTGCGAGGCTTCTGAAACACACATCACTAGAATATGAAATTTGAATGGAGGCAAAAGATGGTGAGGTCCACAACCATGCGGGAAGGAAGTTTAGGCCAGCTTTATTATTCCGGGGAGACTTGAGAAGATTAAGGTTTGAGGTTGAAGAAGAAAGCGGTTCTGTGAGCAGGTGGTATAGGGGCAAGATGCACGGGCAAATCATTAGGGAACGAGGTCTACTTCATCGGGCGGGGTGGAGGCACGCTTTCCATGACCGAAGCGGGTACTCGGGCGGATCAAGATCATGGAAATTGTCCCGATTAGATTCGGGCTCTGCTTCTTTGGAGCGGGCTTAGGTTAGTAGAACCCGGGAAAGTCTGCGAGGCTGGCTCTTGATGGGGTGAGTAAAAGCCCAAGCTATCCTAACAGGCCTATTCTAGCTGGGCCGAATGTTTCTAATCTTAATTGCTTCAAGGCCAACGTTGAGGGAGAGGATTTTGGGCTGAATCAAGCATCAGTAAGTCTTTATGTCTCGGTGCGGTCAGTGGGCAGTTCGGGGACTCTCAAATATTGGTGAGGAGGGTAATAATACACATGGACAGGAAGAAGATGTGATGCAAGAAGATCCTCATCTGGACGTTGCACGCTGCTATACGAATAGGTATGTTGATAACCTCAACGTTCTCAACGACCTGTCTCCCTCTTCCCGTTTCTCTGTTTTTGGTAGTACTTGCTTCCCGAGGATTTTGTGGACTTTGGGGGGCACTACAGGAAAGTAATCACGAATTAATGAGGATGGTAGGAGATGAGGGTAGGGAAAGGGGGTGGGATTACGAAGGTGTGACAAGCAGTTTGAAGTGCAGCGATCGTCGAAGAATAAAGACATTTGGGGAACCTTGAGTGGCGCCTTATAATGATTGGGGCTTGGTTGGCTAAATTTAGTGAATTTTTAGGCTTTCCAACAAAGGGGTTTGAAATGGAGATTCTGGATTTATTGAGGAATTTAGTGGCTCAACAAAAAAATGGTAAGGAGAAAGGAAATATGTCAGTGTCAAAAAATGATCGAGGCGGGAGGCGAAGAGCACCGTGAGTATAATGGGAAGCGGAGGCAAGCAGAGGAGGAGGAGGAAGGGATAAGGGGAAGATACAGTTCAAGTTATAATGAAGCTGAGGATTCTTTCTTGGAATGTTAGAGGGGTGAACGATCCTGAAAAAAGGAAAGTTATCAAGAATTTTATTAGAATTCAAAGAGTGGACATGGTTGCCTTGAAACTAAGGTCGCGAGAAATGAACATTGAAATGGTTCGCAGCCTTGGGGTGGGGCGTTTCCTGAACTGGACTGCTCTGAATGTTGAAGGGTCCGCGGGGGGCATTCTCCTGATTTGGGATAAAAGACGCATCAGGTTGGTGGACTCCATGTTGGGCAATTTTTCAGTGTCGTGTTTATTCAAAATGGAAGAGGATGGGTTTCAATGGGTTTTTTCAGGGGTGTATGGCCCGGTCGATAAGAGTCTTAGAGAACTCTTTTGGGAAGAGCTAGGATCTATAAAAGGCCTGTGGGACGATCCATGGTGCGTGGGCGGTGATTTCAATGAATTATCTCTTGATGAAAGATCGAAAGAGTAGGATTTTGATTGATGAGAATATATCTGCGATATCTGAACGACACGGAGTTGAGATCTTCCGGCTGAGGGTGGGCCTTTTACGGAGGGAGGCCTCGATGGCGAGTGAAGTCTCGTTGGAAACGGTCGTAGTCTCGGATGATTGGGAGAATCCAACTGGCACTGTGTGATTCGGTGTTGTCTACTGGGCGAGTCTCGATCCTTTGCCCGAATTCACGTTGGGCAGTGAAGGAGTAAGAATGGGCCTTCTCCTTTTAAACCCCGACGTGTGGTTGAAATATGAGGTTTAAAGAGACCTTGAAAGGATGGTGGCAAATCTTGGTTCCATGGTTCTTGACACAAAATTTCTCTTTGCAAGGCGAAATAAAAGGTATTCGAGACTTGGAGCAGAGAAGTTTTTCGGTTTAGTGGGGGAGCTAACAAGGGCGCCCTCAGTAGGGTGACTTCTTGGGATGTTTGAGATGAAGGGATTTGAATCTGGAGGAAGTGGAGGGCGGTTAAGAAAGCCGACTATGTTGGAGGCCCTCTGGAGGAATCTCTTTGGGACAAAATCGAGGAGAGACGCTGGCAGGAAGGGGGCGGGGAACACGGGGTTTCATGGGCGCTGAATGCCACGGGAGAAGAAATTTTGTTAATGATGTCGCATCAATGGCAGAAAGTTAGTAAAGGAGGCAGAGATAAAAGATGGTTTAGTGGCGGCCTTCCAGAATCTGTTCTCGGATCCTAGAGGTTGGAGTCCTTCCCTTCCTGAAATGGCAATCAATGAGATCGGTTCGGAGGAAGCTGATAAGCTGGAGGAAAGTTTTACTGAGGAAGAAATCTGGAAAGCTATTTCGGGTCTTAATAGTGATAAGGCCCCTGGTCCAGACGGTTTTCCAATTGCTTTTTTGGATTTTGGCGGGATTTTGTGAAGAAGGAAGTCCTTGGTTTTTCAAGGAGTTTCATGATCGGAGCGGATTTGTCAGAATCGAATCAGAGCTTTGGTGTTGATTCCCAAAGCAGTTGTAGAGGACTTCAGGATTTAAGGCGATAAAGTCTTGTGGCGGTTTTATACAGGAATTAAGCAAAGTTTTAGCTAACCAGGGTGTAAGGGTTCATAAGGTGATTTAGAGTCTCAAAATGCTTTGTAAAGGCGTGGTCTGGATCACGAGGATGATTACAAATGAATTAGTGATGGACTTAACAGGAAAAGGAAGAAACAAGGGATGGTATACGGCTAGATATTGAAAAAAAGCTTACGATAGTATCGAGATGGGAGTGTGAACAGGTCATGGAAGGATGGTTTTGGTAGCAGGGTGGATTAAGGCCCAGATAAAATAGTGCATATCCACGGCCTCCTTTTCGGTTCTCGTCGGATTACCAATGACTGCACCTAGCTCTAAGGGGTTGAGACAGCGACCCCTCCCCTATCTCTTTGTTATTGGTATGGAAGCTCTCGGTTGCTTGATAAGCGAGTTGAAGGTAGTATCTTCTGATGATAGGATTATAGATGGGAGAGGGGGCTGGTTGTTTCCACCTCCTGTCTGATGGCTCGCTTATTTTCATGAGGTACAACGAATCGATTAAAGTATCTAATTTGGATTTTGATGTGGTTGAGCGTATCGGGATTGAAAATTAGCAAACAGCGAAATCCTTCAATGGGTCAAGGTGGTGATGGGAGGAAGTTAGCTAATGAGTTGGGCTGTAAAATTGGATCCTTCCCTACTTCCTACTTGGGCCTTCCCACCCAGTGCCAGCATAAGGCGGTAGGAGTATGGGACTCGATCGAAGAGAGATTTCGAAAGAGGTTAGCTTCATGGAAGATTCAGTATATCTCTAAGGGTGGGCGGGCCACGCTCATTCGTAGTACCTTGTCCAGTCTTCCAATTTATTATCTCTCTCTTCCGAATGCCACAGAAGGTTTGTGCTAGATTGGAAAGATCAGCGTTTCTCACGGGTGGGAAGCGACGGGATCGTAAAATTTCTTTGGTAAGATGTTACGATTATTGTGGATAAAGTAGTGGCATCGGGATCAAAGCTTCTCTTTGATGAATAAGGCATTGCTTTCGGCAAGTGGGCGGCGGTTTCATAGCGAGGAACTGGCTTTGGAGGAAGGTTATTTGCAGTAAATTTGGCGAGTCTAGTGGTGGCTGGCATACCAGTGATATCAGAGGCGGTTATGGGTCCAGTTTATGGAAGGATATCAGGAAAGAATGGCCCGGTTTTTTCCAGAACTCGGTCTTTGCCCTTGGGGATGGTAGAAGAATCAACTTCTGGAAGGATGTATGGTGTGGAGAGGAGGCGTTGTGTGTTAAGTATCCTGTGCTTTTTAATTTAGCCCTGAATAAGGAGGCCAAGGTGGCTGACATGTGGGATAGCAAGGGAGAATTTGGAGGATGGTCCCGATCTTCTTCGGCTCTGATGATTGGGAGAAGAGATGGCAAGATTTCATTCCAAACTCTTCACGATCTATTTTCCGACTGACAGGTGAGGCATGCTTTTACTAAAGGAAGTAAAGCGAGGAGTTTCTCGATTAAGGTCATATAAAGTATGAGCTTATCCCCGCTTGTGATTTCCCGCGTTTGATGCGGAATTGATGGTGCGGAGTCGAAAATGGGAATCTTTTCTTGGGAAGCTGCATGGGGCAAAATACTCACTGGATAATCTTAAGCATGAGGTATGGCTTCGCTGCGGATGCTATTAGTGAGGGGGCGAGGTGGCCGTAGATCAATTCTTGATCCATTGCAAAGTGCAAAAATGTTGTAGGACTTGTTTTACGTCAATGGGTAGAGTTAGTTGGGTGTTCCGCGGTCGATTCATTCTGCCCTTTTAGCTTGGCAGGTGTCGCCGTGGGAAAGCGGAAAAAAAATATGGACGGCTCACAAATTAATACTTGTTTTGGACTTTTAAGGCGTCTTGTAGAAACGGATAGGCGTTAACGAGGCTACCATAGCCCAGAGGATTAAAATTAGTTTTATCTCTAATTTATGGACTTGGGCTAACCTATATAGCAACGCTAATTCAAAATCTGTTTTAGATTTCCACACTTGGATGGGGTGTAGGTAGGTTTTTGTTTGCCTTGTTTAGGCTTTTGCAGTTGTCACGTCTGTGTACTCTAGATTTTCCTTTTATAATACTTGATTTCTTGATCAAAAAAAAAAAGCTTAGAATGAGGTAGTAGATGTTTACCAACATTAATTTCAAATAACGAGACCAAGATAGAACATTAGAATGGCGCAAATTTAAATAAGCGGTTCTAAGCTGTCATGATACATGGACCATTCAGGGCCTTGAAAAGAATGTCTGAGAAGGTTAAGAAATCAAAGCATTTCGATAGTAATCTTGTTCATTTGTTCCAAATCGATTTTCATGGAATAAAGTACTCATTGAAACTTTAAAGATAACATTGACAAAAAATTTAGAACCCCGGAAAATAAAAGATTAAAAGACCCAAATCTAAGTCCCTCACAACCAATCAAGGAAACATATGCATTTAGATTAGCTTCAAAATTAATTCGGACAATCAGAGGAAATTAGAGGAAACTATTACTAGTCTCCAGAAAGGGGAGAATGAAACATACATCTACAAACAAAAATCAACTCACCTCAATTTTATCCATGAATGAAGAATGTCTTGTTAAATCATATAGCATATCTTCAATGAAATTTTGCTCACTTTCACATAATCGAACGAAGCAACTTGTAGATAGCCTTTGTTGCATGTGTCATAAAAACTAAGCCCCACTTGAATGTGGTCTAATGAACAAATTCAAATATTTTAACTAAATTTATAGGCAAAGTAATAGCATAAATTTTAATTAAGATAGATGTGACCTTCTCCGGGGAAATATGGAAGGATCGGCATGATCCAGTGGCTTTGCGCCGAAATGCAACACATTACAATGCGATAAAGTGGAGAGCACATCTAAAGAGCAGCGATTTTACATGAGAAAGTAGAGTAGATAACGAGAAGCGAAGATGAAAGTTCTAAATGTTTCAAGATTGACAAAAGAAAGTTCATTGACAAGACAAGACATGAAAGATCTTGAGATGAAATGATCATTAGAGCATATGTTGCTACATTACCCGCGACTAAGAGCACTACTCAGAAATAAGTATGAGATTAACTGGCCCACATTCTTGAGAAGAAAACAATCTTGAGGAAAGCAATGGAACTTCAACATAATGAGAGGCGGCGGTGGGGCTTCTCCACGGGAATTTTAGGCGATAGATTTGATTATTGTAGCCTCTCAAGCGCTCAAATCTGGTATGTTCGAGTGCGTGTGTGGACACTTTATCTGAGAGATCTGAGGGGCTTCTCCAAGGAATTTCGGCTGATAGATTTGATTATTGTAGCCTCTCGGGCTCGAAAGTACGAAAGTACATGTTGAGTGTGTGTATGGACACTTTATCTGAGAGATGCAAAGGGAGTAGGTCCATTAACTTTGCATCACAAGGAACCTCTAATCGTGAATGGTCTTTCTATAGGTGATCCACTCGATCAGCCTAAGTCTCTCATTACAAAGCTTATGATGGTAGATAACTAACTAGTGATGTGCTTTCGACCGTTTTAAGAGCATTCATCAGCCATGCAGTCAGGATTCAAATGGAGAAAAGTTGGCTCAAGAAAATATACTCAAAGCACAAAAGATCTCAAGGCCAGACTGGAAATCAGTGATAGATTTCAAGTATAGGAAGCTATTTCATCTGAAGAGAGGAATTTCCAAGAATTTATTCCTTGAGAAAAAAGAAAAATTGGAAAATTTAATGAAGAAACCATTGAGAAGCAAGAGCTATTCAGAAGATGGCATAAAATTTGGGGTGTTATATGTAGTCTCAATCCCATAAGATATATCTGCAGTGCTTTAGCAATAGTTGTTTGATCATTTTTCTCAGTAAGACCATTGAGGAAGGATTCATTCCATTGTTTCGAGAAAAAAAAATTGCAGAAAAATGACCATACCCATGTTCTGATATCAAAAACAATAATGATATTCTCTAACTTCATTTCCGATTCGTGATTACTAAGTTATAAACAAATAACATTACAATATTCCAACAAGGAAAAAGAACATGTGTCACGAAAAGAACATCAATAGTTGAAGGATCAATCTCATCAAAGTAGCCAAGCGACCATGCACGAGTATCTTTGGATGAATTCCCACAGTCAAACTATCACCATAGGACATGAACAAAACAGAAACAAACAAATTAAAAACCAAATGTTGAAAATGGAAGTAAAAAAACTAGCAACCAAAATAAAAGCACAATGCATTATGGTATACCAATATGGTTTTCCCTTTATAGGACATAGACACAGGAACGACCCACTTCATTTCCCGAGGAACCTAGAGGGAATTAATGTCAGTTGGTCTCCTTCTCTTGTTCTTGGTATACGATCTTTTCAAGATTGTGGTATTTTTATTGAAGCCATTCTTAGTAGAACAATGCTCAGACCCCTTCAATTAACACCTAAAAAAAAGATTTAAAATGTCGCTTCATCATAAAATAATGCCCAACAAATACATTCAGCGAGACATTTGTCATGGCAACTCCCGAGTTATTTTGGTGATTATCTAAGCTTTGGGAAAAATAAAATTTTGACTTTCGGCAAAAATGACTCTGTCTGAGTTGAAATTTAAATTTCCGTGAGAAAATCTTCCTCTAGTATTACAGCTCGGTGAAGCTCAAAATTCCAAAATCGACGGAAGAGTTTGTTTACGAGAAAAATCGGAGACAAAATTTAAATCTTCAAGCTCTAGAAGCTCATCCCTTTAGAAAAACAGCATAAACGCGAGATTCAATTTCTTCATTTATTTCTCTTCTCATAAGCTTTTCTCTGATCAAAACAACAACTTTACATACAAAGGGAGGAGGAAGAGAAGAAGAAAGAACTCGGACAAACTATAAAAAAGATCGTAGTATGGAGGCGATTGCGAGAGGGCGTTTCACCTGGCGTGTGCGGAACGAGGGACAAGACTGAGCGAAAAGATCGGTGAAAGCGAGAGGGGTTAGAAACTACGAGTGTACGGTGATTGAATGACCTCGGGTCTGCGGAGGAAGAAGAGTAGGCTAGGCTAATTTGAAGACACGAAAACAATTATTTTAATTTAAAAATAAATAAAATAAATGACACAGTGGGAGTCGATCCCGATGCCTTCGATCGAAGTCGAGATATCATAAAAATAAGAATGAATGGTATTTCTTTCCTTTTTTTCCTTTTATTTATTTATTTTTTCTTAACGCCCTTAAAATTGATAAGAATCAAACATATCATAAAAACAATGAATATATGGTAGAAAATGGTGTATAAAATGAGCTCTAAAAAAATATATGGTAATAATTTTTATTTTTACAACTAAACACATTAGTACAATATATAGTAAATTATCTCATTGGAACTCAAACTCAGACACCTACCCTATGTGTATACATTTAAATATTGAGCGTTCTACCATGTGATTTAGAGTATGATAGAGGTGCATTATTAAAATGCTAATATTCTTAATATATGATGATTCTAAAGGAAAAGTAGATTTAGAAAATTAAATTACATATTTGAATAAAATAAAATGTAAATTTTAAGGTTTTAAAGGAATTTAAAAAAATAATTTAACTTTTTTAAAGGCATCAAATTGACAACTTATCAACATCATGCAATACTTTCTCAAACATTAAAGAAAATGAAAGTGAGAAGTTTCTCAAGCTTTCCCATTTGCCCAAAGAGGTGTTTATTTAATATCATGGAAACTTGATATTAACATTGTACCATCATCAGAAAATGTTTTCTACTTTGAACTTATTTTCCATGACAAACAAACATGCATACATACATACAGTAATTACATACGAAGCGGAGATTATATTTCTTCTTTGTCCTGAATTCTCATATTCTAACTGTTTGTTGCAGTGGTATTATCATCTTGCTCTGCGTTTCACCTCGAAATACTCGGTATGCTCGCTATTTTGTTCCTCGTCTGGACTTTCGCGATAGAAGCCATTGCTCGATTTTGAAGGTTTGATGGGATAGTTATGTGGTTAGAGCATCAAAGAAGATTAGTTGATAATCCGAGAACTTTACGCTAGTGCGGAAAGCATTCGGTGACGGGCAATGTGGTTACTTTTCCATCTTTGTTCACACAGTTGAGTCTTGCATCAAATGCCCTGTCATCTCTTTGTATTCTTGATTTATATATCTGCTAGTTAGTTTTGGCAATGTTGTTCCTTTTCTCATACATTCTAGAGTCTACGGTTGGCAAAAGCAATCCTCGAGCATCAGTGCTCGGCCCGAGTGACATCTATGGCAATATACCTGTATCAATTACAAAAGATGAATATTGAGATATGGTCACAAATGTTTTGAAACAATATGAAAAAAAAATGATAATACAGCAACTGGGCTGCTTGGGGATGAGTCTTCCATGACCATGTGTATGTTAGGTACGAACCATCCAAGGATCTCTGGATTGTATATTGGCGGATCGTAAAGTGTATTCGTAAATCAAGCTATCATCCCTTTGGCATGGACATAAATCATAAATCTGCGATACTTCTGAGCTAATCCCTACAATGAAGAAGAAAAAAGAAAAAAGCAGGATACGAAGGTGGAATAATAATGGTAGAACATATATAACCTCGGATTTGCAACTATAATGGAACAAATGATTCTCGGGTTGATAATATACACATGATAAATGCACCATCAGGCTGAAATCGAAATTCCTTTTTCATCGGTATTACTCAAAGCTTATGAAAATATGATCTAAGCAACCGAAGATGCAGGGAAAAAATAAAAATTGGACTATGAAAGGCTAAGCTCAGTGTAAATTGAGAATAGAGACATGATATTGAATGAGCCTTTTGCAATTAAAGAATAATTTTCTCATGTTTGGCTTTATCATGAAAAGTACTAAGAAAAGTAAAATATAGTAGAAAATTAATCGTAATTATACCTTCTCAAACTATTTAATCATTATGTATAAAATTAAATTAATTAAAGTGAGCTTAGAGTAGCTTACAAAAAATAATTTATTGACCTTGCATATTTTTCTTTGCTTCTTTCCTTAAAACCAAACCTAAGCCCAAACAAATATGTAGAGGAAGGCGATATTACATAGAACAAATTACTAGAAACAAGAATTATAGGTTGAACCGTTGTTATTTCCAGCTCAATCCTTTTTTTCCTTTAATTTATATGATTAAGTATGAAATATGGAGCATTATCTTCAACCACAATGTGACGTGAAACCCAGAGGGTCCGTTGACTACGTCAACCATGAATTCGGTGGATGCCGGGTTACCCGGCGCCGCTAGAAAATCGGTAGAACTCCTTTGTACGGGAGTTCTACCCAAAAGCTTGATACTTCTTTGTCCCCAAGCAGTCCAGTATATACAATATATATCAAATCGGCCACTTGGGCCTGGCTTGATACTCAATGTACATGCCAACTATGGAAACCAAACTATATACTGATAGTTACAGGGTTAATGTTTTACTCTTAAATGATACATATATTAAACTTAAGAGTTCTAATACATGTACAATCATCAAAGCCACACCCGGCTTTCTTCAAGACTCAACCTCTTGGACAGTAGTCCCTCGCACGCTCACATTGCACCGTAAAAATAAAGGGGTCCCACGGTGAGCTAAGCTCAATGGGAGAATCGCCCTAAGTGGGCTACTCACCACCTAAGTGCAGTGCAATGTTTCAAAGTAAACACACATTCAAGCAAATGCATGATCCTACTTGAATGTCTACATGACCAACTCGGATCTGAGTCCTCATGAGCTCTCACACTACTTCTAAGCCTCGTATGAGAATATTACGTTTTATTAGGTAGGCAGCCCTCCCGATGAATATATATCAATTGGGCGCTCCGGCGATTGATATATATTATTTGTTTAATGGACTACCCTCAGATGAATATATATCAGCGGAGCGCTCGACGGTTGATATGTTATTTGGTTTGGACTACCCTCAGATAATTAACATTTTTAGACTATCCTCCGAACCTTGTTTCTACAGACCCATCTCATGCACTAACTCCATACTCTGGGATATTTAGGTGCGTATGGAATAAATGTATCACGGGTTAGGTCGGTCTGTCGCATGCAAATATATAACCACGAATATATTCACATAAATAAAATCACACAATCATGTTATGCAATTATACATTTCATAAAAATCCAAAATTAAGCTCACTTGGGCTAATGATCAAACACGAGCAATTTAATTTAGAAATCCTTTCGACCAAACGCATATTTTACAAAAATATATTTTGAGAACACTATTCGGGAATAGTGAAACCCTGAATTTACTATTCTGGAAAATCACAAAACACCCGGTTCACTTAGTGAATCCGAAATCCTGACCATTCGGCCCGATACATACCAACTTTCAAATTAATACATAAATCAACACATAATCAACCTTTGAGCAGCTACGTGGGACTATACGAAACGGCCTCTCCAAAAGTTTCTTAAAAATTTCCAATAATTGGTCCCATGTTTGGGACCCGATCAATGACCCCTCACGGCCTCATTCGGCGAAACATTAGTAAAACATTAAAATGGGAGTAAAACCTAAGTAAAGGGAGAAAATCCTACCTCAAGAGTTGAAGAAACTCCCGATCGGAATCCTGCTGCATGCTTGTCCCGCGTAGAGCATTTCTCCTTCTTGCCGAAGTCCCTTGGCGGTCGGATGGGTGTGCAAACCTAGAAAGTGCTCTCTCTCTCTAAAACTCTCTCAAACGAAGATCCTGCATCTCCCAACTAGTTACTCCACGTTTTGCCTTAGTTCATTTAAGAAGAACTGAGTGTTTATTTCTTGGTGGCTTTTAGTGACTTAAAATCAAATTCTATAATACTTTTATGTCCTCTTTTACTAGATTTGATGTTCGGCACTACCTCGGTCATCTATTTTCATTATTTCTCTACTCATACCACTTATGATACATGAGTACATGCTATCTGTGCATTTCGTCGCATTGAAAATCATTCTACGGCACGACGTGATGCCTGAAAAGCGATGCCGACTCCGGCGTCGCCGGAGAGTATGAAATTTTGCGTGTTAACTAGATTTCGCGAGATGATTCCAACGGTGCAATCCGTTTCATCATCAGAGATCTAGAATTAGTCAGGATTTTTTAGCAAAGTACAATTTGGTAATCAAAATTACGATTTTGCCCTTATTCCAGAAATTGGAATTTCTCGGGTCTTACACACAATGATATACAATTCAAATTGGGTGGCCCTAATTAGATATTCAACACATGATGAAATGTTTTTTTTGGATGGAGAATACATGTAATAGTTAACTTATTAACATCAGAGGGAAAATGCCAGCATGATGCAAGGTTACAGAAGAATTGCATGTTTGAAGAGGACTTACGTGGGCCAGAGCTTTCACGCTTTCGGTATTAAAGTTCAAATAATCATGTGGTGATGCGTATCAGCAAGGCTGCTTTATTAATAGCACCTTGATAATTTGGTACATCATACTCATTGTTTATACTATGATCATTCAAGTTGTCATCTTTAGTAAAATAATGTTTGTTATAAGTGATAGTGATTAGTTAAATCATCTGAAATATAGAGTGATGAAAGCCATATAGTCCCTGGCGCTTTCTAGGAGTCTCATCGATGAGGAAAAATAGATAAAGAAATCATTTGAGTCTCGCCATTGAGGATTGCAATATTTGCAAAGAAAACAAAATATTATTAACTAATTAAATTTTTTTTACATGGCCTTATTTATAGGCTCACATCTCTAAGAAAATTGAAGTATATTAGAATCTGTGACCTAATATGACTCTAATTCTAATTTGATTTCTAACTACTAAATCTTAATTTGATTCCCGACTGCTAAGCCTAATTTGACTCAAACTATTAATCCTAATTCAACTCTGATTTAAACTAATAGAAATTCCTACCTTAATAAGAATTCATCTTGTGTATGTTAAAGATTCATCCTCATCGTAACAAATCATAAAAATGAAAACAATATTTGAATATTTAACTTGATGTTCAAAACACGAGGGTTAGAGTCCTTCACCTATAATTCAACCATAGATAAAGCTTGATCCTTCTCACTCATGTTGCTTGTTGCCAAATTTTACCAAGGTCCTCGACTCACCTTGTTGTTGTGACACAATGAATATGAATGAAATCTCTGTTCAGACTGTTTTTTTCACGGATCTTATTAGCTTATAGTTGAACCAACTTAGATCACCTCTATTCTCTTGATAATAGACTCTATCTTTGTTCAGATAAACTCATTTTTCAAACACGTTGTTTCTTAGCACATCAGCATTACCATAAGGCATAACGATTCTGACTCTCATCTTACGAAGTTTTCCATGTACTATGGAAGGCCTTTATATTACAAAATACATCAAATTTGCTTCTACGGTTCATTCATTTTGTCCTAACAAGGAAATCCTCTTGATCTTCGCTCATAGGTAATTAGTGTCTGTGATAACAACCATCACTTTATGTATTTTAAATACAGTTAAAATTTCCCTTGGCTTTCATCCTTGCTTGAAACTGTAAACTCGAAGTATCTATCTATTAGTTAGCAGGTTAACTCCTTTATTATCATCAATTAAAACAATATAATCAGCACACAACAAGCCTGTGATGCATCTCCCTGAATTTACCCAGTAAGTTATGTGATGATCAATACAAAAACGCAAGCTATCAATAGTCGGGATTTCATTTGTCTGTCCTCCAACATTTATCATACTTCTTACACTCATTATCTGTGACCTTGATCACATATCGCTCCAACCTCTCTCTCTTCTGCAACTCAGTACATAAATTCCCTAGAAATCCCTTGCATGCATCCTCAATGTCAATAAGCACTATATGGAAATCTTTCTTATCGTTCAAATTTCTCTTTACTTATCCAAAGAAAATAGCTTCATGGTATATTTCCTTAGGTTAACACTCCAACTACACATTTTGATACTGCTTTGCCTGCCTTAAAGTTTGCTTAAAATCACTCACTCAAAGTTCTGTAACATAACTTGTAAAGCTTAGCATCATGATAATTCATGGAGCATTATATTCGACCTTCTTTCTGCGTATATGTTTACGAAAGTGCTTTTCATCCTTTTGTCTTCATGATTAGGGTCTTGTTAAACAAATTAGTCCTATACACTGCTACAAAGAAAATTCATATTCACATCTTTCACAGATTTTAGACTTCCTATCTCCATATGTCACTAATACCTCCCAAGCCTGAACTAAAAATTCTATGATGCTGCCTGGCCTGTTAGATAGTGCACTTCGTCTTCTACCCTCACTGCCATTATGACAGTTTGGGTAGAACTCACCATTAAAGCTAGCTATCAGGGAGGGAACCTAAGTGGTTATAAACCTACAGGCAGACCATGGCTTAACTATGTGAGACTCATAATGAGTCGTAACAATCGTCCCCTCTTCAGGCAATGGTTGGTGACCGTGGACCCTCAGCGGGTAGTAGCCTTCCCTACGGCTGCTTGTGTGAGGCGACTTTGCGGACCCCACGGGTGGCAGCCACTCCCACGATTCTGGGATGATCTCGAGAATGGGCGATCCGATACCCTTGGTGATAACCACTTGAGGCAGAACTTACCCTTAAAAGAGCTAGTGAGTAACGTCAGGAGAGCCAGTGATTATAAACCCCTGAAAGCGAGTCATAACTTAGCGATTTGGGACACATAATGGGTCATAACACTTTCATACCTATCTTACCATATAAATCATCACGGGGCCTAATTTACCAAATTCTTATTTTGTAGCCTTAACAGATAGTGAACAATTTTTCTTAAGTTCCATATTATCGTGCTACATTCTTTTCTTACATTTTCCTACTACAAATCTTCCATTCATAACAATTTTATCTAAACCTGTACTATGCAACCTTTTTGGAAAAAATGTCTATACCTTCCCTAAACCATGAAACTTTACTTTTTATCTTCGAATTCCCGTGTGCATATTTGTGAATTAAATGTTCAGGAACTAACTTTATTCATAAAACTTTTATTTATTCATATTCGGGTTCATCTCAATCCCTCTTGATGAAGATTTTACTCCGGAGAATGTGAGTTTTAAGATTATGTAGAAGTTCGTATAAAAAATATAAAATAAAAGATGTTTTCCTTGTTACATTGGGAATTTGAGGCTTACGGATCGACCTTTTACCCTTAAGACTTATAACTTTCTAACACGAGTTAAGTAAAATCGGCTAATATTACTGCATAGTGTGGATCCACAAAATGGCAAATGAAAAAACAAAGTGATCATGCTGCAGTTGAAAAATATCAACCACGTCTCGAATCTTTTGGAGGTAGAAGATAACTACAATACATGAGAAAAGGTATTTTGTTTTAACCTGCGAAAAAGAATTTCTTGCGTGGCCTTCACTTGGAACACCTTACGTACATCGGTATCACTATATATAGACCACGAAATGTTCATATGCACTGATTTTGCTACAAATTTTTAAGGCCAGTTCCATAGGAATTAAATTATCTGCACTTGCTCACACAAATAGAATGTAGAATTAGAAAACATAGAACAGAATGAACTCTTTAAAAGCATAAAGTAGAAACAAAAGATTTGAAGGAAATTTTGAATAAGCATCTATTGACTTCGGAAAGTGTAGAATACACCTAATTATTATAATCACGAAAATGAAAGAAGCAAGGAAGAAAAATAGAAGGTAAAATATTATTTACATGTGCGAAATGTCAAGGGTACGATGCGCATAGTTTGGAAAAGAAATCTTCATGCACATAGTTTTAAAGGTGCCAAGCACACCCAGGCACAAAAGCCTCCTAGGGTTTAGGCGCTAAGCACAACACAAGGCGAGTGCTTGAGTGAAGTGAAATGTGACCTCAGATGCACATTATTTTTATAAAATATGATTCAAATCTAATTAAATTAAAAAAAAAATTTAACATTCCTAACATTTAAAAGAAAGATTCAATATAAAAGGTAAAGAAATTATATGAATATTAATATATATAATTAGAAATTTCAAGTAAAAGTGTTCAAAAGGAAATTAAAGTGCAAGGTGCGCGCCTTTTAAAGCGTGTTCATGCATTGATATTATCCACAGATAAGATTTTCATGTATCTCTACTCAAACAATGTGAGAAGAAATTTCATCCAAAAGCTTATAATGCGGGTTGTCCATTGCTGCACACCAAGCTATGTACAAATTTAGGATCATACCCACATGTATGAAGAGACAAATGTCAGACCATGAATTACAAATAAATGACCCCATGATGCAGATGAGGATATAATCCATCTCAAATGTAGCCCCATACTCACATGTGAAGAGATAGAGATAGATCAACAGATATAGATATATGACTAGGGGGAACGAACAAACAAGAAACTTGAGTGAGACAAAATTGAGATTACCTTAGCAGCTCTAATATCTTGTTAAGATGCCAATTTGACCCAATAATTGATGTTCTTAGATAGTGAGCCCACAATGCATATCAAGCTAACATGAGTTATATTAACAAGTAGACAGATACTTGAATTATTCTTTAGGGACTTCAAACGGTAAAATAGATAACATTTTGAAATAAATATCAAGATGATAAAATCACCTCATGTTTTTTACTTGAGTTTTAAATTTGGTGAATGCAAGATGTCTCGGTTGTGCGGCAAGCGCAACGGGCAGTGGAATTAGCGGGATGATGACAAGGCCAGGCAATCTATCACTTCTCTTACGCATTTTGTATGATGGCGATAATATGCGAGATCCAAGAAAATGGTTCTCTATGTAAGCGAAGTGTTGCGCCGATCTTATAGCTTTCACATAAGCGTGTATGCTCTTATCTATTTTCGATTCTTTCCACAAGCAGATTCTACGACAAGGGGGTGATAGAAAAGCCATTTTACTAGTATAAGTAAAATAACATAAACACAGATTGAAATTAATTTAATTGGATCTGAGAACTCACGAATTAACAAGGATCGCGCGTAGTCCTAACACATGCCTCGGCATGCAGACAAGCTTTGGGAATCCCTTTGCGAGATCCTGAATCAATTGACCGAAATACCTAGTACAAGAGAGTAGAAACCATCAGAATCTGTAGTCCTTTTTGTTTTTCCTTCTCCAAATAGGCAATATGAGTAAGTAATTGATCTTGAAAATAACTTTGGTATCTACGTATTACGCACATGTCAATTCTCTGGATCATCTTTAGTAGTAACGCGGACAGCGTGATCACCAGTAGGACTTGGGGAGGGAGTGATTATCCATGAAATGCGATCTAGCTTTATCAAAGCATCTTCATGCCAATGTGTGACCTTTTTAAGCCTGAAATCGCGCCATTTTCTTCGCTTTCTCCATCTTTGTTCGAGAAGTTCGTCATTATATCATATGCGACGGGACCCCCGACTTCTGATGTAAATCATGCCATAGTTCTTATCGGACCACGGGCACGAGCGTACATGTGCAAAGGGAACACAAGCTGTCAAAACAATGTATTGGAATATAATTTCCTTTAATAAATCTTTCTGAACACCTTTTCATCGGGGAAAACTAAGACATGAAAGAACGGGAAGTAACATTTAGAGGGGATACATGATGAGCGAAGTCGAGTAGCAACAAAGATATATCGGTAACACATTGGAGCATTGCAATCTAGTTTCCTATAAAGCGAAAGAAGCCTATGAAATAAAGCATCAAAAGTCTACTATTAGGCTTAGTCATCAGTTTGAAATAAGTGATGGCATAAAATACATGCCTTGCATCTGTATTTGCGTTCATTGATTATCAAATTGAATAATTATTTGAAACTCAACAGTTGAATAACTAGAGGATTCCATTTAACTAAGGTAGTCTTGATCTAATTACAATCTTTTCACTTAAAAACTCATAAATGCTTCTTGAACTTACATTACAACTTCTGAATATAGTTCTGACTATAGGTGCGATATGTAGGTTTTTCCTTTGTTCGGCTTCTGTCGATAAGCGACTTCTAAACATCGTTCATAGTGATGTTCCAGGCCCCCATAACTCTATCTTTATCTTGGTTTTAAATGATTTGAGTTTTATCCATGATTGCACACGTACCACATGGATTTACTTGCTAGACAAAAAATCTGAAGTTACCCTCCCATCCAAAAATTTTCATAAAATGATTGCAACCCATTTTCAAACAAAAATACAAGTTTCCAGAGTTGATAATGGAAAAGAGTATTCCAATTCAATTTTACTGACTTATATTCCCGAAAATGGCAACATATATTTTTCTTTGTGCAATAACATACCTTACCAAAATGGGGTGGCCAAAAGAAAAATTAGCATCTTTAAACGGAAGAGCTCACAATGTTCACAAAAAAACATCCAAAAGTCATTTTGAACCATCGTATTATAACAACCACATTTGATCAGTAGCCTTAAGATTGTAGATATAAAAACTCCAATTGATATCTTTGAAAGTATGATTCCCGCTGGATCTGCTCTACTAAAAATATTTGAGTATATTTGCTTATGTTCATGTACAAAGTAAAGAGGTCCAAATTGGATCTAAAACTCTTATCGTGCGTTCTTTGATTCTCCAACTCGCAAAGGTTTGAGTATTTTTCACCCTCAATCAGAAAAAAATATATCACGGTAGGTGTTAAATCTTTGAGAACCTTCCATTTTTGTCGAATGACTCTTTGAGGGAGAATTCGAGTTAAGATTTGACATCATTTGTATCCTAACCTAGTCCAATTTACTCTACTATAAATAATCTCATCAATGACCCTGAAATTGAGCCTATAACTCATAGAATGATGTTGGTAACAAAATGAATGAAGTTGTTGGAATTCTATAAACTCCCCTGGTTTACTCAAGAAGAAGAAGGGAGAATGTGATAAATCCTATGATGAAGGACAACCAAAGGATGGTTGCCTATACTCAAATAGGTGAGTTGGGGCTTCTATTTGTATGATGTAAAGAGAGGAACAAGGAATAAAGTTTATAACATAAAAAATTAAATTAAAAAAGAAAAAAAGAAAAAAGAAGATATAACGAGGCGAAAACCTTAGTGCTGCAAGGCCTTCTACATAGTGGGGAGCTAGGATGTGACTTGATTTTGGAGAAGGCTTAAGTTGTCTTCCTACTCTTTTAATCTGTAATTATTTCTTCCCATTCCTCTTAAATCTTTATTTTAAACATGAAAAGACACTTAGGAGCGGATGAAGAGAGGGTTGTAAGGCGATTTTATAAAAAAAATTGAGTGAGATTTACTAGCTATGATTTGAAAATACAAGCATTAGCTTTAGTGTAATGGTCAGCTTTGCTTTTCAATTGAGGGCATCTGAGTTACAAGTTTCAATCTTAATTTGTTGGACATAGGAAATTTTTTATTTACGATTTTAGAGTTTCTTTGCTCAGGGCTTATGCTAACTCCTCTGCTGCTTCTACAAGTCTCATCATTGAGTGTAACTTATGAAATAATTAAAAAAAAAAATAGTACTATTAATATCAATTCGTTTTTTGATTTATATTGATTAACTTTATTTATAAGTTTCTCTAAGAAATCCGAAGTTTATTAGGATTCCAATGATCCTTTTATGATTCTAATTCTAATTATCTTATAATCTAATCGGCTAATCCTAATCTGACTCCAAATAGTGATCCTACTTTAATGCCAACTCATACTAACTCTAATTTAGTTCCAACTAGTATTAATTCCAATTAAAGTTTATCCATATCTTTTCTTTCCTTTCTTGAATATAATTTACTAGATTTTCCCCTAATCATTCTACTTTTTTTCCTAATTGTCAATTCCCATCTCCAAAGAAAGGTATTATTTTCAATCCATCAACTCAATCAAATTCTTTAATAAAATCTACACTTGGATGCTCCCATTGCCCGATAGGAATAGTCATTAGAGCCGCACTAAATATCCTAGCCTACTTTGTCTCCCTACCGTCGTATTGGCCTTTATTGCTTTGCCTTAAAAAAATAATAAAAAAATTCAGCCTGAAAATGTACAGAAACTCTAGGAAATCTAAATAGGCAGCTTGTGTGTTTGTGAAATGAGGCACTCCATAAGAGTGAAAGATGGGAAGTGGACGATTTGCACAGTGGAAGAGCCCGTGGGATGCGAATAGGTTTGAGTCTATATAAAACCAATAGCTCTATTGAGAGATGCAAGATGAGATTAGTAGCTAGGAAAAAACTCAAATTTTCGATATGTTATCAATTTGCTCCAATGACTAAGATGAATTCAAATAGAATCCTTTCATCTCTACCAGCTAATTTTGTTAGGAACTTATTCCTATTCGATATTAAAAATTCGTTTTTTCATGGGAAGTTAGAGGAGGAAGTTTATATGGATTTTCGACTAGGAAATCCAACAAGAATTGTGCAAACTAAAAGAAAATCATTTATGGTCCACTGGGCTTGGTTTAAGCCATTTACTAAGTCATTAAAACATGGCTTTTCGAGAAAACCAAAGGAGACCCTTCTTATTTCAAATGCACACCATTCATGAAAATGAACATTCCCATTGTCTATGTAGATGATATAATTGACGGTTACAATTTTAAGGAAATTCAAGTTTAAAGATGCACTTGTGAGAAGAATTTGAGATAAAAGGTGTAGGGACCTTGAGATATTTTCTTAGCATGGAAAAGCGAAACCCGAAGCATTGCATGGTATTTGCAAAGCATGTATTTAATCTCATGAAATAAACTAAGATAACAAATACAAACTTGATGTTACATACGGATCTGACCACAAGCAGACGGACATATTTAAGGGAGATTCAATAGATGAGGTGGGCATCAAAGACATGTAGAGGCTTTCCAAACTACGGCTGAACATAGCCTATACTATTAGTATTGTCAATAACTAAAGCTACTCACGGACTAAGTTTTATCACAGACGGTTGAAAAGATTCTTAAGCTACCTTAAGGCCACACCAAGTAAGGGCCTTTTCTTTTCTTTCTTTTTTTTTTTTTCGGGAAGAGCAGAGTCTTCTAATGGAGTTTATATAGGTCTGGAATGGGGTGATTCGGTCAATGAGCGAAGATCAACTATAGGTTATGGTGCTTGTGGAATGTAGCGGATTTACTGGAGGTATAAGAAGCAATCACGGTGTAACATGATTAAACATTAGTGAGTGCATGCATTATCATAGGAAATTTGTGAAGTATCATGGATTGAAGTTTAGATCCAGAAGAAAAATGACCTCAAGATGCTAAAGGGCACATAGTTTCTCAGTGCATACAACCCTTGACGATCGACAATTCAGCACATGCGCGAAGAAAAAAATCTAATATTTTCATTGCCCAGGCAATCTCAAACAAGAACTCAAAAAAACCACATTAATCAAGAGAATATCGAAATTCATACAAATTAGTGCCTTAAAAGCGTAAACCGAAAATCTAATTTTTCGAAAAAGGGAAAATGGTAATTTGGTAAAAATCCGAGATTTTATAGATCTCGGTTGGCGAAAGCGGATTTCAGATTGGGAATAGATGCGTGAAATCTGGCTACCACGTCAATTTAGTCAGTGCAGAGACGTTGAATTTCACTTTTCGAGGCCTGAGTGTCGGGTGCTGATAAAACGGGTTTTAGAGATGTGATGTGACGAGTCGCTCTTGCATGTACTCTTGTGACACATGTTATAAGATTAGAGAGATAATGGAAATGGACGGCTTAGATTAAGCCAAGTCTAAAAATCAAGACAAAAGGACACAAGTGGAATTAATGGAATTGTTAATGAATAAGACAAAAAAAGGCAATAGTGTTCATCTTCTCCAAATGGAGAAAACGTGTAGGGGAAGAACAAAAAACGGTAGTAGCTGGGTTTGTGATTTCTAGAGAGAGAAAGTGTGCCTTCTCTCTAGATTTTCGGTCATTCGGACCGTCGGTTCTCGACAGAGCAAGAAGTAAAGTTGTTCTACGCGGTGAGGGCTCGCGTGGACACGATTTAGTGGAGTTCAGGCCAACTAAGAGGTAGGAATCTTTTCCTACTTGTGTTAATCTTTATTAAGAGTCATGTAAATGGTTAAATGTTACGCCTTGTTTTAGCCATAAATTCGGTCTCAGCTGGGCGAGGGAGAAAATTCTATTTGTGTAGTCGACGAGCGATGGCAGAGATTTCCTTTGTTCGTATTGAATAGTGACAGCGAAAATTTTTGGTGTGAAAGTAATGATGTTTTGTTAAGTGATTCCGTGAATTGCTTGTGTTTGTTAATTAGCCCATGTGAGCTAATTTTGGTGTTATTGATGGTGAATTTGCATAACGTGATTTATGTGATTTAATTATGTTAATATATATGCATATGAATATATTAGCATGAATGTTTTGGGATTGGCATCATGCATTTATACTGCACTAGAACTTACAGAATATTAGGAATTGAGTGCATGACATAAAATAAAACAAAAATGAAATTTTGTGAAAGGAATTCAAGGATGATTTTAAGGAGGAATTGTGTTGGGAGATGGTCCGAGCAGAATTACACGTCGGAGGGAACCCGTGAATGTTCGAAGGTTCTCGAGCACATTCGCCTCGGAGGAGTAGTCCAATATTTTTACTAAAGCTCGGTAGTATGTTTCGAAACGAAATGCTTTGTTTTGAAAACTGATTATTTTACTCGCATTCGGCTTAGGCATATGTGAGGGAGTCGGTGAGGACTCGAGACATGGGTTTGGGTATGTAAACATTCGAGTAGGTTCATGAAATTGCTTGAATGTAATTGTTTGCCATAGCATGTGCACTTAGGTGGGGAGTAACCCATGTAGGAAATTGTCACTACTAGGCTTTGCTCACCCTGTCGAGGGATCACTATTTCGAATGCGGGGGTGTGCACGGGACGGTTGCTCACTGGGACGATTATGAGAAAAAAGTCGGCTTGTGGCTTTGATGTTTTTGGTATAACATGTATTAGAATTGTAAATTTTAATATGAGTTTGTATTAAGAGTAATGTAATAACTCTTAAACTATTGGAATATAGTTGGGTGTATTTTGATGAGTATTGGTGTATTGGCCCAAGTGGTCATTTTTACTCACGTATGTGTCTCGTAATACGAGACGTATAGATTTTTCCATGGGTTGAATTCGTCCCAGCGGACACGAGGAAATAGGTGTCCGCAAAACTAAAGAAAATAGAAGATATATAGTCAAAGCATCAAACCAAAATCGAAATTATCATGTTTTTCTAGATATTTGAACAATCCATTTAAGCGATCCACCTCTTCTTTATCCATCTGCCATTTGGCCCCTCTACTTAGCTTTCAATGTCTCCAGCCGCCCCTATGGTCGCTTTGCATGCAACTACAATTCTATTTGCAATTATATATGGAGTCACTTTTAGTTGCGGCTCATATAAATATGAAACTAAAGATATGTTTTGGTCGCAAATTTTTTGACCGACTAGTAATGTCTATATCTGACACTTTTCTTTTTAGTGAGGCGATCTTTTGCTGAGATAAGTATGTGATTAACATAACCCCATTCACTTTGAAAAGAAAGCAATCTTTGAGGAAAGCAATGGGAACTGACATAATCAAAAGGTGAATATTTGGGGCTTCTCCAAGGAATTTGCACGATAGATTTGATTATTATGTAGTACTCGGGCTCCTCGAAGCAGTACATTAACTGCATCCTCTAGAAGGCGAGAAAAGATTTCTAATAGTAGATGGTCTTTCTATAGAGTATTCCTTCCACTCGGCTACGAGAATACTCTCATAACAATACTTACGATGGTAGATAACTAACTAGTGATGTGTTTTAGGCCGTTTCAAGACATTCATCGGACATGCGATCTACGAATTCAAATGAAAAGTTGGGCTCGAAAAATCTACTCAAAGCACAAAAGATCTCAAGGCCATACTAGAAAACAGTGATAGATTTCAAGTATAGGAAGCTATTTCATATGAAAAGATGAATTTCCAAGAGTTTATTCCTTGAGAAAAAAGAAATATTGGAAAATTTAATGAAGAAACCATTGAGAAGCAAGAGCTATTCAGAAGATAGCATAAAAATTGGGTGGTAGATGTAGTCTCATTCCTTTGAAGATATATCTGCAGTGCTCCTAATAGCACCAGATATTGATAAGAGAAGATACAGATGAAGTTCTGTAGCTATTTCCAGTCAAATCTTTATATGCTTTAGCAATAGTTGTTTTTGGTCATTTTTCTCAGTAGACCATTCAGGAACAATTCATTCCATTGTTTCAAAAATAAAAATAAAAAATTTGCAGAGAAATGACCATACCTAGGATTACAATATCAAAAACAATAATGATATTCTCTAACTTCATTTCTCAATTCAGCGAATTACTAAGTTATAAAACAAATAACATTACAATATTCAACGAGGAAAAAAGAACATACATTATCCACGAAAAGAACATCAATGGTTGAAGGATCAATCTCGTAAAGAAGTATGGCAAACGGCCATGCACGAGTATCTTTGGATGAATTCCACAGTCAAACTATCGCCATAGGACATGAACAAAAGCGAAACAAGCAATTAAAAACCAAATGTTTGAGATCGTTAAAAAAACTATATTCAAGAAATAAGCACAATGCATTATGGTATACCAATATGGTTTCCCTTTATAGGACATGTAGACACGAGAGGCAGCCCCTTCATTTCCGGCTCCTAGAGGTAATATTGGTTGGTCTCAGCCTGCCCACATTAGCGAGGTATCTGATCTTTTCAAAGATTGTGGTAGCCTGTTGAAGCCATTAACTGACGAACAATGCTCAGGCTCCCTTCGATTAACACCTAAAAAAAAGATTTTAAAATAATGCGCTTCATCATAAATAATACCCAAAAACAAATACATTAGAGGCGAGACATTTTGTCATGGCAACTCAGGTTATTTTGGTGATTATCTAAGCACAGGAAAAATAAATTTTGACTTTCGGCAAGTGACTCTTGTACGTGTTGAAATTTACATTTCCGTGAGAAAATCTTCACTCGAAATGACCTAGCTCCCGAATTGAAGCTCAAAATTCAAAATCCAACCAGAGAAGTTTGTTTTACGAGAAAAATCAGAACCAAAAATTTAAATCTTCAAGCTCCCAGCTCTCATCCCTTTAGAAAAACAACATAAAAACGCAAGATTCAATTTCTTCATTTCGCTCTCTTCTCCTCCTTTTCTTAATCAAACCTGTGACTTTACATACAAGGGAGGAGGAAGAAGAAAAGAAACTGCACAAACTATAAAAGATCATAGTATGGAGCAATTACACGAGAGGGGCATTTCCTGCAGGCGTGTCGGGAGCAAAGAGAGGGGAAAGAAAAAGCAAAACTTAGGAACAAAAAGAAAATACGTAGAAAGCTTGAGAGGTTAGAGAGCTTACGATTAATACGGTGATTGAATGACCGAGTCTGCGGAGGAAGAAAGTGAGCTAAAAACCTAATTTGAAGACACGAAAAAATATTTTAAATTTAAAATAAAATAAAATAAGTGACCACGATTGAAATCGATCCACGACCTTCGATCGAAGTCGAGACATATCATAAAAATAGATAGATAGTATATTTTCTTTACTTTTTCCTTTTATTTTATTTTTTCTTAAGCACCCTTAAAATTGATAAAATCAAACATATCATAAAAACAATGAATATGGTAGAAAATGGTATAAAATTAGACTCCTAAAAAATATATGGTGTTATTTTTATTTTATTTACAACTAAACACATTAATTATAATATAGTAAATTGTCTCCATTGGAACTGAACTCAGACACCTGCCTATGTCTTGTCTATTTAAATATTGAGCAGCTCTATCATGTGAGTTAGGCATGATGAGAACATTATTAAAATTTTAATATTCTTAATATATGATGATTCTAAAGGGAAAAGTGAATTGAAAAATTAAGTACATATTTGAATAAATAAAATGTAAATTTTAAGAGTTTTAAGAATTTAAAAAAATTAATTTAATTTTTTTTTAAAAGGCATCAAATTGACAACTTATCGACATCGTACAATACTTTCTCAAACATTAAGGAAAATGAGAGTGAAGTTTCTCAAGCTTTCCCATTTGCCCCGAAAGAGGTGTTTATTTAATATCATGGAAACTTGATATTAACATTGTACCATCATCAAAAATGTTTTCTACTTGGAACTTATTTCCCGCCTACAAACAAACAAACAAACATACATACATAAACGGTATTACATACGAAGCAGAGGTGTCTTCTTACTGTGCAGATTCTCGATTCTAGCGTTTTTGTTCCTCGTCTGGACTTCCATCTTTGTTCACTGGATTAGATCACTTTGCATCAAATGCCCTGTCATCTCTTTGTGTTCTTAATTGCATATATCACGCGATTAGTTTTGGCGATCTTGTTCACTTTTCTCATACATTCTAAGTCTGCAGTTTGTACTTGATCCTCGAGCGCCAGTGCTTTCGGCCCAGTGACATCCTATAGCCATATACGTATCAAATTACAGAAGATGAATATTGAGATATGTATGCGAATGTTTTGAAACAATATGAAACCAAAAAAAAAATGATATGAAAGCAACTTTGGTTCTTGGGGATGAGTCTTCTTCACGACCGTATGCATGTTGGTTGATGAGTGCCCATGGCAATCTCGTCCTTGAACCATCCAAGGATCTCTGGTTGTGTAGGCGGATCCCAGCCGGGACATAATTTCATCATCAACTATCATCCCTTTGGCATGGACATACATCATAAATCTGCGATTACTTTTGAGCTAATCCCCTGCTTGATGAAGAAGAAAAAGAAAAGCAGGACTACGAAGGTGAATAATAATGGTAGAACATATATAACCTCGGGTGCATTATAGTAGACAAATGATTCTCAGGTTGATATGTCTACATGATAAATGTACCATCAGACTGAAACCAAATTCCTTTTTTTCATCGATTATTACTCAAAAAGCATGAAAATATGATCTAAACAGCAGAAGATGGGAAAATAAGGTGGACTATGAAGAGCTAGCTCAGTGTAAATTCAAGATAGAGACATGATATTGAATGAGCACTACCTTTGCTAATTAAAGAAATAATTTTCTCATGTTTGGCTTTATCATAGAAAATACTAGAAAATCAAATATGATGAAAATTAATCCAGCGAATTATGCCTTCCCAAACTATTTAATCGTATGTATAAGAATTAAATTAATTAAAGTGAGCTTAGTAGCTTACAAAATAATTTATTGACCTTAATATTTTTTTCTTTTGCTTCTTTCCTTAAAATAAGCCTAGCCCAAACAAATATGCAAGGGAAAGGCCAATATTACATAGAACAACAAATTACTAGCAGCAAGAATTATAGGTTGAGCGAAGTACGTTAATTTCCGCTCGATCCTTTTTTTCCCTTTAATTTATGATTAAGTATGAAATATGGGCATTATACTTCAACCACAATGATATACAATTCAAATTGGGTGGCCCCTAATTAGATATTCAGCCCATGATGAAATGTTTTTGGATGGAGAATACATGTAATGGTAACTTATTAACATCGGAGGAAAATGCCATACCCAGTGCACGGTTCTCGCGAATTGCATGTTTGAAGGACTTTTACGTAGATGAACTTTCACACTTTAGAGGCGATAAAATTTCAAATAATCACATTGGGTGATGCGTATCGACAAGACTGCTTTATTAATAACTTTGCCCAATAATTTGGTACATCATACTCATTGTTTTTGTCCCTCACGATTATTTCAAATTTGATAGCTTTAAGGATCAAAATAAGTGTTTCTCGTTTAAAAATTTGAGTAGGTGAGCTAGAGATAATATTGAAAAATATATGAAGAGAAGTGATAGAAAGCCATATAGTCCCACAAACGCTTTCTAGGGAGTCTCGTGAGGAAAAATAGATAAGAAAATCATTTTGAGTCTCGCCATTAGGGGAATTGCAATATTTGCAAAGAAAACAAAATATTATTAACCAATTAAATTTTTTTTTACATGGCCTTGTTATAGGCTCACATCTCTAAGAAAATTGAAGTATATTAGGACTCTAATGACCTATTATGACTCTAATTCAAATTTGGTTTCTAACTACTAAATCTTAATTTGATTCCAACTACTAAGCCCTAATTTGACTCAAACTAGTAATCCTAATTCAACTCACGATTAAACTAAAAATTCCTACCTTAATGAATACGTTAAGATTCATCTGTATATATTAAAAATTCATCCTCATCATAACAATCATAAAATGAACAATATTTGAATATTTACGGCTTGATGTTCAAAACACGAGTTAAGTCCTTCACCTATAATTCAACCATAGATGGCGCGATCATTCGCTCATGTTGCTTGTTGCCAGAATTTTGCCAAGGTTCTTGACTCACCTTGTTGTTGTGACACCATGAATATGAATGAAATCAGCGTTGGTTGTTTTTCCACGGACCTTATTAGCTTATGGTTGAACCAGCCGTCCTATATTCTCTTGATGATAAGCTCATTTTCTGATTCCATCTTTTCTTGTATTCCCACTTGTTCTATCTTTGTTCGGATAAACTTATTTTCAAATACGTTGTTTCTTAACAGTCGGCTTATTATACCATAAAGAGCACCATAGATTCTGACTCATCGATCAAATTTTCCATGTAGTATGAAGGCTTTACGTGATACAAAAACACTTCCAAATTTGCTTCTCTGGTTCATTCATTACTAATGTAACAAGATGGAGAAATCCTCGCGATCTTCACTCGGTATGGATAATTAGTGTCTGTGATAACGAAACCATCACTACGTATTTTACGCGATAAAAATTTCACGAGTCTCATCCTTACTTGAAGCTTGTAAACATTGACGTATCTATCTGATAGTTATAACTTAGAGTTAACTCCTTTATTAACATCAGTGTGATATATCCAGCCTCTGAGCACATGATGCATCTCCTTGAATATACCCGGTAACTAAGATGATCAATACAAAAAAAGTAAGAGATCAATAGTCGAGTTTCATTTGTGTGTCCTCCAACATTGTCATACTTCTTCTGGACTCAATATCTGTGACTTTGATCACATATTGCTCCAGTATCTCTTTCTTCTTCAGCTCAATTACATTAATTCCTTAGAAATCCCTTGCATGCATCTCGATGTCAATAAGCACTACATGGAAATCTTTCTTATCGTTCAAATTTCTCTTTAATTTATCCAAAGAAAATAAACTATGGTATATTTCCTTGAAACACTCAAGTACAAACTTTGTACCACATTACATACTTAATGTTTGCTTAAAATCACTGCATCAAGTTCCATAACATAACTTGTAAGCAACATCATGATAATTTGTGGGCTTTATATTGACCTTCTTTACGCATATTATGTTTCTGAAAGTGCTTTCATCCTTTGTCTTCATGATTAGGGTCTTGTTAAACAAATTAGTCCTATACACACGCTCTGAAGAAAAATCCCATGTTCTCTGACCTTCCCTTATTCGTCTTTCATAGATTTTAGACTTCCTATCTCCTTATGTCACTAATAACTCCCAAGCCTAAACTAAAAATTCTATGATATGCACTTCTAATGTAATTGAATGGTCTGCACTCATCTTCCCTACATCTTTCTGTACAACCACTTGAATAGAACTCACTCTTAAAGCTATTTATCGAGGAGGAACCCAGTGGTTATAAACCAATAAAACGTGGTAGTAACTTAACGATGTGGGTTTCATAATGGGTCACTAACAATCCATCCTCTTTCAAAACTGACGTCCACGGCAGTTGGTGACTTCGCAGACCCCACGGGTGATAGCCCTCCCACAACACTATAGTGACCGCGAGACCCACGGGGTATAGCCCTCCACAATTTCGAGGCAGAGTCATCTCGAGAATGAACCACTCATTACCTTTGTTACAACCAGTGATAGAGCTCACCCTTAAAAGCTAGTTGTCAAGGGGAGGGGCAGTGGTTATAAACCCACAAAATCAAGCGATAACCCAGCGATTTGGGACTCATGTGGGATACCAAACACTTTCGTACCTATCTTACCATATAAATCATCACAGGCCACAAATTTTACTTCAATTCTTATTTTTGTAGCCTTCTTCAAGATAGTGAATAATTTTCTTAACTTCCATCTTATCTGATGCTACATTCTTTTCTTAACATTTTCCTACTGCAAATCTTCCATTCCACCAACAATTTTATCTAAACCTCACCACTTTGCAACCTCTTGGAAAAATTGTCTATGCATTCCCTAAGCCATGAAACTTTACTTTTATCTTACGATTTTAGATTCATTATTGCATATTTTATGAATTAAATGTTCAAGGACTAACTTTATTCATAAAACTTTTCAACATTCATATTCGGGTTCATCTCGATCCCTCTTGATGAAGATTTTTACTCAGGCTAAGCAAGTTTTTAAGATTATGTAGAAGTTTGTATAAAAATAAAATATAAAATAAAAGGATGTTTTTCCTTGTTCTGTTGGGAGTTGAGGCTTATGGATCAACCTTTACCCTTAGACATAACTTTCTAACTTACGGACTAAGTAAATCATTTAATAATGCATAGGTGAGATCCACCAAAATGGAAAATGAAAAAAACAAAGTAGGAGTCATGCGAGTTAGAAAAATATCAGCCCACATCCTCGAATCTTTGGAGGTAGAAGATAACTACAATACATGAGAAAAGGATGTTTTGTTTAACTGTAAAAGAATTTCTTGCAGCGACCTTACTTGGAACACCATACGGCCACATCGGTGTCACTATAGACCTTGAAATGTTCATATGCACTGATTTTGCTACAAATTTTTAAGGCCAGCTCCATAGGAATTAAATTATCTACACCTGCTCACACAAATAGAATGTAGAATTAGAAAACATAGAAGAGAATAACCTCTTTAAAAGCATGAATTAGAAACAAAAGATTTGAAGGAAATTTTGAATAAGCATCTATTGACTTGAAGTGTAAAGAATACACTAATTATTATAATCACGAAAATAGAGAAGAAGCAAGGAAGAAAAGAAGGAAATATTATTTACATGTGCAAAATGTCCAAAATTTTGATGGTAAAATAGAAAATAGCAACCCAAAAATCGAATTTTGGAAAAAAACTAAGCTCAAATAAATCTTCATGCACATAGTTTTAAGGTGCGAGGCACACCCGAGCACAAAAGCCTCCCCTCGGGCTTAGGCGTAAGCCTGAACAAGGCGCTTAGTGAAGTGAAATGTGACCTCAAATGCATTATTTTTATAAAATGTTATTCAAATCCTAATTGAATTAAAAAAAATTAACATTCTAACATTTAAAGAAACATTCAATATAAAAGGTAAAGAAATTATATGAATATTAATATATATAATTAGAAATTTCAAGAGTAAAAGTGTTCAAAAAGGAAATTAAAGTCTGCAAGGTGCGCCTTTTAAAACTGTGTTCATGCATTCAATATTATCATGTAGATAAGATTTTCATGTATCTCTACTCAAACAATGTGAGAAGAAATTTCATCCAAAAGCTTATCATGTTAGGTTGTCCATTGTGCACACCAAGCTAATAACTTCCTAAAATTTAGGATCATACCCACACGTGGAAGGCAGGATGTGTCAGACCATGAATTACAAATAAATGACCCCATGATGCATATGGGCTATAACCCATCTCAAATACGACCCACGTACTCTGCGTGAAGAGATAGAGATAGATCAGCAAAACATAGATATAGTGATTAGGGGAATGAGCAAAAGCAAAGAAACTTGAGTGAGACAGAGGTGATTTCTACTTAACCCAGCTCTAATATCTTGTTAAGATGCTGTTTTGACCCAAAATTGGGCCCACAATGCATATCAAGCTAACATATGAGTTATATTAGCAGTGAAACGAATGTAGATTATTCTTTTAGGGACTTCAAGCGGTAAAATAGATAACATTTTGAAATAAATATCAAGATAATAAAATCACCTTCATGTTTTTTCGAGTTTAAAATTTGAGTGGTACCCAGTAATACCGATAGTGCGGCAAATTGTGACGAATGATGAGAATTAGCAGATGATGATGAGCCCAGGCAATCATCGCCGGCTTACGCATTTTGTATGATGGCGGTAATATGCGAGATCGAGAAAATGCGAGGACCTGCATGTAAGCAGTGATGCTTTGCCGATCTTATAGTTTCACATAAGCGTATGTATGTATCTATTTTCAAATTCTTTCCAGACAAGATTACGCAAGCAAAGGGGTGATAAAGCCATTTTACTAGTATAAAGTCAACTAACATAAACTGATTGAAATTAATTTAGTGAATCACGGAACTCAAGGAATTAACAGGATTGCATAAAAGCGTAGTCACAGCTTGTGCCTCGGCATCTAAACAAGCTTTGGGGAATCCCCCACATATCACGAATCAATTGACCGAAATACAGTACAAAAGAGGAAATTAGAAACCATAAGAATCTGTAGTCCTTTTGTTTTCCATCTCCAAATAGGTATATCGTAAGTAATTGATGCTTGAAAATAACACAGTATTTTGTACCTACACATGTCAATTCTCTGGATCATCTTGTTAATGTATGAAACATGATCACCGAGTAGGACACAGGGATGGGTGATTATTCATGAAATGCGGTCTAGCTTTGCAAAGCATCTTCATGCCAATGTATGACCTTTTTAAGCTGGTAAGCGCCATTTTGTTTGCTTTTCTCCATCTTTATTAGAAGTTCGTCATTGTATTATATGCAGCAGGACCCCCAACTTTAAAGTATAAATAATGCCATGGTTGCCTCGGACCACGGGCACGAGACTATACATATTACCAGGAACACAACTGTCAAAACAATGTATTGGGAATATAATTTCCTTTGTCGTACTCTGAACACCTTTTTCATCGGAAAGAAAACTAGGCATGAAAGAAAGCGCAAAGTAGCATTTAGAGGGATACATGATGAGCGAGGAAGTCGAGGTAGCAACAAAGATATATCGATAACACATTAGACATTTGCAATCCCGTTTTCTATAAAGCAGAAGGGAAGCTATGAAATAAAGCATCCAAAGTCTACTATTATTAGGCTTAGTCATCGAGTTTGAAATAGTGATGGCATAAAATGCATGCCTTGCATACATGTTGCGTTCGTGATTATCAAATTGAATAATTATTTGAAACTCATCGATTGAATCAACTAGAGGATTCCATTTAGCGGTAGTCTTGATCTAGTACAATCTTTTCGCAAAACTCATAAGTAGCTACCGAACTTATTAGCGTCTGAATATGAATTACAGCTATAGGTACTGTATGTAGGTTTTTCCTTTGTTCCCAAAACTACAATACGATAAATGACTTCTAAACATCATTCATAGTGATGTTGAGGCCCCACATCTCTATCTTATCTTGGTTTTAAATGATTTGTGAGTTTTATCCGCTGATTGCACACGCACCATGGATTGCCTTTGACGAAAAATGCGAAGCTGCACCACCTCCCGTCAAAATTTTCATAAAATAGTTGCAACTCATTTCAAAAAACAAAAATACAAGTTTTGAGTTGATAATGGAAAGAGTATTCCAATTCAATTTTACTAACTTATATTCTTGAAAATGGTAACATATATTTTCTTTGTGCGATAACGGACCTTACCCAATGGGGTGGCCAAAAGAAAGAATTAACATCTTTAGAAACGGGAAGAGCTCTGCGTTCACAAAAAACATCCAAAAGTCCATTTTGAACCATGTATTATAAACTTAACCACACATTTGATCGAGTAGCCTTAAGATTCTAGATATAAAAGTCAAATCGATATGCTTTGGCGAGGCTATGATTCCCTTTGGATCTTCTCTAAAAATATTTGAGTGTATTGTATGTTCATGTACAAAGTAAAGAGAGGTCCAAATTGTATCTAAGACTCTGTTAAGTATGATGTTCTTTGATTATTCTCCAACTCATAAGGTTTAGTATTTTCACCCTCCAATCAGAAAAAATATATCACGGTAGGTGTTAAATCTTTTGAACCTTCCATTTTGTCGGACAACTCTTTGGGAGAATTCAAAAGTGAATTTGACATCATTTGTATCCTAACCTAGTCAATTTGCTCTACTATAATAATCTCATCAATGACCTAAAATTGAGCCTATAACTCATAGAATGATGTTGGTAACAAAATGGTGAAGTTGTTGGAATTCTATAAACTCCTTGGTATACTCAGAAGAGAAGGGAGAATGTGATAAATCCTATGATGAAGGCAACCAAAGGATGGTTGCTTATACTCAAATAGGTAGTTAGGGATTCTATTTGTATGATGTAAAAGGAACAAGGAATAAAGTTTATAACAGAAAAAATTAAATTAAAAGAAAAAAAAGAGAAAAAAGAAACAACAAAAAAGAGACGAAAACCTTAGTCTACCAAGGCCTTCTACATAGTGGCGGAGCTAGGACGTGACTTCAATTTTGGAGAAGGCTTAGGATTATTCTTCCCTCTCTTTTAATCTGCAAATTATTTCTTCCCATTTCCCTCTTAAATGCTGTTTTAAACATGAGAAAAGACACTTGGGATCTGCCAGAGATGAAGAGGTTGTAAAGCGATTTGTATAAAAAAAAAATTGAGTGAGATTTACTAGCTATATGATTTGAAAATACAAGCGTAGCTTTAGTGTAATGGTTAAAGCTTTGCTTTCAAGGGGGCATCATAGTTACAAGTTTCAATCCCTTGGCTGTTAAACATAGGAAATTTTTTATTTACAATTTTAGGGAAGCTTATGCTAACTCCTCTCTTTGCTTCTACAAGTATCATCATTGAGTGTAACATATGCAATAATTAAAAAAAAAAAAAACTAGTACTATTAATATCAATTCGTTTTTGATTTATATTGATTAACTTTATTTATAAAGTTTCTCTAAGAAATTTGAAGTTTATTAGGATTCAATGATCTTTTTATGATTCTAATTCCTAGTATGTTATAATCTAATCAGCTAATCTAATTTGACTCGAATAGTGATCCTACTTTAATGCCAACTCATACTAACTCTAATTTAGTTCCAACTAGTAGTAATTCCAATTAAAGTTTATCCATATCTTTTCTTTCCTTTTCTTGAATATAATTTACTATATTTTCCCCTAATCATCCTACCTTTTTCTGATTGTCGATTCCATCTCAAAAGAAAGGTATTATTTTCAATCCTTCATCTCAATCAAATTCCTTAATAAATCTAGACTTGGATGCTCCATTGCCAATAGGAGCGATATTAGAGCCACTAATGTCCCTAGCCTACTTTGTCTCTCTGGTCGTATTGGCGCTACATTTGCTTTGTCATAAAATAATAATAATAATAAAATCAGCCCTGAAAATGTACAAGAAACTCTAGGAAATCCTAAATATGGAAACATTGTGTTTGTGGAAATGAGGGCACTCCATAAGAGTGAAAGATGGGAAGTGGACTATTTGCCTAGTGGGAAAAGAGCAGTGGGATGCAAATGGGTTTTGAAGTCTATATATAAAACCAATAGCTCTGATGAGAGATGCAAGATGAGATTAGTAGCTAAGGAAAAAACTCAAATTTTCAGTAATGGTTATCAATTTGCTCCAATGACTAAGATGAATTCAATTACAATCCTTTTATCTCTACCAGCTAATTTTGTTAGGAACTTATTCCTATTTGATATTAAAAATTCCTTTTTTCATGGGAAGTTAGAGGAGGAAGTGTATATGGATTGCGACTAAGAAATCCAGCAAGAGAATTGTGCAAACTAAAGAAAATCATTTATGGTACCTAGGGCTTGGTTAAGCCATTTACTAAGTCATTAAAGAAATATGGCTTTTCGAAAACCAAGGGCCGCACACTATATTTCAAATGCACACCATTCATGAAAATGAACATTCCCGTTGTGTATGTAGAGCGATATAATTGTTGTAGTTTACAATTTTAAAGGAAATTCAAGTTTAAAGATACACTTGATAGAAGAATTTGAGATAAAGGTGTGGGGACCTGAGATATTTTTCTTAGCATGGAAGAAGCAAGAACCAAGCATTGCATGACTGTTTGCAAAGAAAGCATGCATTGCATGACTATTTGCAAAGAAAGCATGTATTTAATCTCATGAAATAAACTAAGATAACAAGATGCAAACTTGATGTTACACTTACAGATCTTGACCACAAACAAGGAGCGGAGATTAAGGGAGATTCAATAGACGAGGGTGGTCATCAAAAGACATGTAGAGGCTTATTTCCAAGCTACGGCTAGACATAGCTATCTTTATGGTATTAATCGACCCGACTTAAGCACTCTGGCCCAAAGTTTTATCTGGAAGCAGTTGAAAGGATTCTTAAGCTACCTTAAAGCCACACCAAGTAAGGGTCTTTTCTTTTTTTTCAGGAAGAACGACCGTCTTCTAATGGAAGTTTATATGGGTACAGACTGGGGTGATTCAGTCAATCAAGATCAACCATAAAGGTAGTTATAGTTTCAAACATCAACAATTGCTAGCACGCAAGGGTATGGTTGAGCTTCACAAAAGTAAAACATCAAGGAGTATTTTGGAACCAAAAAGTTAATACGCAAAAATCAAAAGTCAGCATTTAGCACCCATCTCCTTATCTAAAATATGTTAAAAATAAAATTTTATATGTAATATTTTAGTTTCACTATTTCTCATATCTATATAATCATTCTTTAAAACAATTTATGGAACAAGAGAAGACAATTAAAATAAATCAAAAATACCCAAAAAGCATTATTTTGTTATTCTTTCCTTTTCCTCCTCTCATTTTTTTTCCATGTTATATCCACAACGTTGTACTATTCTATTCTTTACAAGGACTCAGTTTCGACATCCTCGATCACTCTATTCTTACAAGTACCCAACACCCCTGTTTCACCCTTTCTCTCCCATTACTAACTAGACGCTTCAAGGCCCTTAAAATTGCGTGTTATTATATATAAATATTTAAATTAGACGACACTTATGATGAGAATCAATCATCCATCGAATTGATCCACCAAAAGATAACAATATTCTACACATAATTTGTAAAATCATCTCGCTTAAATCCTGAACATAAAAAATGGAATGCTGAGTAAATGAAAGTTAGTAGAAACCCATCAATACTTTGAATGTCGCTAATAATTATCTCTAATAGAACTAACAACCATCACAATAATATATGACAATTAATATATATTGTCCTTTTCTTAAATTAATCAACTCCTTGATAATATATCACTTTAGACCACACTTTCATAGAAAAGAAACTAACAATATTATTTTTTTGATACACTTGAATAGAAGTAACAAATGCCAAATTTGGCTAGAAAAGAAAACAAACACAAAACCCTAGATAGAACTCCAGCAAATGTAAGGTGGTTTTGTTATCTATGTGGCGTGGTCACATTTATCCGTAGCCTGTTGCTCTGCTCACAAAAAGCTCCATTGTGCTCAAAATTAGGTTGCGTGAGAAGAATTAATAAGAGGCTCAAATCTCATCTTAAAAGAAGAAGTACACTCATCACAGATCTAGCATTAGCATCAACAATAAACACAACCCAGAAATGTTAATATTGTTCACATGTTTACTAATAAAACATTCAAAGTTAGTGCAATGGATAATCATAATTTTCGTGAGATAACTCTGCTCAACAACATACCACTTGTGAAGCTCACCTAAAACAAAATCGAAGAGGAAAATTCTCTTGAGTGTTACCACATATAAGGCACAAGAAAGAACTAAACGCTGAATTATTTTCCTAAACTAAGCAA
The DNA here is from genome assembly GCA_016808115.1 of Tetrastigma voinierianum. Classification (NCBI taxonomy): domain Eukaryota; kingdom Viridiplantae; phylum Streptophyta; class Magnoliopsida; order Vitales; family Vitaceae; genus Tetrastigma; species Tetrastigma voinierianum. The sequence goes on along the minus strand of JAEQBH010003162.1, from coordinate 320,721 downwards.
GTTAATTACACTGACTAAGAATTATTTATTTATTATAGGACTTCAACCTCAAAATTTAATTAACCGTGAATAGTTTAAATATAGAGAAAACCCGAGGGAAGGAGTTAAGACAATTTTTGATGGAGGACACAGTTTCACAAAGATTTTGGATCCGCTGAATGCTACTCACCCTTCCTGGCGCTGCTACCCTCGAACATCTCCCACTTGTTTATCAAGATGCGCCACATTTCCATCTACACTTATCACCAGTTTCTCATTCTCTCCAAATAGAGAAACAAGAAGTGCATGGATAACCTTTTTCGTTTGTAATTGTTTCTTTCCTTTTTCAAGTTTTTGTGGCTTGATCTAACTACTTCTGGGGATCTCACTACCGATGTTTAAAACCCGTAGCCAGTTACCAGAAGTCGTGGAAACCATGTCGCACAGGATCTGATTCTGCTGCAATGAAATATGCTTCGACCATACTTCACCGTCAAACGCTCATGGACACCAAAAGCCTCACCCTCGTATTTCTTCATCCGCAATGACTCCACACCTCAACATCCGGCTCAAATTTGAAGCCCCATCAGCACTGCACCGCAAGTACAGTAATCCTCCGTAGACATTGTTGTGATAATGCTATAGAAGACATGATATCATCATGCCATTATCTCGATATGAACGCTTTACCAAGAAACCACGATGGGGCCACCACTTCAGGGTCTTTTCACCAAATTCTCCCAATGGTATTTTCCATTTTCTCGAGTCAAATACATCTCAACCTCGACTCATTAAATTTTCGGTGGGGAATTATTTTTGGTGTCGAGGTCAGCAACCTAAGTAGAGGCTTCCCGCTGCTTCCATCTCATTCCATGATGAAGATCTAAACAGAATATTTTGCACCTGCAGTAATCTATGATTCGTAAGAATGTCTATGCTGAAAGATATAAGCTTAAGAATGAGGTAGAGATGTTTCATAAAGATTAATTTAAATAAGAAACCCAAGATAGAGCATTGGGAGCAAACTCAAATTTAAATAAATATCTAAGCTTAATCTGTGATACATGGACTATTTCAGCCTTCAAAAAGGAAGTACAAGAGAGAAGGATTAGAAATCAAATGTTTCGATACGTTGATACCGGTCATTGCTCCAAATCCAATTTTCCATGGAATAAAGTACTCATTGAAACTTAAAGATAACATTAATCAAAATTTGAACTTAAAATAAAAGATTAAAAACCCAAATCTAAGTCCCTTACAACCAATTAGGGGGGAAACAGATGATTGGATTAGCTTCAAAATTAGTTCTGACAATGAAAGGAATGAGGAACTATTACTAGTTCCAAAAAGTGAGAATGAAACATACATCTACAAACAAAATCAACTCACCTCAATTTTATCCATGGAGTCAAGAATGTCTCTGCTTCATCATATAAAGATATCTTCAACTAAAACATTTTCTCACTTTCACATACTCAGACAAAAGCAACTTGTAGATAGCCTTTGTTGCATGTGTCATAAAACTCGCCCCTTCGATGTATCTAATGAACAAATTAAAATATTTTAGCTTAAATTTATAGGCAAAGTAATAGCATAAATTTTAGTTAAATAAAATGGCCAACCTTCAAGAAACTGAAGGACGCAGCATTTATCCAAGAGAAAGATGCACAGAAATGCAACACATTACAATACAAGAAAGTGAGAGCATATCTAAAAGAACAAAAAGTAATTTTATACAGCGAGAAAGTAGAGTAGATAACTAAAAAGGAAAAACTGAAGATGAAAGTTCTAAAGTTTCAAGATTGACAAAAGTTCATTAACAAGACAAGAGCATGCAAGATAATCGAATGAAATGATCATTAAGAGCATATGGTTACATACTGACGCCTAAGAGCACCGCCGTAGATAAGTATGAGATTAACATAAACCCATTCACCGAGAAGAAAAACAATGCGTCGAGGAAAGTCATGAAACCCTGAAAATTCAAATTTTTCTCAGAAAGGGTAAAATAGTAATTTCGTCGAAAAATCGTAATTTTCTAGATATCGATGACAAACGGACCGCTGAAATCGTTCCTCGAAATCTAGCCTACCATGTCGACTTCGCTGGATTCCAAGACATTGAATTCACGTTTTCGAGGCATAAAATGCTCAATGGTTACACTTGGCAGACGGTTAGTGACGCCACACTTCAAGACCTCAGAGAGAAAGGACACATGGCAAGATCCATGTATACTTCAAATGTGCACTTAAATGAAAGATGATGCAAGAAAGGAAATAAAGAAATAAGGGAACAAGGAGGAAAAACATGGACCACATAAGTGGTATGAGGAAAGGGGGAGGAAGTTTCCTCCCTTGACCAATTCGGTCAATAATCCAAGAGGGGGAGAAAAAAAAAGCAAAAGAGAAAAAGGAAAAGAAGGAGGAACAACAAAATACCATGGAAAGAAAAGCGAGAGTGAGAAAAGAGAAATTGCGATTTCCTACCATGGTCGGCTTCAGATGTCAAACCAAGACTAAAGTTGGTACACGCATTACATTCATGTGTGACAATTGAAAAACTTGAGTTTTTACAAACTCCATAAGGTAGAGAATTCTTCTCACTGGGCTTATTTTAAACCCAAAGGCCTTTTATGCAATGGTATGGGTCGCTTTATGGGAGTTCATGAGAGGCTATATTATTTAGTTCCAAAACTTGGACTAAAATGTAAGAGGATTTCTATACCGGTTTCACACTACCCAAGACCTGTGAGTTGGGTTTGAACTAGAAACTAAAAGTTTCCAAGTTTTGTGTCATGGTTTCATGATGTGTGTGGGATGTTTGGAAACCAAATGGTTCATGTTTCAGAAGGGACCGTGAGGCCCTCAAGCAAAGTGGTCCAAGATTGCACTAAGGTGTGTTATTATTAAGCTACATGATTAATAATATGCCAGGTGAAAAGTATCATGTTAGTATATGTTATTTGATGTATTAACATGGATCGTATCATGTAAATTATAATTATCCATGTATAAATGTTTCATGTAGCACTATATACATGTAACATGAAGGAAATGTATCGCATCATGTATTCATATGCAGGTACTTTATTACATCGCTACAAGTCGTGGGTGCATGGTAATCAGAAACCCCAAAGTCTGTATTTCCTATGGAATGATAAACGGTAATTTCGCTGAATATCCGAATTTTTCTAGACCTCGATGACGAAACGGACTTCACCGTTAGGACCGGCTCGAAATCTAACAACCACGCCACCACACTCCGAGATACCGGAATTTTACTGCCGAGGCAACTGAGGTAAGCAATACCGCACATTTTAAATGGCTCAAGAGGTGTCACGCGGCATGTGCAGTTCTTCAAACATATGAGCTCAAGTGTGGGCCACAGAACACATGGTATGATGCCATTGGAGGAAAATCCCAAAGTAGAGGGATAAGTGGATATGAAATCCAAGTCAACCAATGATATTTATTATGTGGCATGAGAGGACAACTGACTAAGCTCTCCCAAATGGATTTGGGAGAAGGAAAAGGGAGGAAAAGAAAAGAGAAGGTTTTTAGAAAGAGTCTACTCTTCTCTAGATTTCCTTGCCGGACCGCTTGCCTCGTTTTATAAGAGGAGAAGTTGGTTCACGCTGGTAAGAGCTACTCTCGCTGCGGACAACCGAACAGGTGGAGTTTCGACAACTCGGAGGTAGGGATCTTCTCCTACTTGTTTTATTCTTTCGGCTAAGGGTCATTTAATGGATGAGGATTTGCTAAGGCCTCGATACTTGTTCGATTCCAAAAGATTTCGACCAAGTGAAGAAACTGTAGTGGGTTTCTGACAAATTCACTGGACTGCTCAAGGTGGGTCATGCTGATGTCAGGATATCGCTATGAGCGAATAACATGCCGATTGTGATTTTGTAAGTGCCTAAGATGAATTGCTTGATTGTATATTAGCTCACATGTGAGCTACCTATGTTATTGTTATGAATAAATAAATATGTGGTTAGTAAGTGAATTTTTGTTAATATATGCACGATTGATATATTAGCATGTGTTGCAAGTTTTACTTGAATGTTCTGGTGCCATTACATAATTCTAGGGTGGGGAGTAACCCAAGCGCAGGAAAATTTCACTATCGAGCACGTCACCCCGTCAGGAGAAACTATTTCGTATCACATACCCGGGATGGGACGCATCCGAGGCCTTAGAGGCGGTAAGAAATACTTAGCATGGCCTTATCTTCGTATTTTTGTAAAATTCTCGGGCAAGAGACCTGGGCTTGATAAATTGTAATCAAAACAATTTGCAATTAAATTTTTAGGTATAAAATATATATTTTGATGAGTATGGATGTAATGGGCCCTATGGCCATTTTACTCAGACAGTCTCATGATGCGAGACGCACAGATTTATCGTAGGTCGACGGGTCAATCTGACACCGATTGGGGGCGGCCACACAGACGTATACATAGCACAATACCTAGGGCTCGCTGGCGGAAAACGGGTTAGATCATGCATCCATTGTGCATTTTGGATGAATTAATTCGTGATGTGTGTTTGAATTGTGCAAATTTTATGCTCGTAACAAGATAGGAAAATGTCGAACACTAGGGTCGAAAATAAAAACCCCAAGGTTCGAGGAATTATGGGCAGAACGGTCCAAAAATGAAAAATAATAATAATAATAATAATTTTCTAGACAATCGTTCCAGTTTTTGAACATGAACAGAGTGTGTTTTGTGGAATTCTGGAAGATTATTCCAGTTTTTGCACAAGAAAAAGGGCTAAAATTAAACTCTTAAAATTTTGAGTTGTAAAATCGTAATTGTTTAAAGCACTACACCTTAGAGGTGGCAGGAAGGCTACTAGAGGATTTTAAAAAAAGTAGTACCGGTCGCTCACCCGCATTTGGGGTCATGACCAGCAAGGCGCCTAGTGCGCAAGGCAGAGGCAGCTAGGCACGCAAAGGCGCACGCATGCGTCGCGACACTCCACGACTGGTAGCTGCACAAGAATCTAATATTTAGGTCGACTAAATAGTCCTTCGTCAGGACATGAATTTCAAGTCGCGGACATGGTCGGATAGCTTGAGGTCGCGACTTAGCTTTGAGGTTGCAACCTGTTTAGTCTGAGGAGGTTGCGTGATTCAGCCTAGAGTGACTCTGTCACACCCAGACTGAGGTCACGAATGCGTTGGAAGCCTTAGGGAGCAACCTTGGGTCGCAACCTGAATTTTGCATCGCGACCTGGCTGGGTTGCGACTAAGAAAAAAGGGTCATTGTAGGTTAGGACTGATTTGAGGTCGCGACTTGTTTACGCCTGGGCCACGCACTTGCTGGGCTTCACGACCGGGTCGGGCCGCGACCTGCTTCAAGGCCGCGAGAGTGGACACCGTTATTGGAGGTCGCGACCCCGCTTTGCGTCGCGACCTGGCCTCGCGAAATGGGGTCATGACCCCATTTTCAAATGCAACCCGCCATATTCAGATCGGCAGGAAACCAGTCGCACTTCGCTTTGAGTTCGCGACCGGATCGCCCGCTGAAGGTCGCACCGACCGGCCGCGGACTGCCTAGGCCGTCATTTGACCGGGTGTCACGACCTAGGGCTTTGGGTCACGATAGGCGTAATAACAGGAGCAAGAGCAACAGCGAACAACGCCGCGCATCGACTGAACTCGTGCACGTAGTGCGCGCGCGACTCTGGTTCTAGGTGGCGCAGATCAGCACACAACCCGCTTGTGGGATGCAACGTTTAGGGTCACCGTTGATCACCGCTCACGTGGATTCCAAAAAAAAAAACAATGAAGACAATGTTCTAATCTGAGAATTTCCGATTTAAATTGAGTCAAAGAGCACACTTAATAATCGTTGGAGTAGCAACCACTTGTACAAAAACACTTCGACAAGTGACATAATTAAATCAACTATTTAAAAACATGATATGAAATCAAAGCCACTAAGGTTTACAAGAATGTACTGTTCTACAGCAATGAAGACATGTCAAAATAAAATTTGACATTATTAATTACAAAGGTTAGCAAATCTTATAAACATGTAAAACCAGGAATCAAAACCACTAGAAGTAATAATGTTTATTTTACCTAACGATATGAACCTTTCATGATAACTCGGTTTGTGAAACACCGCAAAACTAAGTGTTCAAATCATGATGCAAATAGAAACTGAGATAGCATTAGCTTTTCTCGAGCTTAATTTGAGCTAGAAAGGATTGCTGAGTTGGAGGTTCCTGTGTTCAAGACCCGGCTGCATGATAAACAATCGTGTGTAAGATATTTTTTTAGAAAAAGGAAAATCGGGAGCTAGCATTGGAACTTCGCAGACTGGGAGCATACTGAACTGATCAAACTCGAATTGGGGACTGGGACACACTCTGGAGCAGACCAGTCTTAAGGCACATTTGGACTACATGAAACATATAGTCCTAACCTGTGGTATTAGTATATCATTAATTCAAAACATTGCCATATAGTCATAACACATATTATACAAACCCAAAAATTGAGCTCGTAGCGAGAGAGGTCAATTTATGGAGCACAACACTCCATATAGGAGGTTTCAGCCACTAAGGTCCAAACTGCATCATAGTCGTAAGCATGAGTTGCTTCCTTTAATCAGCAACAACAATAGCTCTAATAAAATGCTTCGAATTCAAGACAAGGAAAAAGAATGTCAGCAGTAAAATTACAGGATACAGCGCATAATGCATACATTGTTTACAGATTCCTCAAGTCCTTCATCTGCTTCCTAAGCAGTCCATCAGCATGTTCTTCATTAAAAGAGTAAAGGATGACAAAATAATGGTCTTTGCATTCTCGCCATACCAACAAACTCCAGCTTTGAAGTACAAAGGATGCTGAGTTTTATCCCCGCCACACATAACCGGCCGCACCCTAACTCGCCTTCGCTCCAAAGCTCGGGTTTGTTCGACACCTCTTACAAGTGCCCCTCGGGATACCATCGGGACATCGCGATCGGCAATGCTTCCGACGAGGAGGAAGGGGATTTGATGTGGGTCTATTATATCCTATGGAAGAAAACATTAGAGTTTAGAATTCAAATTCTTCCACAACCACAGGAGCACACACCCCATAAAGTAATCTAGGGCAACAACCATACATATAGAATGGCTTAGACTACCCCGTGTGCTATGCTGATCTCGCATCTTCAAATCCCGACCCTTTCTTCTTTGACAATTATCTCATTCCCGCGACACTTCAAGGGCCCTTCTTCATATTCCCAATCATCATCATCATCATTCAACTCATTCTCCTGTGATATAACCAGTAGACACGCTCTCTAGAATTCAAGATCACTAAGAAGAGTCTTTCCAAAATACTACAAACAATCCCATGCTCTTAAAGGGCCTAATAGTATATAACTAGGCATGCCCCCAGAATTCAAATTTCCACCCTGGCCCTTTCCCTCACTTAACCACCCAAAACAAATTTAAAGTGAATTCTCCCACCAAATTTCGCTCTACTAACAATGCTTGCTTTGAAAAACGTACACATCACATTTATGCCTTCATTTAGAGTTACTTTTCCAGATACTAAAATATTTTTGCAACAAGAGGAAGATAGGCCTTTTGAAATACCATGCGCATAGTCGTATGTACTCCCACGTCCCAAGATCCAAAATCTCAAGTTTCCTCCTTCTCCCCTGACTTCCTTAGCGACCAAACATAAACATAAAGCAAATTTCCCGAGAAATTTGCTAACATATATATTGCTGCTGAGAAAAAGATAAGTCCCTCCAAAATGCTAAACAAATGCCCTATTCTCAACGATGCGAATATAAGCACATAAATCTCGCAAAATGACTTTACATTCGACCATCCGATTTCTCCATTTGTCCCTTCCTCAAGAATCAAACACAATTTAAAGCAAAATTTCACACGGAAACTTCAAATATGCATTTTTCTCACAGGGTAACCAATTAGAGTACTTATCGGCTATAACACTATGCCATAAAGCTTCGAGTCCACCCGCCTATCAATATTCCGCTTCTCCTTTTCCCACTTCCTCGATTAACCAAACACGTCAATTATAAATCGAGACAAAGAAAAAAGATTTTCGTCTAAATAAAATCAATCATTCTCGATGATAAAACAAAAATACACATGGAGAAGTGAGAATCACTACCTAGTTTTGTTTCCATGACCGCAGCTTCACCCAATGTAATCATGGAAATGGTTTCGAGAGCGCGCCTCAGATTGAGAGTGCTCAATAACTGCTGTATAGTCGGGCCGAGATTCGATTGACACATAAGCATGCTAATGCTATCTTCATCAAGAACCACTACATTCCAAATTTCACCACTTCATCCACAGAGGTGGAGGGCGCCATTCCATAATTCCACATTTAACAACCAATGGTCAGCAAGAATCGTAATGAGGATGAGACGAGGATGATGCTGACATAACAGAAATGTAAACCATGTCGCTTAATAGGATCTCTGATCTCCAAGTAATGAAATATGCTTCTCTCGACTCATACTTCACCGGCCAACCGCTCATGGACACGAAAGTCGACCTCGATTCTTCATCCGCAATGACTCCACACTCAAATATCCGCTTCACCTCATGCTCACACCAGCGCACCACTGTAGCAATAGTAATCCTCCTCGGCATATTTTTCGTGGATAGTCATGAAGACATGGAGATCACTGCCGTCATCCATATGAACGCCAACAGAAATCCATCACTGATTCACCGACTTCGCTGGTCTTTTTCAAATCAAATTTTCCTAATGGTTTTCTTTACCATTTTCCTCATAATTGAAATACGTGAGAATCATGATCTCAAAGAAGACAAAGTGACACAATCTTCTTCGCGAATAGTCTCAAAGGTAGTACTCGAACACTTACAATATCACCTATAAACATGGCAAACAAGGACGTGGCCCAACTGTTTAACACCAAAATCAGATACCATTTACTTCTAATGTCCGATGGAAATCAATAACCCGTTAAGACGATTTTAATTATAGTTACAGGAACATGGTGTTCGAGATAATAAAATTAAGTAACACATCTAAAGTCACTATGTAAACAAACAACCAAGAATGTGATTAGATTATAAAGTAACCTGATATTTCGCATAAGGAGAAATACACACACCATATTGCTTCCTTTTTTTTTCGTAGCAAGTTTTATATTTTATTAGATTGGTGTTAGTGTAACATGTTTGAAACTATAGCTCGAACAATAACATAATGTCAGAGCGGAGCACCAAAAGATCAATATTAGAAGTAATAATTAAATCTAATAGACTAATTCCTATATATTAGTATTATTTGCCAAAACGCCCTATGTTGAAGACAAAAACCCACTAATCTCATGTGACGTAATAACAAATTTCCATGTATGAAGATCTAAACAAGAATTTTCAGACTCTGCAGAATCTATGATCTGTAAGAATGTCTATGGTAGAAAGATTTAAGCTTAAGAATGAGGTAAAGGATGCTTCACAGCATTAATTTCAATAAGAGACCTGATAGAACATTGTGAGCAACCTAATTTAACTAAACAGATCTAAGCTAACTGCGATACATGACCATTTCAGCCTTCAAAAAGGAAGTACAAGAGAAGGATGAGAAATCAAAATAAAATTTCGACACAAGATACACGTCATTGCCCAACCAATTTTCCATGGAATAAGGTACCTTCATCAAACTCTTAAAGATAACATTGACCAAAAAATTTAGAACCGTAAAATAGTATGATTAAAAGACCCAAATCTAAGTCCCTTACAACCAATCGTGGAACGACGTGATTTAGGATTAGCTTCAAAATCAGTTCTATTAATGAGAGGAAAATTGCAGGAAACTATTACTAGTCTCTAAAAGGGAGTAATGAAACATACATCTAGGAAACAAAAAGCAACTCACCTCAATTTTATCCATGGAGCGAAGAATCTTGTTCATCATACAACATATCTTAAACCTGGGGAAACTTTGCTCTCACTTTCAAGATAATCGCACAAAGCAACTTGTAGATACTTTGCTGTGTGTCAAAACCCGCCCTTCAATGGGTCTAATGAACAAATTAAAATGATAAATTTGAATTTATAGGCAAAGTTAATCGCACATATTTTAATTAAATAAATGGCCACCTTTCTCCAAGAAATATGGAAGGATGCAAGATGATCCAAGTGAAAGTCGTGACAGAAATGCAACACATTATGTTGGCAGTAAAGTGGAGAGCACATCTAAAAGAAAAGAGGCAATTTTATATGAGAAAGTAGAGTAGATAACCAAAAAGGAAAACTCAAGATGAAAGTTCCAAAATGTTTCAAGATTGACAAAAGTTCATCGACAAGATGCATGCAAGATATCGAATGAAATGATCGTTAAGAACATATCGGTCACCAAATGGTACCCGATCTCTTCAAAACAGAAAGCGTATTGAAGATGATCAAGCCTCTAAGTAAGAGACATAGTCGAGGTCGTATCACAACCAATTTACGGGTCAATTACAAATCGAGATAAAGAAAAAGAGATTTTCGCCTAATAAAATCAATCATTCTCGATGATAAACAAAATACACTTCGAGAAGTGAGGACCGCTGCCTAGTTTCGCCTCCATGACCAATAAGGAAAAAGAACTTCGTGATATCGATAAGAGAAGATACGTATGAAGTTCTTCAAATCTGCTTCTAGTCAAATCTTATATGCTTTAGCAATAGTTGTTTTTGGTCATTTTCAGACCATTCAAGAACAATTCATTCCATTGTTTAAAAAAAATAAAATTGCAGAAAAATGACCATACTCAGATTACAATATCAAAACAATAATGATATTTGTTTAAACTTTACTAATTCAAATAGACATTAAGTTATAAAAACAAATAACATTACTAATATTCAACAAGGGAAAAAGAACATAATTTCGTGTCACCAAAAAGTGACATCAATGGCTGGGCTGATCAATTCTTCAAAGAATGGAAAAAGGTACCATGCCTCGAGTATGCCGGATGAATTTCCACAAATAAACTATCACCATGTAACAAGCACAAAAACAGTAACAAACAAATTAAAAACCTAATGTTGAAAATGGAAGGAAAAACTAGCAACCAAAATAAAAGAACAATGCATTATGGTATACCAGTATGGTTTCCTTTATAAGACATGTGTATCGTGAACTAATCTGTACTTCATTTCCAAAGACCTAGAGGTATCCGATCTAAAACAGAGCAGATCGAAGATGACTGCCTCGTAAGGTAGACATAGTCGTAGGCTGCATCATCCAATTTATGGGTTAATTATAAAGTGAGAGACAGAGAAAAGAGATTTTTGTCTCAATAAAATCAATGATCTCGATGATAAAAAACATGGAGCAAGTGAGGACCGTCGCCTAGTTTCACCCATGACCTGCCACCACCTAATGTAATCATGGAAAACGGTTTCGACAGTGGTGGCCCTTGCATTGAGTGCTCATTAACTGCCAGATAGCTGGTCGAGATCGGGATTGACAATTACAAGCATGCTAATGCTATTCTTTACATCGCACCACTACTTCAGCCACCCACTTCATCCAGCGCCGAGGCGAGGGGCGTCATTCATGAAGATCATTCAATGTCTAATAGTCAAGCAAATAACGGGTAATGAGGATGAGGATGAGGAGGATGTCGATGATAATAGTGATGAGATGAGTTCAACAGATGCCTTCCCCATAATTACTTCCATTGTTACAACCCCGTTATAAACATCCGCTTTATTATCCACCTTCATCGTAAGCAAGTTCTAAATTAAGAAGATTACATCAGCGCTCGCCTCTCGCTAAGAAATTATAACAAGATAACTAACGACTAATTAAGAGAAAAGGAGATCCTTGAGCAAGATAAACTAAAAAGTTCCCCGCAAAATGTAGTCCAATTAGATGAGTCCCATTATAAGCCTAGTCGCGGCTTAAGTCGTAGAGACACGGAATACATTTTCCGAATCTAAATGTAACATTGTTGTCAGTTATGTCTCGATGACCATCGGAGGTGAGCAATCATGGTGCATATAAGATAAAGCTTTAGCCACTCCCTTTCACAATGTTTAGCCTCAATCCAACTGCTTTTCGCCGCTTCTTCATCGCTGCTTAGAATGTTTCTCAAGCTCCCTTTCCATAAACTCCATAAATCAAAAATGAGTTCTTAGCAAATGAACCAAGCTATAAAGTTTGACAATATTGCGATGCCTTTATCTCGTGTTAGAGCATGAATCTCGCTTTTGAAAGCTCCTTGAAATCGCCCATATCTCCACCATCTTGATCTGGATGAGTAGTGAAGCTTTTCACAGCAACAACCCAGCCTTTCGCAACTCTACTTGTAAACAAGGCTATCCTCCAAAGCTAATATACAATGTTTGGAACCGAATTACTGCCTCGTATGATGTGCTCATACAACAATTTCCCATCATGTCCCAATATTGTGAATAGATCTTTTTGACATCGGGCGGTTTAAGTAGATTCGCTGTTTTCTTCCTCACCTCTTTGACAAGAAAAATAAATTCCAATAATAAAGCGAATAAGAACAACAGAAGTTTGCAATGAGGAGTAGTATGATCAAGCATTTAAAACTTCGCGGCCTTCTTTCCTACTTGTAGCACTTCCAGATGGCTCGAGATGAGTGGTATTATTACTACGTAGACCTTTTATTATTTCTAAATGCCTCAAATGGAGCGGTTTGATGTTGGGAGAGGACCTTCCAATCGGTCAGAGATATATCGCCAGGCGTCGCCAATCGTGATCATCAAAAGTGTGGGATGGTGCCGTAGCCAAGGCGGGAGAGATTCAACGCTCTGAAAATCGTGAATCCTCCAGCAGCGGTGGAATCTCTCCTATCAACATATTTTGACTAAGATCAAGACTCCAAAGACGAAGCAACTTTCCAATTTCGTCGGGAATGCTACCCACAAATCGATTCCCACTCAAGTTCCAGGACGATAATTTCCACAAGTTCCCTATTTGTTTGGGAATTTGACCTCTTAAGTTGTTCAATGCCGTGCTTCGGCAGGGTTTGAAGATCGGCACTTTTCCTAATTTCAAAGGAATGTTTCCTCGAAGATCGCTGTTAGTCAAAGAAATAAATCGAATAGTCATATGGGCAACATAATCTACTCTGGGATCTTCCGCCAAATGGTTCGAGGAAAGATCGTCGTTGTAATTGAGTGGTTCTCCTAAGTTTGAGGTGGTATGGCACTAGAAATATCATTGGCTGAGATGTTCAAGTGAGTTAGGTTGTGGCACTGTCTCCTACTCTAAAGCTCACATAAAAATTGTTACCGCTAGATCGATATAATTCAGTTCAAGACACCAAAACTTTCTGGGCCATGTTCCTGAGTTGGTTTCGCTAAGTCAACTCAATAAGCTAGTGCAATTTTTCAAGTTTCCTGCAGGACCCGTGAAATGGTTCCAAAGGCGGTAAAATTTACAAGTGCTCTACCAAGGCAACTGGTCTTCGTAGTTGGCCAATAGTTATTTTCATATAATTGCAAATATTCCAAAATGAGTGATATTATTCATTTCAAAGGAAGGGCACCACTGAATTTGTCAGATTAAGACCCAAAGAGGTTAAGCTCGAACAAGCTTCCTAAGTGGAAGCTGGTATTGAACCATCGAGATTGCAGCAATACAAAATCAAGATCATTAAGAGATCTTAACAATCCAATTCTTGAGAATGGAACCAGATAGTTTGTTCAGATCAAGATACAATGTGGTTAAATTCCTCTGCTACCTATGGAAGGAGTGGGATTGGACCAAAGGAGATTGTTAATCGACAATCCAAGATCATTACAGAGATCTTAACACTCCAATTTCTTGAGGAATGGAACTTTATAGTTTGTTCAGACAAGATACAATGTGGTTAAATTCCTGCTTACCTATGGACGAGGGATTGGACCGCTAGATTGTTAGTTGACAATTCAAGATCATTAAGAGATCTTAACAATCCAATTTCGAGGAATGGAACCGATAGTTTGTTCGTATCAAGATACAATGTGGTTAAATTCCTGCTACTCTATGGAAGGAGGGATTGTACCAGTTGAGATTGTTATTTGACAATTCAAGATCATTAAGAGATCTTTAACAATCCAATTTTCGAGGAATGGAACCAGATAGTTTGTTTACACTAAGGAACAATGTGGTTAAATTCCTCAAGTTACTGGTGGAAAGAGGGATTAGACCATCGAGATCGGTTAAATGACAATCTAAGATCACAGAGATCTTAACAATCCAATTTTCGAGGAATGAACCGTAAAGCTCTATTCCTCATAAAGATGTAAAATAGTTAAGTTTTTCAAATTTCTATAAAGGAAGAATTTCTCTAAAATTATTAGAAGCCAAAGATAAAAAGCTAAGGATGTTAAACCCAAGTTGTTCAGTATTACACTCAAAGAAATGATTAGAACCAAGATCAAGAATTGTGATTATTTGGGAAATATTACTAAGATATGGAAATGGGGTCTCGAGGTTGTTAGACAAATTAAGAGTAAGGAGGTCAGGGAGAGATGAAAATTTGAGATTTTAGAGTGTACCTTTCAAACCACAACTCGGGTTTAAACGTGAGACACTTCCTCGACCTATGACAAGCCACTCCGAACCAATGATGGCAGGTGAATTGTGTCCAAACTAAGATGAGAGTAAAACTCGGGGTTTGATTATCAAGGCTACCTTCATGTTATAAAGAGCGAGTGCTTCTTGATCTTGTTCAACTTTTGAAATAGTAATGGTAGTGTAGAGGCGAGGTGAAATGATATGGAAGGATGATATTGAAGACAAAGGGAAAAGAAGAAATATGAAAAAGCAAGAGTGGCATGAGCCGAGAGAGTAAGGAGAGGGATGAAGGATATTGATGGGCCATTATCGAGCTAGTAGAGATGAGTTTTCACATGTGGTGTACATGAGGAGAAAATGAAACACTTATTTATAAACTTCAAGTGTGATACATCTCTAAGATTCCCATTGTTTGGTGTTTACATCTAACTCCCTCATTCCCACTACAATTAATGGAATTGAGAATATGTAATGTCAATCTCATATTTTTTTATTTTCTTTTATCAAAAATAAAGGGATGAGTCGAAATGACATGGAAGGATGATATTGAAGACAAAGGGAAAAGAAGAAATATGAAAAAGCAAGGAGTGGTGATGAGTCGAGAGAGTAAGGAGTAGGATGAGGGATATTGATGGGCCATTATTGAGCTGGTAGAGATGAAGCTATTACAGGGTGTACAAGAGGAGAAAATGAAACACTTATTTATAAATCCTATGTGATACATTCGTATTCTATTGTTGGGTGTTACACTAAACTCCCTCATTCTACCATGAATTAACAATGGAACTGAAAATTATGTAATGTCAACTTGATTTTTATTTTTATCAAAAAATAGTCCTATTTTTTATAAAATTAAACACCAAGAATTACATAGAAAATAATCTAAATATTACTTTTATTTTAATTAAAATAGAAACTATTAAAATTACATAGTAAATAATTAAAATTCCTTTTCACTCTCTTTGCTCCATGCTTTTCAATAGAACATGCTTAAAATTATGATTACAATTTTTAAGTGAGGGCTCAATGTTGATACAAGAAGTCCATTTAACAAACACTACTTGTATATGTTGTAGAGATATATATGTATATATATATATATATACTGATCTCAAAGAAATTTGAAGAAGATAAAGTCATGTCATTCTCAAAGTATCCGACATATGTTTAGTGCATACAATCTAATTGCTGTCATTAAATTTAAATTTATTATCAATCAACAACCTTCTAGTACAAAACCAACCAAAATAACTACCTATGCTTGACTCCTTTTAAAGTTATTGCCAAGTCAACGATCTGATCTTATGTTTGCTTCTCGAAAATATAAAAAGAAAGAAAAAAATTGCTATGTGTTAGGAAAAATATGTTGGTATGATCTTAGGTAAAATTGTGCTACTTGTTTCTACCTGCGAACTGTGGCTATAAGAGGTGTAAATAAGGATGTTGCAATTGTTGTCTGCCAAGTTTGTGCATCAAATTGTGTGACAAAACTTTTCATATTCAATCAAATCCGATTTTGAAGTAAATATTCTGTAAATCATTAAGCAATATTCTATGGGACAAATAAGGAAGACTAAAAGATAATATTGAGTAAATCAAATCTCAAAGATTGGATCACGTTTGGTAAGTTTTCTATGGGAGGCAAATATTCTATTATGATATTTATGGAATAAAATCTAGATAATAAAGGGATAATTGCAATAGTTAAGGGAACCTACAATAAACACATGTTGGAGATCATCTTGCAAATCAAGAGGAATATTAAAAAAGATTATGAAGCACCAAAATTATTGTTCACAAGCTTCACTAATAAAACATTCCGTGTCATGCATCGATAATCATAATTTACGGGGAGATAAATCGTTAACACCCAAATCGCTAAAATCAAAAGAGGAAAATCTCTTGCTTCCTTTCCCGCCATGCCTGCTTTGATGTCTTGTCTGCTCTAGAATCACGCTAATACTTGAAGAAATATATTTAGCCTATCTTTGATTCCCAAAATTTTGAGGGAAAATTGCAAGAGAAAGAAAACATGAAGTAAAAGTAAAATAAAATAAAATTTAAGAAAAATAAATAAATTAAATCTCATATATTATTTTTATTTCTTTATTTCAAATCAATTTTATTTATTTTAACTTATCAATATAATAGAAACATATTATCTTCAAATATCTTCAAAAAATTTACCAACAAATATAGCCACAAAAAGCGAGTTAACAAAAAATGTTAAAGTAATTACTCATGTTTGACTTGCTTTAAATTAGTCTTTTGCTCAATTTGATAAGTATTGTCATCTTCTTAATAGAAACAAAATAATTTGTCCCAATGATTCCATTTTAAATCTTTTCCTCAATTTTTTTTTTCAAAAAAAAGGTGTTTTCTAAATTCCAAATCATATTTAAAAACTTGTCACATAATTTACATGCATTTATGACTTTTATAGAATGCATGGTTTTTTATCGGTATCATCAACTTCCAAAATATGAAAAAATAACCGAAATAAATACTCGACCCATTTTAAAGTCTTTGCTCAACTTGATAGGTATTATCAATTTTTCGGCGCAAAAAAAAAAATTCCTCCTAATTAATCTATTTTCAAGGCTTAACTTAATTCCAAAACATCTTTAAAAACTTTAATTTATGACTTCAATTACATGCACTTCAATTATGATACATATCATGTTCATTAGGGTAGAAAATTCATCATGTATTATCATGAAATCTTGACCAAGTATTCATATTATATTAGTCACCCATGTCAATATCCTATTTGATGTAGGTGAAGACATTTATTAAAGACCCGAAATTCCAATTTTGGAAAAAGTGGCAAAATCATAATTTCGACATAAAATTGTAATTTCGGTTAAAAATCGGCCTTATTCTTCTAGATTCGATGACGAAACGGATTGCACCAAGCAAACGTCTTCACAAATCTAGCTAGCACGTAGCCTTCGTGAGAATTCGAGACACGGAGTTGACATCGCTTACGAGACATCGCATTGGGTGTCGTAAACAATTTTCGACCCGACGAAAGTCACATATAACACGCATCATGTGCCAAGCAGTATGATAGAGAATGATGGTGTAATGGATTTATCGAGATAGTGCCGACATCAAATCGGGAAATGAGGGACATAATTGTCATTTTGAAAAAGATTTAAATGATAATATGCCAAAATAGCCAATAGTGGCCTTCTTCCTTTAAACCAAAAGCCAAAAACGTGAGATGCAGGGGGGAATTTACGGTGGGTTTTCGTTTGGGAGATTTTTAGAGAGAGAGAGCACTTCTCTCTAGATTTTCGGCAAATCCACTGGTCGGGCGGTCTTCGTGACAAGAAAGAGAATTGCTCTACGGAGAGGCTTCTGGTGGTGGTACTGCATTTAGGAGTTTCTCAAACTCCAAGAGGTAGGGTTTTCCCCACTTGAGTTTTATTCCCCTTAAATACTTCTTTGCAAATGTTGAGCTGAATGAGGCCGTGAGGGGCCGCTTTAATCAGCCCAAACCAGGACCGAATTGTTTGGATTTATGGAACCTGTTCTACAACTGCAACGCCACGATCGTTCGGGGTGTCTAAAGGTGATTCATGTCATGGATTGTACTAGAGTTTACAAGGCCGAAATGGTTGAAATGCGGGCTCACAAGTGAACCAATGAATTGATGAGTGATGGAACTGTGAACCCTAGGTTTTATCGTTTCCTAGGAATAGTGACAATTTAAAATATATTTTTGTGTGAAAATGTAAGTTTCATCGAAAGGGATTCAAGCTGAATTGCCGCGGTTTCATCATTAGCCCAAGTGAGCTAATTTTGATGTATGAATTGATTAATTACATGACATGATTGTGTGATTGGATATTATGTGGATATGTGCATGTTTACATATTTGCATGTGATTAGACTGTATTGGGATTGGCATACATGCATTCCATATGCACTAGAACACCCTAGGACTATAGGAGTGAGTGCATGAGATGAGTCTAGAGAAAATGGTCTTATGGTGTCTAAAATATTAATTATCTGAGGTAGTCCAATTAAAAATATCAATCACAGTTTGAGCGCCCAATTGATATTCATCGGAGGGTAGTCCACAAACAAATAATATATCAATCGTCGGAGCGGCCCAATTGATATATACACATCGGAGGGTTGTCTACAAACTAACAAAACAATAATTCTCATATGAGGCTTACGCGAGTGTGAGAGAGAGTCTGATGACCGATCCGAGTTGGTCATGTAGACATTCAAGTAGGATCATGCATTTGCTTAAATGTATGTTTATTTTGGAACACAGACCGCACTTAGCGGAGAGCCCACTTAGGCTATCTCATCATCGAGCATTAACAATTCCCGTTTTGCATATTATTTTACGTGCATGTGAGCGTAAGTGAGGGACGGCTCGGCCCTAGAGATCGAGGATTAGAAGAAAGCCTGGGTGTGGTTTTTGATGATGGCATGTATTAGAACTCGTTAATTTTAATATATGTGTCAGATAAGAGTAAAACATATTAACTCTTGTAACTATTGGATATAGTCGTACATTGATGAGTATCGGTTTATGGGCCCAAGAGGCCATTTTTATCCATGTATGTATCATGTGATGGATATATTGCACTGTTTGGAACAGGTTTATACAGGTATTGTTTTTGGGTAGAGCTCCCCGACCTGGAGACTACTTGGGTTTTGGTAGGCGTCGGGTAGCTTAGACATCCACTTGTATTCCGCGGGTTGTGGGTAGTGTGAATTTTGAGTTTAGGGTGTCACATTTATAGATGGGCATCCATTCATTAAATTATAGTACTAAATATCTTACAAATATATAAAGGGTGACAATAATGTATTAGTGATCAAATGAGTAGGGTAGATATGATCAAAATATTAAATTGATTGTATACATACGATTATATAGGAAATTTACTAAAGATTAAATTTATACTATTATTTGTAATGAAAAAATCTTGACTAAATATTCACATAATTAGTGATCCTTGTGAACCGCTAGTTTATGTTGATCAACTAAAAGAATCCAACAATAGATAGGCTTCAATTTATTAAATTATAGTGTTAAATATCAGAGAATTTTCAAATGATTAAGGCATCCTAGATAACCTTCTTTGTTAGAAAAGTAAAATTTATATAAAAATTGCATTTATTTTAAGGTATTCATTGAAGTGGCAGGAGTAACACGCTTTCATATAAATAAGATACCGTTGCATTTCCTAATAATAAATGTTAAATAGCTAAATAGATAAATGACAATTTAATCACTTCTAAGAAGCTTAAGCTTTTGAATAGATATGACTTAATTTACCCTTTTTTTTTGGAAAATACAGTTGCTTTTAAAAATTGTAATACTAAAAAATCTTACTATTTCTAATGTTAAACCTTTCAAAGGAATTTCTAAAAATAAAAGGTAAGTTCTTTTTTTGTATGTATAAGGGTTGGGGTTTCTAAGAATGTAGAGCGTTGCTAAGTGGTGTGAATTTCCTATTATCGAAAATAAACAAAGTAATTGTCTATACTTAGGGACTTGAAGTCATCTTTATAAAACTTGTCCCATAGTTTTAACGTTTATTCATGACTTTATAGGTGGTGTCAACTTTAGAACCGAAATAAAATGGCCAAATAATTGCCTACCTAACCGTTTTAAAGTCTTTGTTGAGCAGAAATCGTCTTAAAAATAAAAGCTTGCCTATATTAGCACTTTCATTCATGACTTTGATAAGGTGGTGTCGAAGCTTTTGAATAAACGAAATGACTTAAATAATTACCCACTTTCCAACCCATTTTAAAGTCTTTGTTGACTTGAAATCATCTTAAAAATAAAAGCACACATATTAGCACTTTCATTCTGACTTTAATAGGTGGTGTCGACTTTTGAATAACAAAAATGACTTAAATAATTGCCTCACAACAGATTTAAAGTCTTGTTGAGCAATCATCTTAAAAATAAAAGCACCCTAGTGTATTAGCACTTTCATTCATAGCTTCGATAGGTAGTGTGAATTCCATGCTGACTCATTTTAAAGTCTTTGGAGCAACACAAAAGTCTTAAAAGAGCTTGACATGTAGTTTCGCACCCAGCATTCATAACTTTGCTAGGTGGTGTCAACCATTGCTTGACCTGTTTTAAAGTCTTTATTATTAGAAACCTTCTTAGGTTTCTTTCAAAAATTAAGGCGTTTAGTTCGAAAATTTTAGCTGTCAAAGAAATTCGAGAATATGAAAATTTTGATGTATTAATATTTAGTTTTCATTTTCGAAAATATGTTTCGTACTTGAATTTGGTTGAAAATAAAGAATAAGAAAATCCGTTTTGTAAAACCATTTTCTTGAAAATGAAGTTAATGAAAACAATGAAAATGTGTTTAAAATGCAGGTTACTATTCACAATCCCGTGTTTTCGTGAGCCTGATGAGAAGAAAATCGAAGTGGAAGACGAAAGAGGAAGAAAAGAAGAAAATAGTCACAATCCCGTGTTTTCGATTTAATTCGAAAATGAAAAAGCGACCTGAGCAGTTTTAATTCGTATATAAAATGTTGAAAATAATGAAATTCATTTTCTTTGTTTTCAAAATTTGTTTTATGCGGTCACATGTGCTTAAACATGTTTTCCTTGTTTCGAAAAGTTTGAATAGAAAACAGAAAATTTTCTACCTACTAAAGCGAATTTGGGGATCCAGTTTGGTTCCTATTTTTGAAAACTATTCTTAAAAACTATTTTTAAAAACACAAAACTAAAAATTGTTCTTATTATACGAATTTATTGTTTTACATGCCTCTTTGTTTTTCAAAAAAATTGAAATCAAATATATTCTCCTTTGTTTTCTTTTTTCTTATTGTTTTTTTAGAATAGAAAACAGTTTTAAAAAACATGAATCAAACATGCCCTAAGTGATTGGACCTTGTTTTTTGATATATTTTAAATTATAAATTCTTTTGAAAGTTGAAACTTGGTTTATAATGTATGAGTACCATACTACTAATTAACACCCTTAGCTACATATAAATATGAAGCAAGCCTATGGGCCATAGCGAACTTGAAAATTAATCCTTTTAGGCTTATACAATCAATTGAAGCGAATGCAAATCGGAAATAAAAGGAGGCCAGAACTAAATAACTTCTCCGACTAAGGACTGGGCGTGACTCGATGTTGCACATAAAATACTTGAGATCTCTAAAGATATCTTATTTTCCAATTTTTTTATACCAAGCTATTATTGCCCAAATTAATTGAGAAATAGATTTTTTAAATTATTTATTTGAAGTTGCTAAGACAATTCATTTTAAAATAAATATGTAAAATCAAGGTGATTTTTTAAGAGCAATAGGACTAGAATGATACCATTGGCACTCTATATCAAAGTAGACTTTTTTTTTTTGCTGGAGCTTAATTTTTAATTTCTATTTTTATTTTACTTGTAATAGTTTTTATTATTTCAAACATTTAGTGCTTTTTCCCAAAAATTGAGTTGTAGAAAACTATTTTGGAAACATCATCGAAGCGGACCCCCCAGGTGGTTTAAGTAGCAGTCCTTGAATTTGCCATTTGACTGGAATGAGATGCATGACAAACAAGATTATAATTGAAGCTTCATTAAAAACAAACTAATTATGTTGACTAAGAATATTGATTGATATCGAACTTTAACACCTCAAGTCTGAAACACAGGGGAAGGAGGTAAGACACGAATATAGGAGTTGGCTTCACAACATTTTGGATCTAGCATTAGCATCGAACCAATCAGGAATACAACTTGAAAAAAATTATTGTTCACATGCTTCACTAATAAAACATTCGGGTTATGCATTGATAATCATAATTTACGGGGAGATAACTACGTTCCCGACAATATAATGCATTTGTGAAGCTCGCATATCATAGAGGAAAATCGTGGCGTTACCACATATAAGGTCTGAAAGAAAAAGTTGATGTATGTGATCCGGCTTAGGCGAGGTAGATCAATATTAGACTATTTTCCTAAACTAAGCAGCTAATTCAGCTGACTAAGGTATATTGATTGATATAGAACTTTAACCTCAAATTCAAGGGTGTCGGGAAGAGTCGGAAATGCGAGAGAAAACTACGAGGGAAGGAGAGCTAGACACACAGATAGAGGATTGGCTTCCGGCATTTTGGATCATTTGGAATGCTACACTCACCTTTCCTTAAGGCCTTGTTTTAAGCTCTCAACATTCCCACTTTGTTTATCAAGATGCCCCACATTTCCATCTACACTTATCACAGTTTCCCATTCTCCTCCAAACTTCACCATCTCAGCGGAAAGCAAAGAAGTGCATGGATGACCTTTTACCTTTCTTCTTTGTTTTCTTCGATTTTGTGGCCTCTTCGATTCAACAACTACCTTGGGGATCTCACGGTGATGTTTAAAGCCGAGCCACAACAAAGTCGAAACCATGTCGCTAATAGGATCGATCTCGATTACGTAAAATATGCTTCTACGACTCATGCTTCATTGTCAGCCGTTCATGGACACGAAAGATGGACCCTCAGTTCTTCATCAGCAATGACTCCACACTCTCTAATATCTGCTTCCAGCTATGCTCCAATACACAGGCACCCGGTGTAAGCAATGGTAATCCTCTGGGAGATATTTTCTGTGGATATTTGCAGAAGACATGGAGATCATCAGTGCCATTATCGATAAGTGAGCGTTTTCTTTACGATGGCCGTAGACGGTTTCACTTGGAGCTTCGGGGTCTTTCAGCCAGCCTCTTCTCGAGTTAAATACATCCTCATAGTGGCAGGTTCTTTGGGGAAATAATTTTGGTGTTGCTCGGCAAAGCTGGGTGATAAGATTACCATTTTAAGAGAGAAAGATATGTAGTGGACACATGTTGAGAGCGATAATACCATTCATTAGAGTAACTTCATAGGTTCGTGATGATGGTTTTTTGCCAGCGTTCCTTCCACGACATTCGGGTATAACACATGCCTTTTTCTTATCGAGCACCATATTGAAATAGTTGTCTTGTGATCCACTGCGAAGACCACTCGGACTCGCCATCACCAGCTGATAGACCTACATCGTTAAAATTCACCGATGCACTTCAAGCGGATATGTGTTGATGCGTAATGCAGTGGCGACCATGCACCTTTTTGCAAAGGGGAAGCATAATATATGGGATGTAATGGAGCTCGGGATGGATTAGACCAATACTCATTGACACGCCTAAAGCAAATGCGGGGATTAGAACCACGGCCCCCTTGAGAAATGGTTGAGTGGATGACATGCGGCGAAGAGCTTTTCTCTCACATTTTCGAGTGATGGAGTAGCACCATAGAGTGGATTCAATTATCTGATATCGGGGAGAGCGTAGGTCTCTGCGGGAGCGAAGATGACAGTCTTCTTCACGAATAGTCTCCGGTGTAAAGTGCTGAACACTACGACAATATCAACCATAAACATGGCGGCTCGAGGGCGTGCCCGGTAGTATAACACGAAATCGTATACCATTTACTTCCAAAGTCTGATGAAATCAATAACTGATGAATATGGATTTAATTATAGTTATAGGAACATTAAATGAGATAATAAATTAAACAACATAGCAAAGTCAATTATTTGTAAATGTTCAAACATTCTGCAACAAATCAAGTTATATCTGACAAATATTTTGGCATATCAGAAATACACACACCATATTGCTTTTTTTTTTCAGAACAAGTTTTATATTTTATTAGATTGGTGTTATGTAACATGTTTGAAACTATAGTCAGAACAATAACATAATGCTGTGGTGGAGCACCAAAAAGATCAATATTAGAAGTATAATTGATTAAATCTTAATAGACTAATTCTTGCTATATTAGTATTGTGCAGAAACACTCCTATGTTGAAGACAAAACCCGATTAATCTCACGAGAGGTGAGAACAAATTCCACAGATAAAGAAGATCTAAAGCAGTAATACTTTCGGGTAGAATCTATGATTCGAGGTAGAATAATCTATGGTGAAAGATTTAAGTTTAAGAATGGGGTAGTAGATGTTTACTTAGTGTGTTCGAATAAGGGCAGAGTAGAACATTATAGCAAACTGCAAATTTAAATAAACATATCTAAGCTAATCTGTGATACATGGACCATTTCAGGCCTTCAAAAAAGGAAGTACAAGAAGGATGAGAAATCAAAAGCATTTCGATATAGTGCTCTTTGTTCCTTTGTTCCAAATCGATTTTCCATGGAATAAGGTACTTTCATTGAAACTTTAAAGATAACAGCGATGCCAAAAATTTAGAACCCGAAAATAAAAGATTAAAGACCCAAATCTAAGTCCCTTACAACCAATCAAAGCTTGGATGCATTAGATTAGCTTCGTCGATTCGGACAATGAGAGGAAATTAGAGGAAACTATTACTAGTCTCTAAAAGTGATGTAACCATGAATAATCAACTCTATCTCAATTATAAGCGGGTGATATCATTTGTCTTTGTATATCTTATTTGGGACTATCACTTTGCGTAATCGATTAACAACATATCAGATGTGATAATCTATAAAGCGGCCCGTTGAATGTGGTCACAATGAACAAATTCAAATATTTTAAGCGCAATTTATAAACAATGTGGATAAATTTTAATTAAATAAGTGGCCGACCTTCTCCAGGAAATATGGAAGGGATGCGGCGTGATCAGTGAGAAAACACTTGCAGGAAGTAACACA
Source organism: Tetrastigma voinierianum (assembly GCA_016808115.1). NCBI lineage: Eukaryota > Viridiplantae > Streptophyta > Magnoliopsida > Vitales > Vitaceae > Tetrastigma > Tetrastigma voinierianum. The sequence continues at coordinate 295,514 of JAEQBH010003162.1, read as the reverse complement.
TACGGTGCGGTAAAGTGAAGAGCACATCTAAAGAGCAGAGCAATTTTATATGAGAAAACTACAGTAGATAACCAAAAGGAAAGCAGAAGATGAAAGTTCAAAGTTTGAGATTGAAAAAGTTCATTGACAAGACAGACATGCATGATCTTAGATGATATTGGGATGTTGCCATTGCTCAGCTCAGCTATGAGATCTGATATATGTTCAACATAAACATTCGAGACAATCGTGAGTTGAACAATTCCATAATCAAGTGACATTGACTTTCTCAAAGATCTTAAATGGTGATTAGCTATGCCTCACCGACTCATGAGTGAATTTATGTTAGTGTGTGCATTGTTTTCTCTGGTGATCGCGGAGACTCTCAATTCGATGTTAGTTGTGTAAGCCTACAGAACCTCAGTCTGATCTATGTTGAGTGTGTGTATGGACACTTTATACAAAAGATGCAAAGTGGGTCCATTAACGCATCCCCTGAAGCCAAAGGAACCTCTAATCATGAATGGTCTTTCTATGATGATCCTCCAATCCGATTCTGAGAGAATACTCTTATTCTGATACTTATGATGGTAGATAACTAACTAGTGATATTGCTTTCAACCGTTTCAAGAGCATTCATCGGGCATGCGAGTCGGAATTCAAATGGAGAAAAGTTGGCTCCAAGAAAATCTCAAAGCACAAAGATCTGAGGAACGGTGGAAACTAGTGATAGATTTCAACTATAGGAAGCTATTTCATATATGAAGAGGAATTTCGAAGTTTATTCCTTGAGGAAAAAGAAATATTGGAAATTTAATGAAGAAACCATTCTGAAACCAAGCTATTCGAGGAAGATGTACCAGAATTTGGGTGTTATATGTAGTCTCATTCCGTAAAGATATATCGCGGTGCTCCTAATAGCCTGAAGATATTGATAAGAAGATACAGATGAATATTTATATGCTTTAGCAATAGTTGTTTTGGTCATTTTCTCGTTAGACCATTCGGGAACAATTCATTCCATTGTTTCAAAAAAAAAAAATTGCGAGAAAAATGACCACTAGGATTACAATATCAAAAACAATAATGATATTCTCTAGCTTCATTTCTCAATCGGATAGAAAGGTCAGTCTCATCAAAAGTAGCCATGACCATGCTGGCGTCTTCAGGATGAATTCCACGATCGAACTATCACCCATAGAACATAGACAAACGAAACGAGACAAATTAAAAACCAAATGTTGAAAATGGAAGTAAAAAAACTAGCAACGAAAATAAAAGCACAATCACGTTATGGTATACCCGATATGGTTTTCCCTTTATAGGACATGTAGACACGAGGCAGCCCACTTCATTTCCACGACTCCTAGAGGGTAATAATCGGTTAGTCTCCTTCTCTTGTTAACGAGGTATCGATCTTTTCAAAGACCGTGGTAGCTGTTGAAGCCATTCTTGAAACTGATACTCCGACCCCTTCGATTAACGCTAAAAAAAGATTTTAAAAAATAATCACGCTTCATCATAAAATAATACCCAAAAACAAATACATTCCAGTGACATTTGTCACTTGGCAACTCAGTTATTTTGGTGATTATCTAATACAGGAAAAATAAAATTTTGACTTTCGGCAAAATGACTCTGTCTGAGTTGAAATTTGTTTCAAGTGACAAATCTTCACTCAAAGTAAACCCTAGCTCAGAATTTAAGGCTCAATTTAAAATCCAACGAGGAAATTTGTTTTACGAGAAAAATCGAGACAAAATTCAAATCTCTTCAAGCTCCCGGCTCTGTCCCTTTAAGAAAAACATATAGCAGATTCAATTTCTTTATTCGCTCTCTTCTCCTCACTTTTCTCACCGATCAAACCGCAATAACTTTACATACAAGGAGGAGGAAGAGAAGAGAGAGAAAAGAAACTGCACAAAGCGCATAAAAGATCGTAGTATGCGAGCAATTGCACGGAGGGCATTCACACGGCGTGTCGGGAACAAAGAGAGGGGAAAGAAAAACAAAAACTTGAGGAACAAAAAAAAAAGAAAATACGTTAGAAGCCGAGAGGGTTAGAGGAAGCTACAGGTGTGCGGTGATTGAATGACTTCAGGGTCTGCGAGGAGGAGGAAGAAAGTGAGCTAAAACCCTAATTTCGAAGACCACGAGAAAAAATATTTTCGATTTAAAAATAAAATAAAATAAATGACCACGAGTGGGTCGATCCCGACCTTACGATCCAGTCGGACATATCATAAAAATAAGAATGAATGGTATTTTTTCTTTCACTTTTTCCTTTATTCTTTTCTGCGCCTTAAAATTGATAAGATCAAACATATCATAAAAACGATGAATATGGTAGAAAATGGTGTATAAAGTAGATACAAAAAAAATATATGGTGTTAATTTTATTTTTACAACTAAACATTATTAATTATAATATAGTAAAATTGTCTCCATTGGAACTCAAGCTTCGGACACCTACCTCTATGTTTTGTCTATTTAAATAGTTGAGCAGCTCTACCATGAGTTAGGCATGATGGGCTGAGTATTAAATCTTAATATTCTTAATATGATGATTCTAAAAGGAAAGAGTAAAGATTAGCCAAATTAGAATTACATATTTGAATAAATAAAATGTAAATTTTTAAGGTTTTTAAGGAATTTAAAAAAATTAATTTAATTTTTCTAAAGGCATCAAATTGACAACTTATCAACATCATGCAATATTTTCTCAAACATTAAAGAAAATGAAAGTGAGAAGTTTTTCAAGCTTTCCCATTTGCCCAAAGAGGTGTTTATTAATATCAAGAAACTTGATATTAACATTGTACCATCATCAGAAAATGTTTTCTACTTGGAACTTATTTTCCATACAAACAAACAAACAAACATACATACATACAACAGTAATTACATCTGAAACAGAGGTGTCTTCTTCTACGTCACGAATTCTACGAGATTCTAACATTTGTTGCGAGTGGTATTATCATCTTGCTCACGCATTTCACCTCAAGCTCTCGGTATGCTCGCCATTTTTGTTCCTCGTGCGGACTTTCATGATAAACCATTACTTTCGATTTTGAGGTTTGATGAGATAGTTATGTCATTGACATCGGGAAGATGAATTGATGATCAGAACTTTACCACTTATCTAGAAGCATTATTGGCCAGGGCAATGTAGTTTACTTTCCCATCTTTGTTCCTGGATTGGGTCTTGCATCAATACCACGTCATCTCTTTGTATTCTTGGTTGCATATATCACACTTGATTAGTTTTGTATCTTTGTTCACTTTTCTCATACATTCTAGAGTCTCTGGTTGGCAGAAACAATCCTCGAGAATGCCCAGGTGCTCGGTCCAGAGTGACATCCTATACCCATATACCTGTATCCAAATTACAGAAGATGAATATGGAGATATGAATGCAAATGTTTTTGAAACAATATGAAAAAAAAAATGATATCTGAAACAGCTTTGGGCGCGGGGATGAGTCTTCTTCACTGACCATGTGTATGTTGGCTGAACCATCCAAGGATCTACGAGTTGTATTCAGCTGGATCCATGAGTTATGTTATCATCAATATCATCCCTTTGGCATGGGCGTCAATCATCATCTACTGATCGCCACAGGCTAATCCTATGATGAAGAAGAAAAAAGAAAAAAACAGACTACGAAGGTGAATAATAATGGTAGAACATATAACCTCGGATTTGCAACTATAATGGAACGAATGATTCTCAAGTTGATAATAATACACATGATAAATACCATCGGTATTTGAAATCAAATTCCTTTTTCATCGGTATTACTAAAAGCTTATGAAAATATGATCTAAGCAACCGAAGATGGGAAAAATAAAGGGTGGACTATGAAAGGCTAGCTTAGGTGTAAATTCAAGATAGAGACATGATATTGAATGAGCACTGCACTGCAATTAAAAGAATAATTTTCTCATGTTTGGCTTTATCATGAAAAGTACTAAAGAAAATCAAATATGATGAAAATTAATCGTGAATTATGCTCTCAAACTATTTAATCATTATGTATAAGAATTAAATTAATTAAAGTGAGCTTGAAGTAGCTTACAAAAATAATTTATTGTATAATATTTTTCTTTTGCTTCTTTCATGAAACCAAACCTAGCCCGAACAAATATGTAGAGGGAAGGACAATATTACATCGAACAATAAATTACTATAAATGAATTATAGGTTGAGCCGTTGTTAATTTCCATCTCAATCCTTTTTTTTCCTTTAATTTATGATTAAGTGAAATATGGAGCATTATATGACCCTGATGATATACAATTCCGAGGTGGGTATTTAATTAGATATTCAACACATGATGAAATGTTTTTTTTGGATGGAGAATACATGTAATAGTTAACTTATTAACATCAGAGGGAAAATGCCATACCAATGCAAGGTTCTAAGAAGAATTGCATGTTTGAAGAGGACTTTCTGTAGATGAACTTTCACGCTTTCCGAGGCAGTAAAAGTTCAAATAATCATGTGGGTGATGCGTATCGTGAGCTGCTTTATTAATAGCCTGCACAATAATTTGGTACATCATACTCATTGTTTGTCCCTGCAGTCATTCAAATTTGATAGCTTTAAGGATCAAAATAAGTGTTTTTTGTTTAAAAATTTGAGTAGGCGAGCTAGAGATAAAATTGAAAAATATAGAGAAAAATATGTGAAGAGAAGTGATAGAAAGCCATATAGTCCCACAAACGCTTTCTAGGGAGTCTCATCAATGAGGAAAAAAATAGATAAGAAAATCATTTGAGTCTCGCCATTGAGGATTGCAATATTTGCAAAGAAAACAAAATATTATTAACTAATTAAATTTTTTTTACATGGCCTTATTTATAGGCTCACATCTCTAAGAAAATTGAAGTATATTAGGAATCTAATGACCTATTATGACTCTAATTCTAATTTGATTTCTAACTACTAAATCTTAATTTGATTCCAACTACTAAGCCTAATTTGACTCAAACTATTAATCCTAATTCAACTCTGATTTAAACTAATAGAAATTCCCTACCTTAATGAAAGATTCATCTTGTATATGTTAAAGATTCATCCTCATCATAACAATCATAAGTAGAAAACAATATTTGAATATTTAAGCTTGATGTTCAAAACTGAGATTAGAGTCCTTCACCTATAATTCAACCATAGATAAAGCAGTCCTTCTCACTCATGTTGCTTGTTACCCAATTTTACCCAGATTCTCGACTCACCTTGTTGTTGTGACCCTGATGAATATAGGAATGAAATCTCTATTCAAACTGTTTTTTTCACGGATCTTATTAGCTTATAGTTGAACCAACTTAGATCACCTCTATTCTCTTGATAATAGACTCTATCTTTGTTCAGATAAACTCATTTTTCAAACACGTTGTTTCTTAACTGTCAACATTATGTACCATAAGGCATAACCGTTACAGCTCATCTTACGAAATTTTCCATGTACTATGGAAGGCCTTCTATGATACAAAATACATCAAATTTGCTTCACAGTTCATTGTTTGTCTAACAAGGAGAAATCCTCCTTGATCTTCACTCATAGGTAATTAGTGTCTGTGTGATAACAACCATCACTTTGTAGTATTTTAAGTGATTAAGAATTTCACGAAACTCATCCTTACTTGAAACTGTAAACTCACGAGTATCTATCTAATAGTTCTAACTTAGAGTTAACTCCTTTATTATCATCAATTAAAACAATATAATCAGCACACAACAAGCCTGTGATGCATCTCCTTGAATTTACCCAGTAAGTTATGTGATGATCAATACAAAAACGCAAGCTATCAATAGTCGGGATTTCATTTAAACTTCTTACACTCATTATCTGTGACCTTGATCACATATCGCTCCAACCTCTCTCTCTTCTGCAACTCAGTACATAAATTCCCTAGAAATCCCTTGCATGCATCCTCAATGTCAATAAGCACTATATGGAAATCTTTCTTATCGTTCAAATTTCTCTTTACTTATCGAAGAAAATAAACTGTGGTATATTTCAGCAGGTTAACACTCGACTACACACTTTGATCTTTGCACGCGCTTAAGTTTGCTTAAAATCACTCACTCAAAGTTCTGTAACATAACTTGTAAAGCTTAACATCATGATAATTCATGGAGCATTATATTTGACCTTCTTTCTGCGTATATGTTTACGAAAGTGCTTTTCATCCTTTTGTCTTCATGATTAGAGTGTGTTAAACAAAATTAGTCCTATACCTGCACTTTCTAACAAGAAAATTCATATTCTCATCTTTCACATATTTTAGACTTCCTATCTCCATATGTCACTAATACCTCCCAAGCCTGAACTAAAAATTCTATGATCTGCACTTGCAATACAATTGAATGGTCTGCACTCATCTTCCTACACATCTTTCTGTTACAACCATTTGGGTAGAACTCACCATTAAAAGCTAGCTATAGGGAGGGGAACCTAAGTGGTTATAAACTACAAAGTGATGTGTAACTATGTGAGACTCATAATAGGTCATAACAATCCATCCCTCTTTCAAAATGGCGGTTGGTGACTTCGTGGACCTCACGGGTAGTAGCCTTCCTACAACACTGTGGTGACTTTGCGGACCCCACGGGTAGCAACCCTCCCACGATTCTAGGATGAGGGTCATCCTCAAGGAATGAACTGATCGATACCCTTTATTTATAACCACTTGAATTAGAACTTACCCTTAAAAGCTAGTCGTCAAGGGGAGGGAGCCCAGTGATTATAAACCCACAAAGCCAAGTCATAACTTAGCGATTTGGGACACATAATGGGTCATAACACTTTCATACCTATCTTACCCTTGAACAAATCATCCACCGACTACAAATTTACTTAGAATTCTTATTTTTGTAGCTATTGAGATAGTGAACAATTTTCTTAAGTTCCATATTATCTGATGCTACATTCTTTTCTTACACATTTTCCTACTACAAATCTTCCATTCTACCAACAATTTTATCTAAACCTCAGCACTTTGCAACCTTTTGGAAAAAATGTCTATGCCTTCCCTAAACCATGAAACTTTACTTTTTATCTTCTGATTCCCGTATTGCATATTTTTATGAATTAAATGTTCAGGAACTAACTTTATTCATAAAACTTTTCAACATTCATATTCGAGTTCAATAATCCCTCTTGATGAAGATTTTACTCAGAAATTAGCGAGTTTAAGATTATGTAGAAGTTCGTATAAAAAATATAAAATAAAAGGATGTTTTCCTTGTTACGTTGGGAGTTGAAGGCTTGGATGGACCTTTACCCTTAGACATAACTTTCTAACTACGGACTAAGTAAAATAAGCTAATAATGCATGAGTGACAGATCCACCAAAATGGCAATGAAAAAACAAAGTAGAGTCATGCCAAGTTAGAAAAATATCAACCCATCCTCGAATCTTCAGGTAGAAGATAACTTCTGATACATGAGAAAAGGATGTTTTGTTTAACACTGCCAAGAATTTCTTACGCGTATTTACTTGGAACACCTTCGGCCCATCAGTATCACTATATGAACCACCGAAATGTTCATATGCGATTTTGCTACAAATTTTAAGACGGAGTTCCATAGGAATTAAATTATCTGCACCTGCTCACACAAATAGAATGTAGAATTAGAAAACATAGAACAGAATGAACTCTTTAAAAGCATAAAGTAGAAACAAAAGATTTGAAGGAAATTTTGAATAAGCATCTATTGACTTCAGAGAGAGTGTAAGAATACACCTAATTATTATAATCACACGAAAATAGAGAAAGAAGCAAGGAAGAAAAATAGAGAAGGCAAATATTATTTTATGTGCAAAATGTCAAAATTTTGATCTTGCATGGTTGGAAAAATCTTCATGCAAATAGTTTTAAAGGTGCCAAGCACACCCAGGCACAAAAGCCTCCTAGGGTTTAGGCGCTAAGCACAACACAAGGCGAGCGCTTGAGTGAAGTGAAATGTGACCTCAGATGCACATTATTTTATAAAATATGATTGAATCCTAATTAAATTAAAAAAATTTTAACATTCCTAACATTTAAAAGAAACATTCAATATAAAGGTAAAGAAATTATATGAATATTAATATATATAATTAGAAATTTCAAGAGTAAAAGTGTTCAAAAGAAATTAAAGTCGCGGTGCGCACTTTTAAAAGCGTGTTCATGCGTGATATTATCACGAGATAAGATTTTCGGCCTTATCTCTACTCAAACAATGTGAGAAGAAATTTCATCCAAAAGCTTATAATGCTAGGTTGTCCATTATGCACACCAAGCTAATAACTTCCTAAAATTTAGGATCATACCCACATGTGAAGAGACAAATGTAAGACCATGAATTACAAATAAATGACCCCATGATGCATATGAGGTATAATCCATCTCAATCTGACCCCAAATACTCACATGTGAAAGAGATAGAGATAGATCAACGAATATAGATATATGACTAGGGAGCGAACAAACAAGAAACTTGAGTGAAACAAAATTGAGATTCTGCAACGAAACTCCATGCTTGTTAAGATACCCAGTTGACCCGATAATTGATGTTCTGAATGGTGACCTGATGCATATGGTAACATGATTATATTAACAGATAGACGGTCTTGAATTATTCTTTAGGGACTTCCAAGCGGTGGAATAAGATAACATTTTGAAATAAATATCAAGATGATAAAATCACCTCATGTTTTTTACTTGAGTTTTAAATTTGGTGGTCTGATGTCTCATTTGTCTTATTGGCCTGCAGCAGGCAGTAGGAATTAAGCGGGATGATGACAAGGCCGGCAATCTATCCTTCTCTTACACGCATTTTTGTATGATGGCGAGTAATATAGGATCTAAAAAATCGGTTCTCTATGTAAGCGAAGTGTTGCGCCGATCTTATAGCTTTCACATAGCGGCATGTATGCTCTTATCTATTTTCGATTCTTTCCCTGAAACAGATTCTATGACGAGGGTGATAAGCCATTTTACTAGTATAAAGTAAAATAACATAAACTGATTGAAATTAATTTAGTGGATCACAGGAGACTCACGGAATTAACAAGGATTGCACATAAGCGTGGTCTGGCACGTGCCTCGGCGTCACGAGCGAGCTTGGGGAATCCCTCACGGATCTGAATCAATTGACCCGAAATACCTAGTACGAAGTAGAAACCATGTCGAATCACGTAGTCCTTTTTGTTTTTCCTTCTCCAAATAGGCTGATATGATGCGTAATTGATCTTCAAAATAACGCAGGTATCTGCATGCACACATATCGATTCTGGATCATCTTTAGTAAATACTTAGCGGACGTGATCACGGTAGGACTTGGGGAGGGAGTGATTATCCATGAAATGCGATCTAGCTTTATCAAAGCATCTTCATGCCAATGTGTGACCTTTTTAAGCCTGAAATCGCGCCATTTTGCTGCTTTTCTCCATCTTTGTTCGAAGTTCGTCATTATATCATATGCAGCAGGACCCCCAACTTTACAGTGTAAATCATGCCATGGTTGCCTCGGACCACAGACACGGCATACATATGCAAGAACACAAGCGTCAAAACAATGTATTGGAATATAATTTCCTTTAATCGTACTTTCACGAACACCTTTTTTCATCGGGAAGAAAACTAAGACATGAAAAGAGCGAGTAACATTTAGAGGATACATGATGAGCAGAAGTCGGTAGCAACAAAAGATATATCAGTAACACATTAGACATTGCAATCCCGTTTTCCTATAAAACAGAAAGGGAAGCCTATGAAATAAAGCATCCAAAAGTCTACTATTATTAGGCTTAGTCATCAGTTTGAAATAAGTGATGGCATAAAATACATGCCTTGCATCTGTATTTGCGTTCATTGATTATCAAATTGAATAATTATTTGAAACTCATCAGTTGAATCAACTAGAGGATTCCATTTAACTTAGGTAGTCTTGATCTAATTACAATCTTTTCACTTAAAAACTCATAAATGCTTCTTGAACTTACATTACAACCGAATATGAATTACAACTATAGGTGCTATATGTAGAGTTTTCAGCTGTTCCGAAACTACAATACGATCGCAAACTTCTAAACATCATTCATAGTGATGTTCCAAGGCTACAGCTCTATCTTATCTTGGTTTAAATTATTTGTGAGTTTATCCATGATTGCTACGTACCACATGGATTTACTTGCTAGACAAAAATGCGAAGTTACCCTCCCATCAAAAATTTTCATAAAAGATTGCAACCCATTTTCAAACAAAATACAAGTTTTCAGAGTTGATAATGGAAAAGTATTCAATTCAATTTTGCGACATATTCCTGAAAATAACAGCATATATTTTCTTTGTGCAATAACATACCTTGCAAAATGTCGGTGGCCAAAGAAAAATTAACATCTTTTAAAAGCGAAGAGCTCTAATGTTCCTGAAAAAAAACATCAAGGTCCATTTGAACCATCGTATTATAACAACCACACATTTGATCGAGTAGCCTTAAAAAGATTGTAGATATAAAAACTCGATTGATATCTTTGAAGGCTATGATTCCCTTGGATCTGCTCTACTAAAAATATTTGAGTATGTTGCTTATGTTCATGTCTGAAGTAAAGAGAGGTCAGGTGGATCTAGAGCTCTTATGCGTCTGTTCTTTGATTATTCTCAAACTCGCCAAAGGTTTGGTATTTCACCCTCCAATCCGAAAAAATATATCACGGTAGGTGTTAAATCTTTTGAGAACCTTCCATTTTGTCGAATGACTCTTTGAGGGGAGAATTCGGGAGTTAAAGATTTGACATCATTTGTATCTAACTAGTCGATTTACTCTACTATAAATAATCTCATCAATGACCACGAAATTGAGCCTATAACTCATAGAATGATGTTGGTAACAAAATGAATGAAGTTGTTGGAATTCCTATAAACTCCACTGGTTTTACTGAAGAAGAAGGGAGAATGTGATAAATCCACATGATGAAGAACTGACGAAGGATGGTTACTATACTCGAATAGGTGAGTCGGGCTTCTATTTGTATGATGTAAAGAGAGGAACAAGGAATAAAGTTTATAACATAAAATTAAATTAAAAGAAAAAAAGAAAAGAAGATATAACGAAAAGAGAGACGAAAGCAGTGCAGGGCCTTCTACATAGTGGGGTAGGATGTGACTTCAATTTTGGAGAAGGCTTAGGATATTCTTCCTCTCTTTTAATCACGCAGGTATTTCTTCCATTTCCCTCTTAAAATACTGTTTCAAACATGAAAGACACTTAGGAGCGGATGAAGAGGGTTGTAAACTGATTTTTATAAAAAAAAAAAAATTGAGTGAGATTTACTAGCTATATGATTTGAAAATACAAGCATTAGCTTTAGTGTAATGGTCAAAGCTTTGCTTTCAATTAAGGGGGCATCCTGAGTTACAAGTTTCAATCCCTTGGCTGTTGGACATAGGAAATTTTTATTTTACAATTTTAGGAAATTTCTTTTTGCTCGGGCTTATCTTAACTCCTACATTGCTTCTCTAGTCTCATCATTGAGTGTAACTTATGAAATAATTAAAATAAAATAATACTATTAATATCAATTCGTTTTGATTTATATTGATTAACTTTATTTATAAGTTTCTCTAAGAAATCAGAGTTTATTAGGATTCAAATGATCTTACCCTTGATTCTAATTCTAATTATCTTATAATCTAATCAGGTAATCTAATCGACTCAGTGTTGATCCTGCTTTAATATACCAACTCATCATAACTCTAATTTAGTTCCAACTAGTATTAATTCCAATTAAAGTTTATCCATATCTTTTCTTTCCTTTCTTGAATATAATTTACTAGATTTTCCCCTAATCATTCTACTTTTTTTCCTAATTGTCAATTCCCATCTCCAAAGAAAGGTATTATTTTCAATCCATCAACTCAATCAAATTCTTTAATAAAATCTAGACTTGGATGCTCCCATTGCCAATAGGAATAGTGTTAGAGCCAGCACTAAATATCCCCTAGCCTACTTTGTCTCCTACCGTCGTATTGGCCTTTACATTTGCTTTGCCATAAAAAAATAATAATAAAAAAAAAAATTCAGCCCTGAAAATGTACAAGAAACTCTAGGAAATCCTAAATAAGGCAACATTGTGTTTGTGGAAATGAGGGCACTCCATAAGAGTGAAAGATGGGAAGTGGACGATTTGCCTAGTGGAAAGAAACCCGTGGGATGCAAATGGGTTTTGATCCTATATAAAACCAATAGCTCATTGAGATGCAAGATGAGATTAGTAGCTAAGGAAAAAACTCAAATTTTCAGTAATGGATTATCAATTTGCTCCAATAAACTAAGATGAATTCAAATAGAATCCTTTCATCTCTACCCGGCTAATTTTATTTAGGAACTTATTCTGATCGATATTAAAATTCTTTTTTTTCATGGGAAGTTAGGGGAAGTTTATATGGATAGACTAGGAAATCCAATGAGAAGAATTGTGTGCAACTAGAAAATCATTTATGGTCCACAGGGCTTGGTTTAAGCCATTTACTAAGTCATTAAAGAAACATGGCTTTCGAGGAAAACCCAGGAGACCCTTTACTATATTTCAAATGCACACCATTCATGAAAATGAACATTCCATTGTCTATGTAGATGATCTCATTATTTGCGATTCTGATTTTAAGGAAATTCAATGAGTTTAAGATGCACTTGTGAAGAATTTGAGATAAAAGGTGTGGGAACCTTGAGATATTTTCTTAGCATGGAAGACGAAACGAGCATTGCATATTTGTTTGAAAGAAAGCATGTATTTAATCTCATGAAATAAACTAAGATAACAAAATGCAAACTTGATGTTACACTTACAGATCCTGACCACAAACAGGAAGCGGACATATTTAAGGGAGATTCAATAGACGAGGGTGGGCATCAAAGACATGTAAGAAGGCTTATTTCCAAACTCGGCTAGACATAGCCTATACTATTAGTATTGTCCGACTGACTTAAGCACTTTTCTGGACTAAAGTTTTATCACGGAAGACGGGTTGAAGAAAGGATTCTTAAGCTACCTTAAAGCCACACCCAGTAAGGGCCTTTTTCTTTTTCCTTTTTCTTTTTTCGGGAAGAGCGACCATGCTTCTAATGGAAGTTTACCATGGAGTGGAGGCTGGGGTGATTCGAGTCGATAATGAAGATCGACTATAGGTTATGGTGCTTCTGTGGAATGTAACTTGGTTACCTGGAGGTATAAAATGATCTGGTGTAACATGATTAAACATTGAGTTGAGATGCATTGCATTATCATAGGAAATTTGTGAAGTATCATGGATTGAAGTTTAGATCCGAAGAAAAATGACCTCAAGATGCTATGGAGCACATACGTTTCTCAATTATACAACCCTTGAGAGTCAGCAATTCACTGTGCAAAGAAAAAATCTAATATTTTCATTACTTGGAACAGAAATCTCAAACAAGAACTCAAAAAAACACAGTAATCAAGAGAATATCGAAATTCATACAAATTAGTAACAAAAACTGTGAAACCTAGAAAATCTAATTTTGAAAGACAAAATATTAATTTTGGTAAAATCGAATTTTCTAGATCTCGGATGATGAAACGAATTTCACCGTTGGAATCATCTCGCGAAATCTAGCTACCACGTCGAATTTCGTCGAATTCCGAGACAATCGGAATTTCACGTTTTTCGAGGCACCGAGTGTCGGGTGCAGTAAAACGGGTTTGAGAGATGTGATGTGACAAAAGTCACCTACTACATGTACTCTTGTGACACATGTTATAAGATTAGAGAGATGATGGAAATGGACGGCTTAGATTAAGCCAAGTCTAAAAATCAAGACAAAAGGACACAAGTGGAATTAATGGAATTGTTAATGAATAAGACAAAAAGGCAATAGTGTTCATCTTCTCCAAATGGAGAAAGCGTGGGAAGGCAAAAAGCGGTAGTAGCTGGGTTTGTGATTTCTAGAGAGAAAGTGTAGCCCCGAGAGCACGAGGTCAGTTTGACTACCGGGTCGACCGATGAATATAGTGGAGTCGGGTTGCAGCCACTTTAGAAAATCGAGCGAGTCTCCTTTGTCTGGGCTCTGCCCAATTAAATACACATGAAACACATCTGGCGAGTCCGATACTTCTTTAAAAGAGATCGAATCCACATGAGTAATACGGCCACTTGGGCCCCTGTGATACTCATAATACATGCAACTGAATTCAACTATATACCCAATAGTTACAAGTTCAAATGTTTACTCTTATACAACATATATTAAAATTAGGAAAATTCTAATACATGTAGATATCGTCGAAGCCCGAAGCCCGCAATCAGGCTTTTCTTCTAATCCACGGTCTCTGGATGAGCCTTCTCCTCAAATGCGCTCACATGCCTATGAAAAGGGGATCAGCGACGGGTGACTCAAAGCTTCGATGGGAGAATCGCCACTAAATGGGCTACTCACCACCTAAGTGTAGTCACGATGTTCCAATTTAAACAAACATTCAAGCAAATGCATGATCTGTTGAATGTCTACACGACTTGACTCGGATCAGAGTCCTCACCGACTCTCTCACACTCGCCTAAGCCTACCGTGTAGGAATTATCTACATTTTATTAGTAGGCAACCCTCCAGATGAATATATATATCAATTGGTAGCTCAGTGATTGATATATATTAGTGTTGTGGACTACCCTCGGAGTAGATATATATCAATGCGCTCAGATGATTTGATATATATTATTTAGTTGGACGCTACCTCCGATAATTAACATTTTAGACTACCCTCAGGAACCTTGTTTCTCTAGACTCATCTCATGCACTTGCTTTCCTATATTCCCCAGGATGTTAAAATTAAATATGGAATAAATGTATGTCGATTCAAATTGATCCCAATCACATGCAAATATATAAACATGAATATACTCGCATAAAAATTTAATCACACAAACATGTTATGTAATTATCATTTCAAACATCAAAATTAGCTCACTTGGGCTAATGTTCAAACACAAGCAATTCGATTCGAATTACTTAACCAAACACATAATTTCACGAAATTACATTCTTAGAACACTATTTCGGGAATAGTGAAACCCTCGATTACTATTCCCGAAAAATCACAAATCAACGGTTCACCTTGTGAACCCGCAATCCTGACCATTCCGGCCCAATACATGCCAAAACACATGGACATTTATGGCTGTTTCTCCTGAGCAGGGACATTTTGAGTCCCGTAACCTGCCGATGGGGTGTCCACCCGGGCAGCCCACATGTCTGACCTCGGTTCCACCTTTTGGAACCGAATTTCTATACACCATTTCCTATCTTATAAACACCAAAGCATAATTTGTGAATAAATTATGATACAAAGCTCAGCAGTCCACACCTTTGTCACGAGTGTCGAAGTCAGAAAATATTTCCATGATTCGGTCCATGTTTTGGGACCGATCAATAACCATTCCTAGCATTTTCCCTTTAAATACATGATTTCGCAAATGTGCAGATTAAAGACCCAGGCAGCCTAATTTACGGGCAGTCGGATGGTGAGAAAAATCCCCGAAATTCCTAGCAATGATTCGATCCTATGTTTTGGGACGTCAAATGACCCCTCACGGCCTCAAACCAACGAAACATCGAAAAACCCTTAAAAATGGGAATAAAGCGCATAAGTAGGAGAAAATCCTACCTCTTAGAGTTGTCAAAAGCTTCGCGAAGCCGGGTCCACGCGCCTTTTTGCTCCGCGTGAAACGTTCCCTTCTTGCTCTAAAGTCGAAATCCAACGATCCGATCGCGTGTATTTCTAGAGAGAAGTCAAAGACTCTCTCTCTAGAATCACCATTTTTGCCTTCCTGCAAGCTACTGGTTCTCCCTCCCCCAAAATCACGTTTTGCCTTTTGATTTAATGAAGGAGATAGGTTACTATTTACTAATTTGGCCTTATTATCATTTATTCCAATTAAATCAAATAATACCTTTATTTCTCCAGTTTTAACTTTCGGCACTATCTAGACCGCCCATTTCCATAATTTCTCTACTCATACCACTTATGGTACATGAGTACTTGTTATATATGACTTTCGTCGCAACGAAAATCGTTTTACGACACCCGAACCGCGATGCCTCGAAAAACGTGTCGACTCCGACTGTCTCAGAAAATTATGAAATTTTACGTGCTAACTAGATTTCGCGAGACGATTCAGCGGTACTGTCCAGTTTCGTCATCAGAGATCTAGAGAGTGGTACGGATTTTAGTAATACAATGTTATGTCGAAATTACGATTTTGCCACACGATTTCGAGAAATTGGAATTTCTCAGTGCTTCTGAAAGTGTACGCCTGCAGATTTTTCGATTAATTCGGACCATCGGTTCTCAGCAGGCGAGTAAGTTGTTCTACGGTGAGGGCTACAGCGTGGACATCGGTTGGTGGAGTTAGGCAATCAGAGGTAGGAATCTTTTCCTACTTGTGTTAATCTTTGGCTAAGAGTCATGTAAATGGTTAGAAATGTTCTGAGGCTTGTTTTAGCCATAAATTCGGTCTCAAAAGCTTTGAACTGAGGGGAGAAAATTCCTATTTGTGTAGTCGTGAACAGTAACCCGAGGATTTCACTGTTCATGTGAATAGTGACGCGAAAATTTTTGGTGTGAAAATGTGTTTTGTTAAGTGATTCAAAATGAATTGCTTGTGTTTGTTAATTAGCCCATGTGAGCTAATTTTGGTGTTATTGATGGTGAATTTGCATAACGTGATTTATGTGATTTAATTATGTTAATATATATGCATATGAATATATTAGCATGAATGTTTTGGGATTGACATCATGCATTCCATATGCACTAGGGCACCCTAGAATATTAGGAGCGAGTGCATGACATAAAATAAAACAAAAATGAAAATGTTTGTGAAAGGAATTTCAAGGATGATTTTCCGGAGAATTGTGTTGGGAGATGGTCCAACAATTACACGTCGGAGGAGCCCATGAATTGTTCGAAAGGTTCTCCAACACATTCGCCTCGGAGGGTAGTCCAATATTTTTACTAAAACTCGGTAGTATGTTTTCAAGAACAAATAGCTTTTGTTTTGAAAACTAATGATTTTACTCGCATTCGGCTTAGGCATATGTGAGGGAGTCGGTGAGGACTCGAGACATGGGTTTGGGCATTCGAGTAGGTTCATGAAATTGCTTGAATGTAATTGTTTGTCATAGCATGTGCACTTAGGTGGGGAGTAACCCATGTAGGAAATTGTCACTGCGAACTCTTTGCACTGTCGAGGATTACTATTTCGAATTACGGGAGTGTGCACGAGGACGGTGCTCACTAGAGGCCGATTATGAGAAAAAAGTCAGCTTGTGGCTTTGATGTTTTTGGTATAACATGTATTAGAATTGTAAATTTTAATATGAGTTTGTATTAAGAGTAATGTAATAACTCTTAAACTATTGGAATATAGTTGGGTGTATTTTGATGAGTATTGGTGTATTGGCCCAAGTGGTCATTTTTACTCACATATGTGTCTCGTAATACGAGACGTATATATTTTTCCGTGGGTTGACGGATCGTCAACGGACACCCCAAGAAATGGGCGATCCACGAAAAGAAACTAAAGGAAAATAGAGATATATAATTGAAACACATCAAACCAAAATCGAAATTATCATGTTTTTCTAGATATTTGAACAATCCATTTGGCAGAGTCCTTACTCTTGCTGTCACTGTCACCCTTGGCTGGCCCCTCTACTTAGCTTTCAATGTCTCCAGCCGCCCCTATGATCGCTTTGCATGCAACTACAATTCTATTTGCAATTATATATGGAGTCACGCTTTAGATTTACGGCTCATATAGAGGAAACTAAAGATATGTTTTGAGTCCCTTGGATTTTTTGATGACTAAAGTAATGTCCTTATACGACTTTTCTTTTAGTGAGAAACTGATCTGCTCAAAGATAAGTATGTGATATACATAACCCCATTCCTTGAAAGAAAGCAATCTTGAGGAAGCGTGGGAACTGACATAATCAAAGAAGGTGAATATTTGGGGCTTCTCAAGGAATTTTACACGATAGATTTGATTGTAGCCACTCGGGCTCAGAGCAGTACATTAACGCATCCTGCAGAGGCGGAAAAGATTTCTAATAGTGAATGGTCTTTACATAGGTGATCCCTTCAATCCGGCTCTGAGGAATACTCATAACAATGCTTACGATGGTAGATAACTAACTAGTATGTGTTTTCGACCGTTTCAAGGGCATTCATCAGCCATCTGATCTTACGGTCAAATGGGAAAAGTTGGGCTGAAAATCTACTCAAAGCCTAGAAAGATCTCAAGGCCATTACTAGAAAGCAGCCCGATAGATTTCAAGTATAGGAAGGTTATTTCACTGCGAAAGATGAATTCGAGTTTATTCAGCAGAAAAAGGAAATATTGGAAAATTTAATGAAGAAACCATTGAAGCAATATTCGAGAAGATAGCATAAAAGTGGGTGGTAGATGTAGTCTCATTTCCTTTGGCGAATATATGCGGGTGCTCTAATGGCACCGGATATTGATAAGAAAATCTGAGATGAAGTTCGTGCATTTGTTTCAGTCAAATCTTTATATTCTTTAGCAATAGTTGTTTTTGGTCATTTTTCTCAGTAGACCATTCAGGAACAATTCATTCCATTGTTTCAAAAATAAAAATAAAAAAATTGCGAGAAATGACCATACCTAGGATTACAATATCAAAACAATAATGATATTCTCTAAAACTTCATTTCTCGATTCAGTTACTAAGTTATAAAAACAAATAACATTACAATATTCAACAAGGAAAAGAACATGCTATGTCACGAAGGACATCAATGGTTGAAGGATCAATCTCATCAAAGTATGGCCCAAGCAGCCATGCCTAAGTATCTTTGGATGAATTCCACGGTGTTATCACCATAGAACATGACAACGAGAAACAAACAAATTAAAAACAGTGTTGAAAAATGGAAGGAAAAAAACTAGCAACCAAATAAGCGCCTGATACGTATGATGGTATGGTTTCCCTTTATAGGACATGTAGACAGGAACGGCCCTTCATTTCCGGCACCTAGGGGTATCGATCTCTCAACGAGAGAGCCCAGTCCAGAGATGATCAAGCCTCGAAGTAGAGACATAAGTCGAGAGCTGCATCACAACCAATTTATGGATCAATTATAAAATGAGAGGCAGAGAAAAAGAATTTTTCGTCTTAATAAAATCAATGATTACGGATGATAAAAAAATACACATGGAGAAGGGGGCCAAGTCGACTAGTTTCGCCTCCACGACCTAGCAATTCTGATGTAATCATGAAAGCCGGTTTGATGGTGGCCCTTGCATTGAGAGTGCTCTGTCAATCTGTTGCATAGTTGGCCAAGATTGGGGATTGACGCATAAGCATGCTAATGCTAACTTCACTGCACCCACTACTTCCAGCTCACCCACTTCATCCACAGGAGGTGAGGGACGCTTGTCCATAACATCATTCAACGACCCGATGGTTCGGCGATGGCGGTAATGAGGATGAGGATGAGGATAGAGAGGATCTTGATGATAATGCCGGTGATGAGATGAGTTCTCAGGGATGCCTTACCATAATTACCTCCATTATTTACAGCCCGAAGCTATAAACATCCGTTTATTTATACGCCATTCTTATGTATGCAGTTCTGAAAAGTTTAATAGATAATGCTCTGCTCTAAGAAATTATAACAGTTTTATATATGATATATATATGGAGGAAGTTTAGAGTTAAGCAAGGCACTAATTAAGAAAATGATACAGGCGAGTATAACGAAAGTTCTGCAAATATGAAGTCCGATTAGATGAATTAGGCTTTATAAACCTATTGAGTACTTAATTAGACATGAGGTTCATATTAAAATCCTATGAAAACATTGTTGCTTGATAATATTAGATGAATTCTTTAGTGAGCAATAATGGTGCATATAAGATAAAGCTTTAATTTAATTCTTCACAAATGTTTAGCCTCATAACTTAATCAAGTTTCTACCGCTTCTTCATCGTTGTTGTATCGTTTCAAGCTCCTTTCGCAAACTCATAAATAAAAAACGTGGTTCCTAAATGAACCTGCTTTCATAAAGCTTTACGACATTGCAAGGGCCAGACCAGGGTTGGGGAGTATGAATCTGCTGAAAGCCTTCTAACCAAATAGTATATCGCCACCATGTCGATCCGACGTGAAGAGTTTCTTTCACAACAACCCTGGGCGCATTCTGGCAACCTTGCCAGAACAGTGGCCATATCCTCCAAGACCAATAATCGATCGGGAATGCAAAGCCAAACATTTTCCTTAGAAGAAGTGTTTAATTGTGTTAATAAGAAATAATAGGAAGAAGTCTAAAATTAAGAGAAACCCTTGGGGAAAGTGATTATAGTGGTGGATCATTTCACAAAGACTTTAGATCTGAAGATTAGCATCAAACAATAGGAACACAACTCAGAAAACAAAATATTGTTCACATGCTTCACTAATAAAACATTCAAAGTTATGCATTGATAATCATAATTTCCGGGGAGATAACCTCGTCAACAATATAACGATTCAGAAGCTCAGCCCAAATCGGAAATCAAGAGGAAAATCTCTTTGAAGCATCACACATAAGGCACAAGAAAGAAAAAGTCATATGATCCAAATTGAACCTCTGAGGTAGACTACGTTGAATATTTTCCTAAACTATGTTTAATTACACTCTGACTAAGAAATATTGATCGATATAGAACTCAACCCCAAAATCTGTAATTGATCAAAGAGAAGCCTAAATACTGGGAAAAACTCCGAGGAAGAGCTAAGACACATCTAGAGGGATCAGGGCTTCTTACAACATTTCGATCCACTGGAATGCTACTTCTCACCCTTTCCTTACGCTGCTTTCGCCTCTCTCAACATTCCCACTGTCATCAAGATGTCTATATCATCTACACTTATCACCGGGGCTTCCCATTCTCTCCAAATAGGGAAATAAGAAGGCATGATAACCTTTTCGTTTCTATTGCTTTTTCTTTCGCCAGGGCCTCTTCCGATTCAACTACTAATTGGGATCTCACGTGATGTTTAAAACCAGAGCCACAACAGAGTCAAACCACGCCGCATTGTGGATCCGGTCTCGTGCCATTATCTCGATAAGTGAACGCCATCAGAATCATTCACAGCCACCCAACTCTATGGCCTTTTTGAGCCAGCCTTGGGAAGTTAATTTTTATAGTCATGTAAGCAACCGAGCATGCTTCGCTGAAGCCTCCTCATCCTATCAGCTCTATGGACAAGAATGACAGCTAGTGGTGCGGAGTCTTTTCAGAACGATTTGTTCCAGGTACCAGATGAGCAAGAAAGATACATCTGATGTTAAGGAGCAAAAGAAGAATTATCTGATGAGTAACTTCCTCGGGGTTCAATGATGATGGTTTTCACAACATTCCTTCCACTATATAATTCTGTGTATAACATGTGATTTTTTCTGACGAAATAATTCACATTTAATATGGTTGTTCCTGGCTTTAACCACTAAGCAATTACCTTAATTTCATCACCACCGATGACCACACTATTAAAATTTCTAGCGCTCTTC
This sequence comes from Tetrastigma voinierianum, assembly GCA_016808115.1. Lineage (NCBI taxonomy): Eukaryota > Viridiplantae > Streptophyta > Magnoliopsida > Vitales > Vitaceae > Tetrastigma > Tetrastigma voinierianum. The sequence continues at coordinate 273,945 of JAEQBH010003162.1, read as the reverse complement.
AAAGAGATATGTGCTTGAAGTCAAAAGGATTGAATTTGTAAATTGGTTGTATCCTCTCATTCATGGAGGCCGATGTATGTCCTGCAAACACCATGTGTTCAGGAAAACTATTTTGAAACACTCTATCAAACAAACCCAAAATTTAAAGTACACGCAAATTTTCCATTTGACCTTGTTCCTATTATAATTTTGAAAGGAAAACAAACACATGTCTCTAGATAGAATGAGTTAAACAAGCAAGGTAGTTTTGTTATATATGGGTAATGCGATGACAAGAGCTCAAGATTCGTATGCTCACAAAAGCTCCATTTTACCCAAAAAGTCATAGAAAATTAATAAGATGCTTAAACTACCATTTTAAAAGGTAAGACCACCTATCACCAATTCCATTAGTAGATCAAAGAATAAAACACAACTCAGAAAACAAAAATATTGTTCCGTATAAGCCTTACTTCGTCATACGTAGGATAAGGTACACTGATACTCCTAATTGTGGTTTTCCATAATTTCACCTTTATGAATTCGGGAGGAACAACAGATTTATAGGTTTCTAATATCTAGAATGGGGAATTAAAACTCAAGTGAATTTGGTGATTAGGGTCAAGAACAACCTGGATTCATGATGCACTGAGGAGATTTTCGACAATAAAGAGCTTATCGAAGTTCGCCACAAACAAATTTGATGCAGGTGACATCGCCAAATAATGTTAAATGCCCACCTCCGCGAAGGTAGATATGTTATTCGGTGCCAGGAACAAACAAGAGATGAAACACTCAAAAATATTTAAGGCCAAGTTGCATAGATATGGCCAAACATCATAAGATATTTGTGTATCTATCCTCACTGGGATTCGATTAGATCAAAACACAAACATAACTAGGAAAACAAACATTAGTTTTACATGCTTCAATTAATAAAACATTCCTGTGCGGTGCATTTATTAGCCATAATTTCTCGGGGAAAATAACCTTATTCAAACCAGATAATGCATTTATGAAGCTTACACAACTCGATAACCTATAAAGAGGAAAATCTCTAGCTTTACCACACAAAGGGTACAAGAAACAAAGATGGATGAATATCCAAATTGGAAATCCCAAATGACTGTGTTTCAATATTTTCTTAAATAGAAGCAAACTAATTATGTCGACTAAGAAATAATTAGGAAGAAGTCTAAAATTCGCATAATTAAAAAACTCACAATCATCCAAATTACAATGCTAAGGGTATGGTTGAGCTACAAAAGTAAACATCTGGAGTATTCAACCCAAAAGTTATCAATATGCAAAATCAAAAGCTCCAGCATTTGTGCACCTTATCTCCTTTATTCTTAAAAATATTTTAAAATAAAATTTTAGCATATGTAATATTTTAGTTTTAATATTTTGGTATATCTATATAATCATTCTTAAAACACCATGAAATAAGAGAAGACACTAAAAATAAATTCAAAATTATCTAAAATACATTATTTGAAAGTATTTAAGGACAAAAATTATTATTTTTTATTAATACAATCTACAAACAAAGAGAAATGAAAATAAGGATACACATATTTCAGTTATTTTTGCCATTTTTTTAAAGTTATTTAAAATAATTATATAAATATAAAATAGATTACAAATAAATTATTACCAAAAAATTTTAAAACCGTATTTTTTAAAAAACATAGAAAATATGTTTAAAATATTTCATGCCCAAAATCAAACACTTTCAAATAAAGCTCATTTAATATTTTTATTAAATTTTAATCCCAACTTAATCCTAATTATGATTATTTTCCCTTTTAATTTCTTTTCCTTTTTTCCCTTCATTCTTTTTTTCTCTCCCTCTCTATTTTTTCTCCATGTTGTATTGTTAACACAGACTCATTCTATTCTTACAAGGACTTTAGCTGAGATCCCATCACTCTATTCTACAAGCAATCGACACCTTTGCTCACCCTTCCCATTACTATCTCTCGACACAGCCTCAAGGCCCCTTCAATTTCTGCTATTATATAAATATTTTAAATTAAGATACACTTATGAGATGAATCACATCCATCGAATTGATCCACCAAAAGATAATAATATCTCCTACACATAATTTAAATCATCTCGCTCTAAACTTGTACATAAAAATGGAATGTGTCGAGTAAATGAAAGTAGAAACCCATCAATACTAACTACCGCTACATAATTATCTAATAGAACAGAACAACATCAAGTAAATAATAGATGATACCATTATAGCTGTCCTTTTCAAATTAATCAACCTTTTGCATAATATATCACTTAGAATTAATAATTTCTGGTAGAAAAAGAAACTAACAATTATTTTTTGCTATAATTTGAAGAAGTAATATGCAATTGATATTTGAAAAGAAATAAACATATAAACCTTGGGATAGAATTTGTTAAAAGTTATGTGATTTTGTTATCTAAGGTGGTCATGATTTATCCGTAGAGTCTAAGGTTTCCATGTCACAAAAGCTCCATTTTGCTCAAAATTAAAGCAAGAAATTAATAAGAGGCTCAAATTCATCTTAAAAGCATTATACTATCGCCATCTAGCATTAAAAAGATCAAACAATAAAACACAACCTTGAAAACAAATAAATATTGTTCACATGCTTTTACTAATAAAACATTCAAGCGGCATTGATAATCATAATTTCCATGGAGATAAATTGCTCACTAAATATAATGCGTTTGTGAAGCTAAGCCAAACGTTTAAAATCGAAGAGGAAAATCCTGGAGCGTTACTACATATAAGGTAAGAAAAGAAATCACGCTAATATTCCAAAACTACAAGCTAATTACACTGACTAGAATATTGATTTGAGAGGAACTTAAACCTCTAACTAGAATTAATCAGAAGAAGTCTAAAACACAAAAACCTCGAGGGAAGGAGCTTAAGACACGTGAGTGGGGAGGATTGGTCAATAAAGATTGATCCACTTGAATGCTACTCTACCCCTTTCCTTAAGGCTTTCGCGCCTCTCTCAACATTCCCAATTCATCAAGATGCTACATTTCCATCTACACTTATCACCAGTTTCCTATTCTCTCCAAACAGAGAAACAAGAAGTGCAGCAGATAACCTTTTCAAGCTTAATCGTTTTCTTCTTCGCTGAAATTTCTTCGATTCAACTGCCAATTGGGATCTCATATCGATGTTTGAAACCGTGAGCTGCAGCCAGAGTCAAACCATGTCGCTAATAGATCCATCTCCAGCAATGGAAATATGCTTCAATTCATACTTCAATCAACCGTCTATGGATACCAAAAGCTCGACTCCTCAAATTCTTCATCCGGCAATGACTCCACACTCTCAACATCCGTCAAATTTATGCTTCACTATACCAAAGGCACTAAAGGTAAGCAATAGTAATCCTCCTGAGATACCAGTATGGGCCGCGAAGACATGGAGACTACCATGCCATTATCCGATAAGGGAACGCTTTCTTTACCAAGAAACCGCCGACATTGACTCGACTCGTGGGTCTTTTTTTCAACCACCCTCCCAATGGTTTTCACGATTTTCAGAGTTGAAATACATCTCAACCGACATACTAGGGGAAATAATTTTGGGTGTCACACAAGAACCGGGTGATGTTTCTGTTTGAACTTCCCTATCTCATTCCACGTATGAAGATCTAAAACAAAGAAGATTCTGTGACTTCTGGGTAGACCTATGATTCAGGTAAATGTCGGTATGAAAGATATAAGCTTAAGAATGAGGTAGCAGATGTTTCACAGATTAATTTCAAATAAGAGGACTCATGATGTAAATTAGAGCAAACTGTAAATTTAAATAAACCTGACGGTTAACTCGTGGATACATGGACCATTTCAGGCCTTCAAAAAAGGAAGTACAAGAGAAGGATTAGAATCAAAACAATTTCGATATATAGTGATACTAAGCCAATGCTCCAAATCCAATTTTCCATGGAATAAAGTACTCATTGAAACTTTAAAGATAACATTAACCAAAAAATTTGTAACCGTAAAATAAAAGATTAAAAGACCCAAATCTAAGTCCTTACAAACTAATCAGTGGAAACAGATGCATTTTAGATTAGCTTCAAAATTCAGTTCGAACAATGAGAGGGAAATTAGAGGAAACTATTACTAGTCTCCAAAAAGGAGAATGAAACATACATCTACAAACAAAAATCACCACATCAATTTTATTCATGGAGCGAAGAATGTCTGTTTCATCATATAGCATATCTTTCAATCAAACATCATTCTTCACATACAGACAAAAGCAACTTGTAGATAGCCTTTGTTGCATGTGTCATAAAACTCGCCTTTTTGATGTATTCAATGAATTAAATATTTTAGCTAAATTTATAGGCAAAGTAATAGCATAAATTCTAATTAAATAAACGCCAACCTTCTCCAAGAACTGAAGGGATGCAAAGATGATCCAAGTGAAAGTCAGATAAGAAATGCGGCATTAATACAATGCAAGAAAGTGGAGAGCACATCTAAAAGAACAAAAGCACTACATGAGAAAGCAGGTAGATAACCAAAAAGGAAACTCAAGATGAAAGTCAAAGCTCTTAAAATCGACAAAAGTTCATTAATAAGACAAGACATGCAAGATAACAATGAAATGATCATTAAGAGCATATGGTGCTACATACTACAAACTAAGAGTAATCGTCAGAGATAAGTATGAGATTAACATAAACCCATCTAATCGAGAAGAAAAACAACGCTGGAGGAATGGCTAAAACCCTTAAAATTCAAATTTTTCGAGAAAGGGTAAAAATAGTAATTTCTACGAAACCGAATTTTTCTAGATATCTGATGACGAAACGGTAACTTCTCCGCTGAAATCATCTCAAGGAATCTAAATTTACTACGCCGAATTTACCGATTTCAGACAATGCGAATTTCAAGTTTTTCGAGGCGCAGCGCCTGAACATGACATGACATGGCTTAGGGATGCCACATGGCACCCCAAGAGAGTGACACAGGCAAGATCCAGAGAGGTATTTGAATGTGCTCAATTAGCCACATGAAAGATGATGCAATAAAAGAAACAAAGAAATAAGGAAATAAGAGGAAAAACATGGACTGGGTATAAGTGGCATGAGGAAGTGGGAGGAAAGCTTCCTCCCCGACCAATCTTGGCCAATGCAACCAAGAGGGGGAGAAAAGCAAAGCAAAAGAGAAAAGGGAAAGAAGGAGGAATGAACAAAAACAATTGGAAAGAAAAGAGGTAAGGAGAAAGAATTGAGATTTCCCGCCGATGGTCGAAGTCTCGACAAATCAAGACTAAAGTTGGTACACGCAAAGACGACATCTATGTGTGGACACTAAAAACTCTGAGTTTCATAAAACTCCATAAGGTAGGGAATTTTCCTACTGATTTATTTTAAACCCAAAGGCCTCTATAATGGAAGTGGGTTGTCTATGGGAGGCCATGAGAGGCCATATTATTTAGTCTCAAACTCAGGACCGGTAGGATTTATGGATCGGTTTCACACACCAAGACTCAAGTAGAGTTGGGGTTTGGAATTGAAACTAAAGTTTTCAAAGTTTTGTGCGGTGTTTCATGATGTGTGGATGTTCGGGAACCAAACTAGTTCATGTTTGTGAAGGGACCGTGGAGGTACCTCAGCTGGAAGGGTCCAAGATTGTGACTCTTGGTTGTAAGGCATTACATAGCGAACAAGTACGCCGTGTGAAAGTATCATGTTAGTATACGCTATTTGATGTATTAACATGGAATTGTGCGCATGTAAATTATATGTAAATTATAATTATCCATGGTATGTAAATGTTTCATGTAAAGACTTTAGTATATACATGTAACATGAAGAAAATGTATCGGGTATCATGTATTCATATGCACGGCCACATCGCGCCAAGCCTGCTCGTACGGTAATCAGGAAACCCCGAAAAGTCCGTGTGATTTTGGCGGAATGATAAAACTGCACTTTGCTGAAAATCCGAATTTTTCTAGATCTCGGATGACGAAAATTGTCTCGTGAAAATTTAGCTACCATCGCCGACTTCGTCAATTCGGTGACACGGAATTTTACGCCGAGGCAACTGGTAATATGACACTGGCACATTCGAGTGGCCCAAGAGGTGCCACGTGTCAGTGCAAAGTTAGTCAAACATGAGCTCAAGTGTGGGCTATGGGTGGCATGGCATGATGCTATCGAGGAAAACCCAAAGTAGGGATAAGTGATAAGGAAATCCAAGCCAAACAATGATAACTTCCGACATGGGCATGAAAGCAACAAGTCTTTCACTAAGCCTCCCAAACTTGATTGAGAGAAGGAAAAGGGAGGGAAAAAGAAAAGAGAAGGTTTTAGAGAGAGGTCTACCTTCTCTCAAGATTTCTACGCTCGCACTGGGTCGGCTCATCAAGCAAGAGGAGAAGTTGGTCTACGCTTAAGCAAGAGCTACGCAGGACACCTCTGGGCCATGTGGAGTTTCACAACTTCCTGAGGTAGGATCTTCTCCTACTGCTTATTATTCGCGCGGCCATTTTAATAAGACGGATCATAAGGCCTCGGATGGTCAGGTTTCTCGGCTCCAAAAGATTCGGGACCAAGTGAAGAAATCCCTAGAGGTTTCGACAATTACTGAATGCTTGTGTGGCTTATGTGATGTCAAGTATATCAGTGAGTGAATAACATGTCGATCAGGATTTTTATGGGTATTCAGATGAATTGCCATATTGTATATTAGCCCATGTGAGCTAATTTTATGTTATTGTTATGAATAAATAAAATGTGGTTAGTAAGTGAATTTTGTTAATATATGCATGATTGATATATTAGCATGTGTTGTATGTTTTAATTGAATGTTCGAGGTGTCATTACATGAGCACAATTTAGCGGAGAGTAACCTGCAGGAAAATTTCACCATCGAGCATCGCTTACTCCCGCCGAGGGAAAACTATTTCAGTAATCAAGACACCGGGATGGACGTATCCGAGCCTTAGAGGCGCCTGAATGGTCAGTGATGGCCTTATCTTGTATTTTTGTAAAATTCATGTGAGACCCAATTTGGAGTTAAATCAGAATCAAACAATTCCAATTAAATTTCGTATAAAATATATATTTTGGATGAGTATGGATAATGGCCCTACGCGGGCCATTTCCATTTCCTCGTACGTCTCATGATGAGACGACGTATTTCCGCATAGCAAGCAGTCGACGGTGGTCAACTGACCTTGATTCGGGGCGCCACACCTTAATGTGAGTATGCATACTAATACTTTCAGGCTCCGACGGAAACTAAGGATCATGCATCCATCAGACATTCCGATGAATTAATTGTGATGTGTTTGAATCAGGTGAAATTGTATGCTTGGTAAATAGCATATAGGAAAATGCTTCCAACACTAGGTCGAGAAAATAAACCCTAAGGTTCGAGGAATTATGCGTAACGGTCCGTAAATGAAAAACAATAAAATAATAATTTTTCTTCTCGACAATCTGCTCCATTTTTGAACATGAACAGAGTGTGTTTTGTGGAATTCTGGAAGATTATTCCGGGGCTTGCACAAGAAAAGGGCTAAAATTAAACTCTTAAAATTTTTTGAGTCAGAAATTGCAATTGTTAAAGTAATACACTCAGAAAAGTAGAAGGCTACCGGAGGATTTTGAAAAAAAAAAAAATATATATATATATAGCAGTTATATATATATATATATATATATATATATATATATATATATATATACACATGCTATGTAAGCTCGAATGGCTATCAATAAATCCCCACAGTCGCGCACTCCAAATTCCGGGGGTCGCGGACTAGCAAGGCGCCAAAGCGGCAAGGCGGGCAAACAGGCACGCGAGCGCGCACGACAAAGGCTAATGCACGACAGCGTTAACGACGCACAAAGGCCAACGCACGCCCACGACTGGGCAGATACAAGGCCATCTCGCCGAGGCTGGGGACTAAATAAATCCCGTCGCGACATGAATTTCAAGACGTGATATGCGCCGATGCTTCGAGTCGCGACTTAGCTTGAGGTCACACCGGCTTAGTCTCAGGAGGCCGCGCATAAGGGATTCAGCCGCAGGCGACTCGGGTCACGCACTGACCAGGTCGCGACCGGTCGAAGCTTGGGAGCGTTCTCTACGTGAACCGGAATTTTGGCGCGCGACTCGGTCAAGCCGGGTAAGACTCGTCAATACGCGACCAGAAAAAGGGCCGCGGTGTTGGGGGATCGACTGGTAGCAACTGGCTCGGTTGGGGTCGAGGTCGCCACCGTGGTCAGCGCGCGACTGGCCGGGCCGGGCGACCGCTTGGCGCCGCAGCGACACCGCCATTGGGTCGCGACTTGGCCTCGTTGAAATCGGGGTCGACCCTACTGGGGATCGCGACCGGGTTTGTCTTCGTGATTGGCTGAACGTCGCAACCTCGCTTTGAGGTTGCAACCTCGGATTTGTCAGCTGAGGTCGCCATCAATTTGAAGTCGCCACCGCCTGGGGCCGCTGGCCGGATCGAAGTCATGACCGGCTGGTCGCGATAGTGGCAAAGCGCAGCAGAGTAGCCGCGTGCGAGCCAAGGCGACGCGCGCATGCGCCAAGACGAACAAGCGCTGCGATGCGCTGCCAAGATGATCAGCGCGAGCGCGCCAAGATAACAAGCGCCGCGAGCGTGCCAAAGATTTATCGGGGTTGCCGCATGGCGCGCACGACGCCAGCCTCGCTTATGTGCGGTAAAGAAGACACGATTCGGCACCGCGCGATTACGCTGCGCGCGCCGACTGCTCTGCGCGTGACGTGCACAACCTGGGCTTTTGTGACAATACACCGCGAGGGTCATCGTTGATCATCGCTTCATGGACACCGCTCATGAACACTGCTCATGGATTCTAAAAAAAAAAAACTAATGAAGACAATGTTCGACCGAGATGAATTTCGATTTAAATTGAAAGTCAAAGAGTACAACAATCAAGTTTTGATAAAGAACCACTCAGACAAAAACACTTCGACAAGTAGACATAATTTGAAATCAACTATTTAAAAAACATGATATGAAATCAAAGCCACTATGGTTTACAAGAATGTACAAGTTCCCTAATAAGCAATGAAGACATGTCAAATAAAATTGACATTATTAATTACAAAGAAGTGTCCTATAAAACATGTAGAAAACTGTGAATCAAAACCACTAGAAGTAATACGTTTATTTTACCTACGATATGAACCTTTCATGATAACTGGTTTGTGAAAATACCGCAAAACTAAGTGTTCAAATCATGGATGCAAATAGAAACCGGAGATAGCATTAGCTTTTCCTTGAGGCTTGACTTGAGCTAGAAAGGATTGGGCTGAAGCTGGGGAGGTTCCGTGTTCAAGACTCCGCCTGTGGCGCATAAAACAATCGTGTATAAAAGATACTTTTAGAAAAAGGGAAAACTGGAGCTAGCATTGGAACTTTGCAGATTGGGAGCATACTTTTAGAATGGGAGCCAAACTCGAATGACCGGGGACAATACACTTGAGCAGACTGTGTCTTATACATTTAGACTACATGAAACATATAGTCTAACTGTGGTAAGGCATAATTAATTCAAAACATCGCTTAGTCATAACACTTATAATACAAACCCAAAAAATTGAGCTAGTAATGTGAGAGGTCAATTTATGGAGCACAACACTCCATAGAGGTTTCAAATTAATTAAGGTCCAAACTGGCCATAGTCAGGCCATGAGTTGCTTCCTTTAATCGCAACAAATGGGCTCTAATAAAATGTATCCGGAATTCAAGACAAAGAAAAGAATGTTTCAGAAATTACAGGATACAAAGGTACATGAAGGCATTGTTTGCTGCATCTCTTAAGTCCTTCATCTGCCTCTGCAAGGCCAGTCCACTGTATATGTTCAAAGAGGGCGATTATCGTAAATAATGAAGTCTTTTTGCATTTCATCATACCAACAAAAACTCCGCTTGAAGTACAAAGGATGCGAGTTCATCCCCGCCACATAACTGCACACCTAACAATCTTCTTCGAAAAATATAAATACCTCGTGTGCTTCTGCTACAAGTATCCATCACCCACAAAAAGAAAACAACTAATAATAGAAACAGAATGAATGGTGGTCAACCTGTTCGGGCCCAAAGCTCACAGTCTGCTTCCCACACTCTGTTAGTTCGGGATGAAATTAATGATGAATCGCGATCAAAATGTGCCTGATTGGCATGAAGGATTTGATGTGGTCTACTGTATCCTATGAAGAAAACATTAGAGTTTAGAACGAAATTCTTCCACAACCACGGTGATAATACACCCCATAAAGTAATCTGTGCAACAACCATATAGAAATGTATGTGTGATTCACCTCCCGTGTGCTATGTTGATCTCGTGATCTTCTTTGAAATCTCGACCCTTTCTTTCGATACCATTCATTCCTCATGTAGTAATTTCGCAGCCCTTCTTCATATTCCCAATCATCATCATCATCCAACCCATTCTCCTTGTCAACCCGCAAATTATTTCTTGCATAAATCACTTCAATTACGCTGCTAATCAAGACTCAGAAGAGTCTTTCCAAAATACTATACAAACAATCCCATGCTCTTGGGTCACTAGTATATAACTAGTGTATATGCCCTAGAATTCAAATTCCACCCTCGTCCCTTTCCCTCAATTTCATTAACCACCCAAAACAAATTTAAAGTGAATTCTCCTACCAAAATTTCGTCTCTACTAACAATGCTTCATGGAAAACTTAATCACATCACATTTATGCCTTCATTTAGAGTTATTTTCCGCACGCCATAAATATTGCACGCAAGCAGGAAGATAGGTACTTTGAAATACTGCGCATACTCTTCTCAGCGTACCCAATGTCCTTGAGATTCAAAATCTCAAGTTTCCTCCTTTTCGATTTCCTAACACCACAAACATAACATAAAGCAAATTTCCAGAAATTTCATAACATATATTGTAGTCACGAAAAAGATAAGTCCCCCAAATGCTAACAAATGTACCCATCCCTCAACGATGCGGAAGTACATAATCGCAAAATGACTTTACATCTCGAATATCGATTTCTCTCCATTGGTCCTCTTTCCTCAAAGAACTAAACACAATTTAGCAAATTTTCACACTCGTAAACTTTAAATATGCATTTTTCTGCCAGGGTAACCAATTAGAGTGTTTCTACTGCTATAACACTACATCATAAAGCTTCGAGTCCAATTCACCATCAATATTCCAGTTTATCTCCTTTTTCCTACTTCTCAAGAATCAAACATACCAGCTCAAAATTTTATGCAAACCTTTCAAAATATAAGTGTTTCAAAATCTAAAGAATGTATAATCTTACCCCAAAACAACCCTATGATCCCAAATAAGCCAATGAGGCACCGTAATTGCCCCTCATTCCTTGATTATCCAGCTTTCCCATTCCCCAAAGGCGAATTGCATAAAAAGAAGAAAATTAAAGGAACCATTAAACTCCTTCTTCTCTTCTTCAGCCCCGCACCTTTCCTCCGCCATCCTCCTCCGCTCCCCTCCTCTCTTCCCTCTCCGTCGCCTCCTGCTCACCCCATCTCGCTCCCACATCCTAATCTCCTGCCTTCACCCTGACACTTCTGGGCTCTCCCGCGGCCCTCCTGATCATTCAACGCTCCTTCTTCCCGCACGCCAACGCGCCACCGTTCTCTCAGTCTCTGCTTCTTCACCGCCTTTCTTCTCCTTTCTTCCTACTGGATGCCTGCCCTCCTACTCCTCCCCACTTTACACCCTCGAATCTCCATTACATCTTGATTCTCCATTTTCCGTAGAGATTCTGCTGTTGTTCCCACCTTAGATAATCCACCAGTGGCTTGTAGTCGCATTGATTCCACGAAGATGGTAGATCGTCTCTGCAACTCCTCAAGTTTCGAACTTAGAGAAATTGGTTTTAATTTTTGAAGGAACAAAAAGAAAAGTTAATTGCAAAATTAACTTTACATTTGCAACCTTTAAATGACCTCATTTTGTATAAAATTACCCTCCTATGCCTAATCACCTCAAATTCAAGCTCCTTTGGCCTTGTTTTTCGATTCTGCCTGAGTTTCTCGCTTCTCTCTCTTTCTAAACCTTTATAAATATGAACTTAAGTTCTATTTTTCTTCATTTATAACTCCAGAATCTTAATAATTTATCTTCATTTCACATCTTATTTTGTTTTATTTATACATCTCGAGTTCAGAAGAATAAATTTTTATGTCGAATGTGTATTATGAAGAACAAGTTATCTAATTCCCAAATTCAAACCCGACTTCTTCCCAATCTTATTCTCACTATCAAGCTACACTTGAACAAACTTTAAGAATGTCAAGTCCAAGTTTTTAACACATTTTTACCGAGGTCTACTCTAAAAAACACCAAGTAGCCAACATTTAAGTTTCTATACATAAAGGAAGGTGTCAAGTCTGTGCAGTTTTTAAATACGCTTCTCATACATGTCGGGACTTAACTATTACCTTATATTTATCAAACTCAAGACCAAGTCAAGGTTTGTAACTCATCAACCATTTAGATAACTGTGAGATTTGAACAAACTTGGTATCAAAGATTGGACTTAACCATTGTAACAAAATAGTTATTTAGTATCAAATCTAAAAGAGAACCAATGAAACAGAAGAGCTACAAATGTGAGATAAATGAACAAGGAACGGAAAGGAAAATATAGGGAAAATGAAAGTTTGAGGGAAATGAGAGTAAATGGCCATATGGTGGTTAAAGGGGTAAATTTGTCAAAATTATGTGTTTTTATCTTTATTTTTCGGCTTTAATTGTGTAAGTGCAATTTGTAATATCATTTCTTTATCCTTTCACCCAAGTATCTTAACACAAAAGATAAAACATACTATTTGACAAATTTATCTGTTTAAACACCATATGACAACTTACTATAATTTTCCTAAAACTTTCATTTTCCCTCTATTTTTCTTTCATTTCCTTATTTATTTCTCCAACGTTTGTAGCTTTTTTCTTTCACCCGTTCTCTTTTTAATTTGATACTAAATAACTACTTTGTTATAATGGTTAAGTCCAATATTTGATACAAAGTTTGTTCAAATATATGGTTATGTCAAATCTAAATAGCTATTAAGTCAAATCTAATATACCAAGTTTAAATTTAACTTTCTTCAAGTTTATTCAAATATAACTTAACGATTTGCAAACTGTAATACGATGTAAGATGTAATAGAAACCCTAACTCGACACCCTTCAAGTTTGTTCAAATGGTGCACTAATGATGGTTAAGTCCAACATGTATAGAAATCTGTAAGTGAAACATGACTTAAATAATCTTTCAAGCTTGTTTAGATGCTAAATCAAGACCCGAGAAATTCCAATTTCTCGGTCGCGGCAAATCGTAATTTTCATTACAAATCTGTACTTTAAAAACCCGACCAATTCCTAGATCTTGATGACGGTTCAATTACAATCGGGCTGAATCGCCTCGCAAAAACTCCAGCTAGCACGCAAATTGTGAATATTCCGAGACAACTGAGCTCAAGACGCTTTTGAGGTATCGTCAAAAGCCGTGAAAATAAATTTTCTACACGGAAGTCACAGATATACACTTCGTAATTCAAGTATGAGTAGAGAAATGATAAAATGGAATGCCGAAGATAAAAATAATATCAATTCCGTAAAAGAGGGACGTAAGGGTCAGTTATGGATTTACTTTTAAGTCACTAAAAGACGAATTGTAAATAGTGACCTTCTTCATTAAACCAAAGGAAGAAAAACGTGGGAACCATTTTTAATCCAAGAAATTCGCTTTTAAGAACCTTTTGCAGAGAAACTTCTCTGTAAGAAGACAAGATCCGACCGCCACGCCTTCGCCAGAAGGAACGCTCTACGCTTGAGCAAAGGCATGCTGCGGACTCGGATTGTGAGTTTTACAAAACTCCAGAGGCAGGATTTTCCCTTACGAGTTTTACTCCTATTTTAAATGTTTTACTAATGGTTTCGAAGCCGAAAAGAGCCGCTAGGGGTCGCCTTTCTTGACGGCCTAAAAACACAGATCAACATGGGAAATCTTTTTAGAAACTTTAGAGGCCGCTTCGTATGTTCGCAGAAATGCCTAATTATGTGTTGATTTATGAATGAAACGGTGCTTGCATGATAATTTAAATGGTCAGAAACTGGTTCACTAAGTGAACCGATGTTTCAGGGATTTTTCAGAATAGTAAACGAGGGTTTCACTATTCTCGAATAGTGTTCTCAAAATATATTCGAGAAAATATGTGCTCTAATGAAAGTGGATTTAAATTAATCGTTTGTGTTTGATCATTAAATTTCAAGTGAGCTTAATTTTGATGTTTGAAATGATAATTACATGACATGATTGTGTGATTGGATATTATGTGAAGATGTGCATGTTTACATATCTGCATGTGATTGGGATCGACCGAAATGGCATACATGCATTTCCATATCTGCTGGAACATCCTAGGACTATAGGAGTTGATGTGAAGGATGAGTCTAGAAAATGGTTCGGAGGGTGGTCACAAATATTAATTATCGGTAGTCCACAAACTAAAAGTATCAATCGTGGATGACTGATTGATATTCATCGGATTAGTCCTGAAACAGATTAATATATCTCGATCGTCGGGCGGCTTGATTGATATATATACATCGGAAGGAGTCATCCACTATTAAAACAATAATTATCATTGAGGCTTAGGCGAGGTGAGAGTGGAAGTGAGGACTTCGGGATGCGAGTTGGTCATGTAGACATTCAAGTAGGATCATGCGTTCTTGAATGTGTTTTAAGTGGAACATTGCACTTAGGAATGATTCTCTACTAAGCATTAGCTCACCCTGATAGGATCCCCTTTATTTTACAGTACGGGGCGTGCGAGGGACGGCTCAATCCTGAGACCGAGATTAGAAGAAAATAGGATTGTGGCTTTGGGCGTTGTGATATTTACATGTATTAGAAATTGAGTATTTTTAATATATGTAGTATGAGAGTAAAACATTTGAACTCTTTTTTAACTATTGGGTATATAGTTGGCATGTATGTTAGTCGCATTTATAGGCCCAAGTGGCAAGTGTGCATATATTGAATTTACATTTGGGACGAGCAAATGCGGGTTTTTATACAAGTATTGTATTTGGGTAGAGCTCCGTGCAAAGGAGACTACATAGATTTTCCTAAATTGGCGTCGGGTAACCGACATCCACTTGTATTCCGCGGGTTGTCGGGTAGTCAACGGACCCCGAGTTTTGAAATGCGACTTGGTATCAGAGCTTAAGTATACGAATATTTAGGGAGCTCGGGTTTGGGTATCCTTCACCATTAGACCGCTTTAGGCCATAGTTTGAAACACATCACCACTGTGGTTCACGTCCTGGCTTAGGTATGAGATTACCTAGAAAACAATGACAAAACTAGGACACTACATGCATGTGTTGATGTGTTTTGTGTGATTCGTGAATTATTGTATGATGGGTGTGTAGTTCGTTTTACGTGTATGTCAGGAATGTCAGAAGCTTAGTACTTAGCAATAATGGATGTGTTAGAAAAACGCAAAGCCTTTACGTTGAGCAGAAAACTGAACAAAGAAGAGATAAAATAAATTGAATAAATTTATTTGGTTTAGAGGTGAAGAAATTTAATTTTTAAGGTTTTACAAGAAACTCAAGAAAATTAAGTAAAATAAATTTTACTAAATTTATTTGGGTCAAGGAAAATGAGAAGAAATTTTAAAGCAAAGAAAATAAATTTCATAAATTTATTTGGTTAAGAGGAGGAGAAAATAATTTTCTAGGATTTTACAAGGTGTGAAATTGAAGAAAAAGGGGTTAAATAAATTTTTATGAATTTATTTGAGTGTCCAAGAAAATGAAAAAAAAAATGATTTTAGTGATTTTTAGTGATTTTTCAATCGCCGGAAAATGAATTTTTCTTTTTTTTTTATAGAAAACTAAAAAAAATTTGTGCAAAATTGATTTGGGCTACCGCCAAACAATATTGTGAGAGAAATTTTTTTTTGTATCAGTAAGGTCGGGATTGTATCGCGCCAGCAGCTCGAAGGGCTGAAATTGTGGCTGCAAGGCCAGGTTTTGTATCGCGACACGCAGCCCGCCGCCAGTGGGTGTCTTGGCGACACGGCGCAAGGACGCGCCGCTGCGGCCGCGACACCGCCACCGGCGCTACGCAGCGACTGGCCACGACATGGCCGCTAGGGCCACGATACGGCCGTCCGATAAGGCCATGCAGGCCGCGACACCATCGGCGCCAGGCCACGACACTACCAGAATACTTCACGACACCGCCATACGCGCTACAACAGGCACCCGCGGTGCTCACTGGGCTGGGCTTTTGGTGTCGCACCGCTTAGTTAATACTCGCTGACTCCCGCATTTTTCCAGTCACTAAATGAACACTGCCTTGTGTAAATAAATTTTGAAAAAAATATATTTTAAATTTAACAAATAAAATAAAATCAAATAAAATTTGTTAAATTTTCAAAATAAATTTTCTAAAAATAAAATTTTCAAAAATAAATTTTCTAAAATAAAATTTTTGTTGAAAACAATGTTTTAAATGCATCGATTGCCTCACATTACTTGTAAATGCAAGGACAATGTGTGTATACACCGATTTATGTGTATGATTAGTGTCTCATTGTTGATGCCTTAGAGATACTGTAGATAGAGATTTAACCTATGTTAACTGGATAGAATATAGATGGCTGGGACGAGACGCAGGACGAGGACTGTGAGGCGCCCACTGGGAATTGGTCAAGCACCACCAAGGTTCGACAAATGCATTCTTTGTCGAGGCCGAGGTATTACAAACAACCATCGTACAGCCGGTATAGCAGACAGAAGATCCTAGTAACCTCCGTGAGGCTTAGTAAGATCATCCTCCGACTTTCACAGGGGAGTGAGACTGACAGTGACAAACCATTGGCTCCATACAGACGAGAAGGTGTTGGGGAGGCTATGGAGATTACCTCACGCTACCAGATTAGACTAGCCGCGTCTAGCTAGCGTGAGGCCCAAGTATGGTAGAATGTGGGCAAGGACCCTAAAGACCTTAGGAGGAGCCGTTAGATGTGAGTTCTCCTCAGTGTGATTAGGGCGAGAATAAGGATGATAGTCGAGGTCATGAAGTTAGAGATCTCGACTCT
This sequence comes from Tetrastigma voinierianum, assembly GCA_016808115.1. Lineage (NCBI taxonomy): Eukaryota > Viridiplantae > Streptophyta > Magnoliopsida > Vitales > Vitaceae > Tetrastigma > Tetrastigma voinierianum. The sequence continues at coordinate 256,814 of JAEQBH010003162.1, read as the reverse complement.
ACTCACAATGGACTTGGAGGATCGTGACATGTCAAAGTACGATGTCATCTCAGGATGGATCGGGCCGATAGCTTACAAGATCGCACGATGGGGCGAAGGTAGGAGTGGTTATCGCCACACCAGCAGTGACTCCGCACTCGTTGCAGCCTCAAGGGGACAAGCATGATATTGGCCTACGCGTTATACGAGTCCAAGTGTCGTGACGCTAGCTGGGTTACAGCGTTTTTTACCCCAGAGGACGAGGAGAGACCCGCACTTAATCTACCCCTCGAGTAGTATGCGAGCATGTGGATGTTTTTCCGTGACGAGCTACCTGTGACTACTCCACAGAGGGCAAGACTTCTCTGTGATCAGTTACACCCTCGGTATTTCACCCATCTCTATGACTCCGCATAGATAGCACCAAGGTAGAACTCGAGTCCAGCTACGTGAACCATCGACCTGTGGGTTTATTAGATCGAGCACTTCACCTACGGGCGCTCCGCCTGCTTACAAAGAAGCGACAAGACCCTTCGATCGTGCATTGATTATGTGCGCTGGAACAAAATATAATCCACTCCACTCATTACCGAGTGACTATGATTGTTTGACTGGCTGAGGAGCGAGTCTACTTCCAAGATAGACCTTCGCACTAGCTACCATCAACCGAGGGTCAGAGACAAATATCCTTAAGACTAAAGGCTTAGGACGCTGCATGGCACTTGAGTTTACTGATGCCTTTTGGATTGACGAATGGCGCCAATGCATTCATGGACCCCACGCATAGGGGCGTTCCAACCTTATCGAGATCGCTTGTCGTAGCCTCGTGGATGACATTCGATCTACTCCCCAATCGAGCGAGCATGAGTATCACTCGAGGATTGTTTACAAATTCGCAGAGACCATCAATTGTACTTCTAAGTTCAAGAAGTGCTTAGCTTTGACTTATCGAGGTGAGATTTCTAGACACGTGGAAAGTCAAGACCAGGAGGTCACGACCTAGAGAAGGTCAGGAGGCAGCGATGGTTGGGAGATAATCAATGTCAATCTTCTAGGATAATGAGTTTCTGATCATTGGTATTATGTGAGATTCGAGAATGCAATGGGTTGTTCATCTCAAGGGTAGATTGTGGATTTCGCCACGGACATGGACTCCATGGTTGGGGCCGCCCTAATTACAGAGCAGAGATTGAGGATGTCTGGAACACCTGATACTGGTGTTGGTAGTAAAGAGGGAGGACCAACCTCTTCTAGTTCTAGCCAGGGAAGAGGCGAATGACTTCCGGCTTCACACCAGTTTCGTGACTGTACGGATCGAGCATGAGTGGGACTGGATTGCCCCCAAAGACAAGATCCCAAGACTTGGGACGCACCTCAGCCAGCCGTAGACAGAGAGTATACAGCTTCATTCTTCACACCCTAGTACTGGTCGAGGAACTAGTTTCATTTTCGGTGCTATACAAGCACTTCAATACACATGCACGCCTAAAGGGGCCGTGAGTGGGTCAAAGTCGTGACAGATCAGAGTCAAGAATGAAGGCAGGACTTTAGGTAGTAGACCTATTGGTTGCTGATGTCAGTCGACATGGGACTAAGTTGATGTCCACTGGATTGTTAAGGATTTGTGGACTTTGGGAAGGTCACGCACACCAAGTGCGGTTGTGTGGTTATACGGTCAGGCGGATTATACATGTGTTGGGAGGACACGCCACGAGCATACGTCTGATCATAAGGGCAGAAGAGCAATTGCCCTAGGTGGGAACGCCTCTACAAACAATAGCGTTATCGCGAAAGACAGATGGCAACTGCGCGAGGCATCAGATAGAGGCCATGTAGTCACCGTTAAGATGGACCGAAAGGGAGAGATCCATCACGGGTCCTCGCTTGATTAGAGACACCTCCGAGAAGGTGAGTTGATACGACAAATAAGTTTCACTAGCCAGTCAAGTAGAAGAGCTACAAGCACGTACGACGCCGACCCTAGGAGTTCGAGGTTAAGTGATCGCGCTTCTTGAAGGTGATGCCCCACAGAGGAGTGATCGCTGCAAGCGCCGAAGCTATCACGAGGTTCATCGACCTTCGAGATACTCGAGGCAGGGGCATTAGCAGCGCATCGTTAGTGCCATCATCACATGTCAGCGTCACTGAGAGCCAGCCTCCATGCTCCTAAGTATACCCGACCAAATTTCAAGGGTGGACGATGATAGAAGTTATACCATGGACCTTCGAGAGACCGTGCGATTGATGATAGATAAGTACTGTGCTTTGCGACGCAAACCCGCGAGGCTAAAGGGCGTACCATTTGCGACACTACGGAGCGGAGGAGTTCACGCGAGCGAGGACACGATGCACACTTATCCTTCTTTGCTTAGGGATGAAGGCACGAGTTTAGCCGTTTAAAATTTAATGACTAGTTTATGGCAATAGTAATTGTATATAATGTGAGGAAGAGATTGTCTTGAATTTCAGACTAAATTCTTAAGGAGGAGAATGTAAGACCCGAGAAATTCTAATTTCTCGAATAAAATCGTACTTTGATTATAAAATTGTAATTTCGCTAAAAATCCAAATTAATTTCTCTAGATTTGACAGAAATGGATTGCACCGTTGAATCGTCTCAAATCTAGTTAGCACGTAAAATTTCGTAATATTCGAGACGCCTCTGAGTTTCCAAGACGCTTTTGCACCGCCGTGCCGTAAAATAAATTTCGATGCATGTCTGAGATAGTACGATCATGTACCATAAGTGGTGTGAGAGAAATGATGAAAATGGAATGCCAGATAGTGCCGAATATCAATTCGTAAAGAGGACGGGTGGTCATTACAGATTTGATTTAAGTCACTAAAAGACCTAAAATTGTAAATAGTGACCTTCTCTTTCATTAAACCAAAGGAAAGAAAATGTAACCATTTTTAGATCCAGTAACTGCTTTTGAGAGAACCTTGTGGTGCAGAGAAACTTTCTCTTAAATACACAAGATCACCGTCTGGGCTGGCCTTCTGTGGCGAGAAGGAAAACGCTCACGGAGCAGCTAATGGGTATTCTGACAGGAGTTTTCGACAAACTCCAAGAGGCAGGATTTTCTCCCTACTTGAGCTTTACTCCATTTGAATGCTTTTACTGAACAGCTCGAAGAGGCCGTTAGGGGTCGCTTGATCTGGCCTCTCTAAAACATGGACCGAATTATTGAAAATTTTAGAAACTTTTAGAGGCCGCTTCGCATGATCTGTGGGTAGGGGCCGTTTCGTTAATTATGTGTTGATTTATGTTTTAAATGGTGTTGCATGTATAGGCCTAAATGGTCATGAAATCGTTCATCATGAACCTATTGTTTTGGTATTTTCCGAGAATAGTAACTGGTGGTTTCACTATTCCCTAATAAGTGTTCTCAAAATATATTTTCGAAAATATGTGTTCGGGCCGAGTGGGATTTAAATTTAAATTGCTTTGTTTAACGCCAGCCCATTTAGCTAATTTTGATGTTTAAATGATAATTATATGACATGATTTGGTGGTGATTTGGATATTATGTGAATATGTGCATGTTACATATTTGCATGATTAGACCTAATTGAAATGGCATATATGTGATTCCATATGACCCCAACATCCTGCGACCATGCGAGTTAACAAGATGAGATTTAGTCTAGAGAAAGGTCTGAGGGTAGTCTCAAAATATTAATTTTTATCGAGGGTAGTCCAGAAACCAAAATATCAATCGTCTGAGCGCCCAATTCGATATTCATCTAGGTAGTCCACAACAATTAATATATCAATCGCCTGGAGCACTTGAATGATATATATACATCTGAGGGTCAGTCTACTATTAAAACAATACCTCATTCGACATGAAGCGAGGGTGAGAGAGTCTGAGACTCCTGATCCGAAGTTATCACGTAGACATTCAAGTAGGATCATGCATTTGCTTGAATGTGTATTAAATTTAATTATTAACTGACTTAAGTGCGTAGTAGCCCACTTAGTGGCGATTCTACTGCATTAACACCTCCGTCATGATCCCTTATTTTGGTACAGGAGCCGCTATAGGGATCTACGTCCTAGAGACTCGAGATTAGAAGAAAACCGATTGTGACTTTTGGAAGGCTGACTTATATTATATGTATAGAAATTGAGCATTTTAATATACAAGATGAGAGGCAAAGATTTTGAACTCTTGTAACTATCGGGTATATAGTCGCATGTATATCGAGTATCTTACAGTCTTATATTTATTGCACATATTGATTGTCGTATTGCAAATGTTTTATAATAAGATTATTTTGGTAATTCACATGCTGAGACTCTGATTTTCGAAGTATGTCGCAAACCCATGTCCACTAGTTCCGCGTTTCGATTTGTAGTCAACTTAACTCCTGCCTTTGGGCCACAAAATTAAGAACGGTTGTTTCAACATTAAATGTTAAAACTTGACTGACATCTCAAGTTTGTTCAAGTGTTGCTAATTATAATATTTGAATAGCTTCTGGGTTTGAATTTGGGGATTGAATTATTTATTCTTCACAAGACATCCTGACATGCTCTTCTTTCGAACTTGAGATGCTCTTTAAAAAGAAGAAGAACAAGACAATGATTAAACCAGAAGATAAATTGTTGGGATTCTTTGAGTGATACAATGAAGAAAAAAAATAGACAACCCAAGTTCGCATTTTTGAAGGCTTAAAAGGAGAAAGCTTGAAGGAATGAAAATAAGAAAGAAGGTTGAATTTGGGGGTGATGTGAAGAGACACATTTAGGGGTAATTTTGTATGAGTATATTTTAAGGTTATAAAAGTATGATGTTAGATTTACAAATAACTTTTTTTTTGTCAATTTTAAACAAATTTCTTATTTTTGTTTCAAATGCATAGATTTGTACTATCTTTTACCTTTGTTTATTTTAAACTCAAGTACCTAAAAAGTTTGAATTGTTCATCTTCATCTTCTATCGAGGAATCGATTTAAAGCAGATAAAATAAAAGTTATTACAAAATTTTAACTTTATTTTTATAAAATCTTAAACTATTCACACTTTGGACAAATTTACACCTCAATGTGTTAAAACCCAAAAAATATTGTAAATCTAACTCATTTTTATATATATTAGACTTAACCATCGTTGTTAATATTTAAATAAACTGAGAGCATCTGTGTTTTAACACAACTTTTATACATAAGGAATTAACCATCATTGCTATTCTAAACAAACTTGAAGCCGATTGAATCTAGGTTTATATGATGGTTAGAGGGATAAATATCAAAATTATATAAAAATATCATTCTTTTTTGGTTTTAAGAAAATCCGGATAAATTTGTACTTTATTGTCCTTTTAAACTAAGCAATTCCTCTTCTATTCTTCTCTAAAAATTACTAAAATAATTTCTCAATATTTTGATCATATAGCCATTTATGAAACCTTTAACCCATCGCACGAGGAAGATCTAGACTTACACAAACAAAGATAGAGGAGGTACTTGCGACTTATTAATTTCAATAATATAATACAAATCTATCGATTAGACGATGTAGCCTCTGCCATTAAGAATAATAAAATTAAAAATAAAGTGAACAAATAAATAGAATGAAGTTCTCGAGTTTTTTTAATATTATATCAAGTCTATAAAAAAAAATATAAGGTGTTATTTATAGGCACCAATATAAAACCCTAACAGATAAATCCTAAAAAACCAAAACAGATAAAACCTAACAGATAAATAATAAAAACCCTAAAGATAAATCATAAAAAATACAATTAAATAAATAACTAATAAAAATTATAATTGAACTTGGATTTTCTATCTCGTCTAGGCTTAGATATGGGCCTACTCCATGCCCCATCATTAGATTAATTTATTTAAATGCTTTCTTTGATAATCTTTTATTAAGGCATATCCGACACGAGAAGATCTGATCGATCATTTGGACAAAATTTCAGATATCGTTATCTCGGTTACCCCTATGGTGCCGTACTTAACCGTTGTTCTTCAAAGAGATGGAGATACGCTTGGACTTGTATTTCGCCAATTTTGATGTCATATAGGAAACATAGATGAATTCGAGTTACTTTTGATTCGAGGAACAAACATAGATCCCACATTTGATAGATGGGTCGAAAGCCTGCACCACAACAGAGTTCATACATTTGAGCTCAACAACTGTTCTGGTGAATGATAATAATCACCAAACTATACGCTTTCCATGTCAATTATCGTTAAGTTCAAAGGGGCCTGCTCGAGAACCCTAGTATGTTTGTCGGCTTAATCCTCAAATCTTTACTTACTGAAGGTCAGGATGTGGGTTATGAAGGAATTGGAACATCTTTTTATCCAATTGTCTACTTCGAACAATTATTATTTTGCATCAAAATCGTGGGTTTGAGGAATTTAAAAGTTCAGCAGCCCGTCATGTCGAGGTACTTAGAAGTGGGCGGAAGTCGCTCTTGAGTTCGTTGTTAAACCGGACCGGCCGGGCCGAAAAACCGGGACTGAAATGGAACCGTCCGCTTGAAACCGAAAAATCGGGAGAGCAAAAAATCGAGACAAAAAACTGCCACTGGGCCAAGTCTAACTCCAGAACTCCGTCGACTTCCTAAGTGTCGGTTAACGGCTTTTGCTTTTTTCCTCCTTTGATCATGTCTGCTTCTCGAAAAACTACGCTTTTTAACTTTTTATTTTATTGATTTTTTTTTAATATTATTAATCAGAATAATCCGCTTCCTTATGCTTATTGAGACTTCAATATTGTTACGTTTAAGGTAATTTCTTTAAAATTTGTGTGTTATTTTATTTTATTATATGTATTTATTTATTTTAAGTTAAATGAGTTATTTTTTAAAAATTTTTATGACAACGATTTAGGAGTGGATATATTCGGAGCTGGTGATATTCGCAGTGGATGTTCAAGTAATTCGCCTTTAGTACTTTGAGATGGAGATGACGATGTCTAATCTAATGTAACTTGCTAACTGTCTAATTTTTATTATTATATGAAGTATGTAGAACTTGATTATGTATCGGATGTATCTCTTTAATGTGTATTGATGTATCTCTTTAATTTTATTACTAAATAAAATTAAGTTTTATATATTCAGAAAATATATTTTATTCTAGATATGTATCGGTTCATCCTCCGCTGACCTCCTGCCTCGAATCTCTGGCTGAACCTCCGACCCTTTTTACCCTCTCCTCCCTGGGTCATCACTCCCAGGCCTGCTTGAAAACCCATTTAAACCATGGAGATCTGTGATGCAAACCTTGTTTCACTTATGTTGGAAGTGAGCTAAAGATGCTTTTTAAGAATGTACCTCGGCTATTCGAGGTATCTTTTGGTAGTCGTTACTACTAGCCTGTATGGTGTGTGAACTGTGAAGTGTATTATTTACGGTTTTTTTGCTGTATTCTTCGAATAGAAATTCTTCACTTGAGAATCGCATCATATGATAGTTAGTTTCTATGTTTAACTATTTGTTTTGTATATATGTTTTTGCCTTAACTGTGGATTTTGTTTTTCAAGGAATGTTGAGGATTACTTATTGCCGACTTAAAAACCTCAAGCAATTTGTGTTAAGGTGAATAGATGGGCTAATGATTCTTGTCGGATTTCTTGCCTCGACAAGTATCGCAACACATCGCAGTGAATGTTTGGAGTTTCTTTTACTTTTTTTTTTTTTAAAATAATCGTGGGTGTGGGTGTCACATCTTCGTAACGATCAAGAATCGCCCAAATTGCGTAGATTTGTATCATAAGTAAATGCTTTTTTTCTTTTGTCTCTTTTTTAATAATCGTGGGTGTGTGGGTGTCACTTCTTTGCCATGATCAGAATTGTGATATAGAGATTTGTGTTGCATGTGAATGTTTGGAGGTTTTTTTCCTTATTTTTTAATAATAACCGTGGTGTGTAGGTGTCGCTTCTTGCCCACGATCGAATTGGCGATTGCATGATTCATGTTGGAAGTGAATGTTTTGGAAGAATTTTTTTCTTTTTAATAAATGTGGGTGTGGGGGTTCGGCTTCTTGCCATGATCAAAAGAATTGGCCCCCAAATTGAGATTTGTGTTGCAGGTGAATGTTTGGATTTTTTTTCTTTTTTTAATACCCGTGGGTGTGTGGGTGTTTAAGCTAGTTTGCATACATTTGGACTAATCTTATGGAGTCTTGAAGTTAACTGTTAAAGGGATTCAAACCGCTGATCATTGGGGAGCAACCCCAAGGTCGAACCAATTGAGTTACCCCTCGAGGTTCTATTATACATATATTGTTGATGATGATGACTGATGATACAATACAAATGGATATCATAAAGTTTGCAATAATATTCACATTTGTTTATCAAAACGACCGTCTCTCTTTTATGTAGATATTAATAGTAATGAGTTTTGTCCCAATAGTGCTTTAAAATAAAAAGATGCCAATCAGACAAATTTGAAAAATGCTCAAATTAGTGCTTCATAGTAGTTAGTAATTACGGTTTCAGCTAGGATCTCTTAGTTTGATCATTATTTTGAAACATGTCTTAATTTGCGATTTTTTTTTTTTTGAAAAGATGATTTTTGGGACAAAACTTGATAGTAATAATGGATATTGTCATTCACTTGACATCAATTGTTTATTTCGGATGGTAGGTATTATCTTGAGATAAGACTGACTATCATATAGGATGATAAAGAGGAGAAATTGGAGTTTTGGAAGGTAGAGTAATTGTTTGTGGGGGAGAAAATGGCGGTAGTTTTTCGGCCAAACTAATGCCCAAAGTTGTTCTTGATGTTTTTCCTTTGATTCAATTACGTTGTCTTGGACAAGCGTTATTTAGAATCTTTATTTGTAGCTTGTTGACAATTTTAATTTAATTAGACTGGCGTATTTGACAATTTAATAATTTTAATTACTGTTATCCATGACAGCGGTATTACGCACTACTTTGAGCATTAATTTGATTTCCAAACTAATTTTATAATTTTTTCCAAATATTGATCTAAACTCGAGAAATTGCAAGTAAAAGAACTAGGGAGAAGCGATCAAGTACCATCATCATCATGACCTCAAAGTTGTAGAATTACGGAGTTATCGTAATTATCTCATGATTTTAGGCACTATTGATTATTGAAAATGGCGTTACACTAGAGAAAATTATTATTGATACTCGCTATCCCGAAAGTGACAGTGAAAATGGAAGGATGAGCAAGAGAAAGGTTGTGCGGGCAACCAGTTGAAACGAAGTACTGTGGAGTTGAATTAGTAATGTTGTAATCTTAGGTGGGGCATGGTTTTAGAATAATTTTTTTTTATTTCATATTTAAAATATTATGATTTTGATAATCTTGCGAAATTGTTAAAAATGTTTGGTTTTACATTAGCAATCTATGATGGTGATGGTGTAGAAGAATTTGTTAGATAAGATAATTAACCGATAGTTAATACAAATCTATTCTTTTGAAGGTTTTGATCTTTTCAAACATTTACTTCTCAAATACAAATCTCTGCAATTTGGGCCAATTCTTGATTGTGGCAAAAATCAATGAATAGAAGATCGTGCTTAGGTTTTTAACGGACTTCATATACCCATATAGGCTTGTAGTAGCCACATTCTTAAAATATGCTGGCTCCCACATTCAACCTCAACCTTCCTTGAAAAAACAAACAAAATCATTATCAAGCCACATTGAGTTGGGAAACGAGGCCAGTTCTTTTGGGTTGGGCTCAGACCTATCATTGATACTTTTATTGAGAGTGGTGCGACCCGAGGAAGTGGTGCGGCTGCAGGAAAGAAGTTAAGGAAGGGTTACTCGATCGTCAAATTGGGGCCCAAAGTGAATGCTAGCTAAATTAATGAGCCACATAGAGTGAATGTTGTCAGTGGATGTCAGTTTCTTAAGGGTGGCAGGGCCGATCTTGGTCCCCACAAGGTTCCACAAAGGTGTGGGTGCCAACCAGAGTTCTCTCCACCTATCAAGTCGGTCTTTTGGTGAGCTTTGGATGGACTTGAGCCTATCATTTGGTGGCACCATTGAGTCGGTGTGTGACGGAGATGATTACCTAGAAAGGGCTACTCGGTGCACCAAAGGTGGGCCTAGAGTAAATGCTAGCTAGCTAGAGTGTGAGCCACCCAGAGTGAATGCCATTCGTGGACGTCAGTTTTGAAAGTGTGGAATGATATGGATTACATCGATTCACACAGTGTGGAGTGGTATTCAGCTTGAGAGGATCTCCACCTATCAGGGTAGGAGATCTTTGGGTTAGGCTCTCAATTGGAAACCGAGGCCATATCATTCACTCTGGGCTCACCTTTGGTGCAACAGGAGTAGCCCTCTTCAGTGGTCGCTGGTGTATATACATACGTATTGGCTCTTAATGAAAGCACCAATGATGAGTCTCAAGCAACAAAGGCCGGCTTGATAGATGGAGGACTGCCAGCAAAATCACAACCCACGACATTAATGCGATGTGAGATCGATATGACAAACATATTAGGCTTGTTGTCATTCCTCGGAAACACCCCTTTGAACTTAATCCCGATACTGACATATGGAAGCATGAGAATTTGAATGATTATGTTGCCTAACAAGTTTGATCTCAAATACCTATGAGCTCCTTTTGATAGTGCAAACACAACCCATCCTAATCAAATATATGGGAACTATTGTTTGTTCCTCAGATGAAGTGACTCACAAATTCGTCTATGTTTGGGCCTTTGTATTTAATTTCCACCAGAAAGCAATTAACAAAATTGGTCTTCCACACAATGTTGAAACAGGTCAAATATCGAAACTAGGAATTTCATCCCGGCAGCAGCTAATCCGATCCTCTCTAATCATTTTATAAGCCCATTTTAAACTTATCAAGCGCTAATAAATTAATCGATGGTTATGTTGGGGAAAACCATGTTATGAGTCCCCATTTCAATTGTTTGAAAAATTATGATCAAAATATAGTTTAAAAGGTGCAAAATTAACATTAAGATCTTGCTTGAGTTTTTATAAAATATGATTCAAAAGTCTATTGAATTAATGAAAATTAACATTCTAGACATTTAAAAAACGTTCAATAAAAAAGTAAGGAAATCATAGAATTTCAATATATAATTAGAATATTCAAGAATTAAAGTGTTTAGAAAGGAAATTAAAATCTACAAGTCATGTCTTTTCAATAAGGTGCATGTTTTGGCTAGTGAGACGTTGAGTCAAGGAGTAGTCATGCCTTGAGTCTAAGCGCGTCTTTTAAAACTATGGATCAAAATACCTGAAACTAAGACTAGATTCCTTGATTTTAAAAATAATTGATAAAAAATGCAAAATTATTAATAAGGGGGGCAACAAACCTTAGGTATGATATGACTTTACTAAACCTAGATATGAGGTCATAATCTAACACACACAAGTGAGCACTCCAATGTTTACTAAGATAGTAATTTCCAAAATTTATCAACCTTCATGAAATACTTTGAAATCATCGATGTCCTTTTAATCTTAATTTTTCATATAAATTGAACTACGTATTAATAACATAGTTTTCCATTTATATCAAGTAATGGAAACAAACAAATTCATAAGAAAATGATATTAAATTTCCAAGATGGGAAAAAATTGAACTTTTTCCTATAATTTAAATTTATTATCAATAGAAAATCACATATTAATCTCCCTCTCTAGTAAGTTGTGTACTGGTATTAATTAGGGTTAGGGTTAGGTTGTGGATCACCCCATCCGTCTTCGGCTCCCGTAAGTTTCATAAAAAATTTCTATCTTTAAAAGTTAAGATAAAATATAACATTTGGGTAGCTAAAGATAGAAAACCCTAGCCGTCCTGCTCTCATTTTCTCTTATTTTTTTTCTCTTATAGCCTATTTTACTCAAGCAATGAGGGGTGATTTTTTGACCATTCTTAGTCTGAAATCACCCATATGAATCTTTTTCTTTTATTTTTTTTTGTTTAATAAAATGATTCTTCCATGAAGATTTAAGTTTTATTTTGTTTTCAGGTTATCGACATTTTGTTTGTCACTGCTTTATCTGCAAGTGATTTAGACAGCAAGGCATATTTGATAAGTCGAATATATCAAATTATAGTCCCTGCATGTTAAAGAATCACAGATATTCTAGTCAATATTTACTAAATTTGTAGACTTTATGTCAAGCTTATTATGTTATTAACCCGGTCATCTTCATTATGTATGGTTTTTAATATTTGTATCTTGGATCTATCAATCTATTGCAAGTTTGAATCAATATTATTTTCCTTTAAAAAAGAAGATAAAAGAAATTTATATTCAAAATTTTAAAAAATAATCTTAAAGTTTTTTTTTTTTGAAAATTAATTACTTGAAAAATCAATGATCGCCAATATGTTCTAGAACTTGAGTCATAAGTATTCGTCACAATAGTGACATCAAATGTGTATTCTTAACTATCAAATGTATAGGCTTTGAATCAATTTATTATACTATTAAGAAGAATGTTGTTTCATCCTCTATGGTTTTTAGCGATTTCTGTTATATGTTTTTATTAATGTATTGCTAGTTTAAATCAATAAAATTATTTCAAAAAAAAAAGATATAAAACAATTATAAATTAAAAATTGATAAATTAACAAAACTTAGGTCAATTTACAATAAGTTTTTGAAATTTTAAGTCAAGTATTTAAAAATATTTTTTGAAAATATTAAAATAATTTGATATTTCATAGAATAAAAAATTGTTTCTAATTCAAAATTTTCTTACTTTAATTATATATATTGAACAGAAAACCTTTAAAAGGGGAAATATTAAACTGAATTCATATCAAAAGTTAGGGCCTCCGCATGACATGGCAGAGCCTCGAGCCAAAAGGAAGAGCATGTGCTACCCCGTTTGCTTGCCTTCTAATGAAAACTCAAACTCATTTTAAGTTTGCACCCAAGGAGAGAAGAGATTTACATTCTTTTATTAAACACCCAAATTCAGAGACATCTGTCTTACCAGAGGAACATGCAATGACCGCCTCTTTGCAATCCATTTCACATGGACACTGACTGGGTACTGGAGGATTCGTGAAGTGCTTCACAAACGGCTAGGGCTTAAACCTCAGCTGGCGTGAAGCATCCTGTGAAAACCTGAGAGAAAGCATGCACAATCGCACCAACTTCATTTCGGATTACACCACCCACACCCACTTGGCAAGAGTCTTCAAAGATCGCACCATCCAAGTTGCATTTTAGCTCGCCGCGATGCAGAACTCCTAAATGGGATTCTATGTCGCGACAAAGAACGCCAAGGCGTGTGGTGACAGAAATGCATGATGAGGCCCAAGCAAGGCAGGATCGGGACGCTTTGGCGCACGGCGTTGTTCTCCTGCCGCGATAGAGTCAGTTCAAAGAGCAATGCTGGTAATCGTGTTGTGCACTGTTTGAGCTATTGTTCTTTGGCACTGTTCATGGGCCATATTCATAGACACTGTTCACATGGGTTTTCCAAATCTAGTTTCTGATCCAGTGGGACCTAGAATAGAAAAAAAAAAAATGACCCCTGAGAATTGGGACGTCACAGGTGTTGTGCATTGTTTGAGTTACTGTTCTTTAGCACTGTTCATGGGCAATATTCATGGACAATGTTCACATGGGTTTTCCAAATCTAGTTTCTGATCCAATGGGACCCATAATAGAAAAAAAATGACTCCGAACGGGGTGAATACAGTGTTGTGCACTGTTTGAGCTACTGTTCTTTGGAACTGTTCATGGGCAATATTCATGGACAATGTTCACATGGGTTTTCCAAATCTAGTTTCTAATCCAATGGGACCCATAATAATAATAAAAAAAAAAGACCCTTGGGAATTGGAGCGTCACATTAGCCATCCATGGTTTGGCCGAGACCAACTGAAAAGGAGCCACTATCCGCTGGGGAGCCGCATGAGGTTCCTCTTTACGTCGCAACTCTTTGATAAAATCTAGCCCCTGTTGAACAATACTTGAGTTGGGAAGGTGAGCGACCATCCAACCTATGCTGCTTCTACTATGTCCAAGCTATGGTACCAAGAATCGAGACCCGTTCCTTGTTGAAATGATTGAAGAAGGAGAAGAATATTTAAGCAAAAGACCCCGTACGGTGGGGTGGTTGTTCGCAATGCTGCTATCAAAATATGTTCTGGTTCCTCCACAAGAGATTTTCGCATGGTGGATGGTCTCAATTTCCCCATTACACCTTGGGCATCTCGGATTCAGTGGCATTCCTCTACCCTTTAAGATAGCATGGACCGGGAGGCATCCCATGCATGCCCTTCAGAGAAATAGAAAAATACGTGGGGGTAGCCTTAGGGGTTGTTTGTTTTTTGACTTAATGCTGAAAGCTATTCAGCTTTCAGCATTAAGGTGTTTGTTTTTTTTAAAATTTTCACGACTTATTATTGAAATTTTTAAAAAAAGTTATGAATAGAAAAAGTGAAAATATTTGGCTTTTTTTATTCAGAAAAAGTAATTTTTCACAAAAACAAGAAAGACTTCATCATTGCCCAACAAGGAGAAGGGCTAGCAACACTCACTACTAGAGATGACAACGAGAGGGTTTGGGACGAGGCGGCCCCATCTCGACCTGGCTCGTTTATTTTTTTTCAATTCTCAAACCTATCTCATTTAAAAAATTAAACAGGACGGGACGGGGATGGGAAAATTCCTAAGCCCACCCCGTATTGAGTGCATCAGCCACCACATTCGCTTTACCAGGATGGTAGTGCAATGTGAAATCATAATTCTCCAGATACTCCATTCATCTCCGTTGCCTCATGTTCGTGTCCCGTCACAGAAGATATACTTCGCACTTTCAAGGGATCCGAAACACCTAGAACTGCTCACCGTATAGGTAGTGGCACCAAATCTTCAAGGCAAAGACTATCGCCGCCAACTCCATGTCATGAGTGGGGTAATTCCGCTCATGATTCTTTAACTGCCGAGAACCATGTTACTACTCTCCCGATCGCATCAAAACACATCTTAGTCCGTCCCGAGGCATCACAATACACTATGTAATTTCTATCCCCTTTCCGGACTATCAAAATAGAGTCGGCGAACCTTCTTTTAATTCCCGAATGACCTCTCACACAAGTCATTCCACTAAACTTGACCTCTTCCGTGTCAATATCAGAGTGTGCCTAATCGGAGAAGTCCCCAATGAACCTCCCTCAGAAGGCCCCTATTAGTCCCAAGAAATTTCGTATCTCAAAGACTGACTTCGGCCTTTACCAACTCATAACTGCTTCGACGTTTCTCGGGTGCACTGATACACCCGAAGCTGATACTACATGTCCCAAGAATCTTACCTCAGTAAGCCAAAACTCACACTGAACCTGGCGTACAACTGATGTTCTTTGAGGGCTTGGAGAACAATCCTCAAGTGATCCTCATGCTCCTCCTCGGACTGGGAGTAGATCAAAATGTCGTCCACAAAGAACACAACGAACTGATCTAAGTAGGGTTGGAATACCCTATGCATGAGATCCATGAATGTCGCTGGAGCATTCGTCAAACTGAATGGCATCACTATGAACTTGAAATGCCCGTACCGCGTCCTAAACGCTGTCTTAAGGATATTTGCCTCCCTAACCCTCAACTGATGATAATTGCACGAAGGTTCATTCAGTAGACCGGGCGCCCTCTTAGCCGGACAAATAAATCATCAATTCTCGGTAAGGGGTACCGATTCTTGATAGTAGCCTTATTCAACTGTCGGTAATCAATGCATAGTCGAAGGGTCTTGTCCTTCTTCCTAGAAAACAGGACTGGAGTGCCCTATGGTGAAGTGCTCGGCCTGATGAAACCACCCAACAACTTTATTCGACCTTGAGTCCCGCAATCCTAATCTGCAAGGTGCCATCCCCATGGAGTCATAGAAATGGGCGACGTGATCAGGTGTAACCTAATGCTAGAAGTCTACATCCCTCTACAGAGGTAATCCCAGGTAGCTCATCCGGAAAAACATCCTCATACTTGCAAACTACCCGAGGTAGATCCAAATCCTGTCTCACCTCGTCCTCCAGGGTAAGGCTTGCTAGCCAACCCATCCATTGCCCGCAAGACTGGAGTAGTACACGTCTTAGTAAAGCATCGTATTTATCCTCTCTGAAACATAACACGAATACCATCCCGTGTAGGCTGTGAACCCTACAATCACAATCAATGAAGACTGACAGCCGGGCCAAACTGCCCATCCCAAGGATGACATCAAACTCTGACATGTCCATGACCCTCAGGTCCACGGTGAGTAGAATCCCTGAGATCTCTAGCTCACAATCCCGACATATTTGATCAATGCTCACCCTAATTCCTAGGAGAGAATTCACATACAACGAATTTTCCAAGGTTTCAACCTCTAAGCCCATACCTTTCACACATGATGCAACAACAATGAATATGATGCACCTGAATTAGGCAACACTCTTGTCAAAAAGTGTGAGAGTAGAAACGTACCCTGTATATCGGACCGATCTGCAAGCTCAGCCTAAGGTGTAATGGTGTAGACACGCCTGGTCCCCAAGTACCCACCGAGAGCCCCGTCTCGACTCGACCCATGCCCCGCCTATGTGGGCTCCGCCGCGAACAAGAGGTGTCAGGCGTAACCCCGATTGATATCGTTCCCCTAGCCCATGCCGTGCGAGTAACAAACTGTGTCCGCGCATGTCCTAATCGGGACGATCGGGATTATGAAAACCTATAACTCGGATCCTTGCCTCCGAGGGCAATCTCCGCTTCCAAAGTGTCCGTGCTGGTGGCAATGGAAACACGCTTCCGCCTCGACCGCTGGGAGCCCCGCGTCTCCCACCCTTGAATGATTGACTCGCCTGGCCCCGTGACCACGAGACCTTGTCCTTGAGATCCGTGTATGGCGTAAGTCTTCTACTTCTTTCTGGAGCTAGAAGAAGATTGATTCTCCTTTCTCTTAGCACTAGCACCGATGTCCCGGATGCTCTGTGTGTCATCCACTTCTCTTTCAATGGCCAAAGTTTTCCTAACCATTGAGTCCCCTCCTCCCATGAATGTCGAAGGATGGTGTGCCTGAAACCTATAGAGGTTACTCAGTCCTCCGGCCCACCGCTGTAATTCAGTCCGTGCAATGGTAGCAATGACATGACTCGCTCCAGGCAATGATGGTAATCGGCAGCCCCACAACCCCATAAAGGCCCGGTGGATCAAACGCGCGACGTGGTGGTTAGCTATCGTCAAAGTGGGACGACTGCACACCGAAATATACCTTAGTTGTTTTCAACATGTTTAGGGTATTTTGTAGGCATAAATTGAATTTTTTGTAAATTAAATGCGAAAATATGGAAAGTTAGAAACCCGAAAATTGTACAAGACTTAAGGACAAAATTGTAATTTGTCCAAAAAGGGGCATCAAAGACATGGATTAATAGGATTAGAGGCTAAAATAAAATAATGGGAAATTGAAATACAAATGGTCAAGAGTTGGAGGACCAAAAAGGCAAATAAATGAAAGTCTAAGTATAAATAAGGGAGGGAGACCAAAAAAATAACTCATTTTTTTTGGTCTCCAAATAAGGGCTTACGGGAAGAAGAGGAGGAGGAAGGAGAAGAAGAGGAAGAAAGAGAGAAATAAAGCCAAGGTATGGATACATGACTTTTGTATGGATCTTTGGAGTTTGAGTATGAAATTGTATGGATTTTGGTATGATTTGTGTAAGAACCGAGAAAATTCCAATTTTCTCAACAAGGGTAAAATTGTAATTTCGGTAAAAATCCAAAATTTATTCTCTAGATCTCGGATGACGAAATGGATTTCACCGTTGGAATCATCTCACGAAATCTAGCTATCACGTCGAATTTCGTCGAATTCCGAGACAGTCGGAATTTGCACATTTTTCGAGACATCGAGTATTGGGTGCCGTAAAACGAAATCTGAGGTGACAAAAGTCACCTATAACATATACACATGTTACACATATTGCATGGGTAGAGAGATGATAGAAATGGACGGCCAAGATAGTGCCAAATGTCGAAAATCCAAAGCTTGGGGACATAATTGGCATTATTGAATTTGTTTAAATGATAATAGGACAAAACATGCATAGTATCGTCTCCTACCATGAAAAAGAAGCCAAAAACGTGAAATGAAAAAAAACGGATGCAGTAGGCTAGAGAATTGATTTTCTAGAGAGAGAGAGAGCCACTTCTCTCTAGATTTATGTCTAATCCGACCGTTGGATTTCTTCAGAGCAAGAAGGAAAGTTGTTCTACGCGGAGAGGCCTACGCGTGGACTCCGGTTTTAGGGAGTTTAGACAAACTCCGTGAGGTAGGGGATTTATCCTACTTGGTTTATTTTCGATTTAAGTGTTTGGATTGATGATTCGGGTGGTTTGAGGCCTTGAATGGCTGTTTGATCGGTCCCAAAACTTGGGACTGAATTATTGGAAATTATTTGAGCTTCATTTTAAGTAAATTCGTATACCCACGACTATTTTGGGGCTGCTAATGTACAATTTGTACTATAAATTATGCTTTGATGTGTATAAGGCCGGAAATGGCCATGAATTTCAGGTTTCACGAAGTGGAATCGATGTTGGATAGTGGCCGTGAACAGTAACCCGAGGGTTTTACTGTTCATGTGAATAGTATTCACGAAATAATTTTGTGAAATAATGTGTTTGATTGAGTAATTAAAATCGAATTGCTCATGGTTGTTAATTAGCTCACGTGAGCTAATTTTTGGTGTAATGGATTGTGAAATTACATAACATGTTTGTGTGATTAAATTATGTAAATGTATATCATGTTATATATATTTGCATGTGTTATATGAATTGTATCGAATTGGCATCATGCATTCCATATACCTGTGGCACCCTAGAACAATGGGGAGCGAGCGCATGAGGTGGTTTCTAAGAGAATTGTTTCAAGAGCTGCTGACTAATAATAATAATTAATGTGAGTTTGTCCATAACAATATTCTGAGGGTAGTCCATATAAATCATCAATCGTCTGAGTCATTTCAATTGATATACACGAGGGTCATCCACTGTGATAGATTATCGGAGTCAGCCCACTACTTATATCGGAGGGTTGTTCATACTAAAACAAATACCTTTTGCTTTTAAAATAATGTTTCATACATGGCTTAGGCAAGTGTGAGGGAGTCTCGCTGAGGACTCCTGACATGGGTCAAGTCATTTAGACATTCAAGTAGGATCACGTATTTGCTTGAATGTGTGTTTACATAGGATCATGGCATATGCACTTAGGTGGGGAGTAACCCATTTAGGGTGATTCCACTACTGGGCATTAGCTCACCCTGTCGAGGGAATTATATTATTTCTTGTGTATAGCGAAAGACGAGAGACGCCTCATCCTAGAGATCGATTTTGAAGAAAGCCGGGTCGGGCTTTCTTGTGTTTTAGTCGGATACATGTATTATAATGTTTTAAACTTTTAATATATGTTGTAAGAGTAAATCATTAACTCTTGAAACTAATGGGCTTTAGTTGATATGATTATTGTGAGTATTGATGCAAACAAGAGGCCATTTTTTCCTCCTTTTTATCCAGCGTGTGGACCCCCGTGGTGGCTTCTGGGACATGTTATACTTGCAGAGCTCCCTGTACAAAGGAGACTTTGCCCGATTTTCGTAAGTAGTGTCGGGTTACCCGACATTCACGAGTATTCCACGGGTTGACGGGTTGTCAACGGACCCCCGGGTTTTGGGGCGTCACAATTTGTGTACACAAACTATTTGGGTATGGATTGCTGGGTTTTCTTTTGGAGATTAATTTGGTTCCCTTTTCCTAGGGTTTTGCTAGGAATACCACATCCTAACTCTAGATTTACAAGTAAGTTGGGTTGAAAATCCCTAATTGATAATACTTAGATATGGAATCCTTCACAACCTGCCTTTATCAAGTGAATTGCATGAACCTTGACTTTCGCTAATTAAAAGTATTGCAGAGTTGTTTCGAGGATTTCATGTTAGTTTTGATGAAAGATGTAGCTAGAAGTGATTTATGAAGAAAAGTGCATGAAAATGGTGAAATCACATTTGAAGATTTTAAACCGGCACTGTATTCTTCTGAGCTTGCATCGGCACATTGATGCAAGAGAAACGGTACCCCAGATCGTTTCAAATCTGGGCATCGGTACGCCCTCTAGAACCGAATCGCACCGGTATCATCGTAGTGGTAACCAAGACACCGGGTTCCCGCAGCCCCTGCTTGTTATTTTTGCGTATTGCTAAAATTCCATACCTAAGTATAAAAAAGGAAGAAATTGCGAAAATGTACTGCACTGCCGCCGGCGAAGCGTAGCTCGATGGGAGCAAAGTTCATGCCCCAATAAAGATAGGAAGTTTCAATACATATAATCGTAGGAATGCCTAAGACTAGGTATCAAATGACACGACACTCCCGACAAGACTTCAGACTTCGATTAGTGATACTGGCGTACCTCGCTCGCTCCCAAGATTCTACTTCAGGCTGCGCACTTCCGCATCGGATAGTATCTTTCTGATACTTCAGGCCGTGTCTTACTATTTATTAAGACCGGTCTAGGTATCTCTACGCTATATGAAAATAACTCAATGATTTAATATAAGAGTAAATTAAATGTGTATCGTTTTGATCGTAATACCTACGGGTATTCCTGAATAAGAATAAGTTCTGTAACTCTTACGGGAGATCCGAATAAGCATACACCTATTATAAGCATAAGTTCCAGTAAGAAGGCACTGTGAACTCCCACTGAGATACGAATAAGCATAAACCCTCGTTATAAGCATAAGTTCGAATAAGAATAAGTTCAGAATTCTACTGAGATCCAAATAAGCATAAACATGTTATAAGCATAAGTTTTGAATAAGAATAAGTTCTGTAACTCCTACGGGAGATCCGAATAAGTTCTGAATAAGAATAAGTTCTGTAACTCCTACGGGAGATCCGAATAAGCATAAACCTGTTATAAGCATTAGTTCTGAATAAGAATAAGTTCTCAGAATTCCTACTGAGATCCGACAAGCATAAACCTGTTATAAGCATAAGTTCTGAATAAGAATAAGTTCTGTAACTCCTACGGGAGATCCGAATAAGCATAAACCTGTTATAAGCATAAGTACTTGTATAAGTCCATTATATGAATGCATGGAAATTCTGATATTCTTTATTGTTATATGCTGAATATAAATGTGTATATGCATACTATATATGTTTCCCACTAAGCGTAAAGCTTAGCACGGGTTTTTAATCCGTGTAGGTACAAGAAGGAGACAAAGGATTTCCGTGACTCGGGCTGATACAAGTAGGGTTCATCAGAGGTTCTCGTGACTCCGACCCAGAATGTAAAATGTATAGTTTTGAATATGTAAATGGGATCAAGATCAGATATGTGACACTGTAAACACCACTACGGTGGTAGTTTTATTTTGGACTTTTGTATATGTTATGTTGATATAGTTATAAGACTTGGATATACCAATGTCTGATAAAGCAGGTAAAGAGTCCCAGTATATGGTTTCGCGCCCCGAAACCGGTTCGGATTCGCCAATCGGGTCGGACCGGGAATTGGGGTGTGACACGACCTCTACGTCCCCTTCCTCGGCTTTCCATCTACACATGTCAAATAACAAATTGAGATTTCTTTTCTTGTCTAACTAGTAGTGCATGTGCCAACTACTAATAGACCTCAACATCATGAACTACACCGTTCATCCAATTTTTCCTTAGTGGTGCATAATGCTAAACACTAATACAAATCAATTCCTATATACATCATACCATGTATATATTTCACGAAATTTGTAACACACAATCACACAATCACAATCATGGAACACACATCAGGGCAATAAATAATGGAATATACTATGCATAGAAAGCGGTTCCAAACCCGTCCCATAAATTCCTAGGTAATCACCTACCTGTAATTTCGATACCAAAACTGTGACGCTGGCATCAGATACTCAGCACTAGGTAATCATAAACCTAAGCTCTAACACCAAGCTATACCAAGCTGTGATGCTTGTACCGAACAATGAGTTCCAAGGTGTGTAATTCGTGATACTCACCCTTGATACCTAGCCGAGACGAAGCAAGATCGCACCATACTTGTGGATATCCACACCAGAGATCCCTAAGTCATCGTTTACCTATGTTCTGTACTACAATCGCATGTCCTAGACCCATGCCCATCAAGCCCTAGGTATTCGTATACCTAAGCTCTGATACCAAGCCGTGACACCCCCAATTTTGTGGGTCCCGCGGATGTACCTCGTCAACCCTGTAATTTCTATCTTAGGTCATCTTGGTATCTAAGTCTGCACCGGACCGGCACTAACCACTCAGAGACACCAACTTACTTGATACCACTCAATACACCCTTTATCGATTCCATTCATTCATATTTAAATCTAAAATACTTAAAATAAAACACTTAATTGGTCGTGGAAACCCCGAAAATCCAAGATTCGATAAAGTGGTAAATAGTAATTTCGATGAAAATCCGAAATTTTTCTAGATCTCGACGACGAAACGGACTTCTCCTACACCTGCCTCGAAATTTAGCTACCACGTCGAATTTCGATGGATTCCGAGGTGGCCTGATTTCACGTTGAGTACGCAGCGTCTGGCGACACAGAAGGTCAGGATGCCATGACACCATAAAAGGAGTGACTTGGCACAAAAGGAATGGCTCAATTAGCCATGTGTATCGAACTTGGCTACTACATGAAGCCCATGTATTGGGATTTATTGTCATAAAGTAGACTATAAATAAAAGAACGAAAAGAAAATGAGTGCCACACAATCTGCCGATACGAGGATAAATTTCTTTGACCTTATACGGTCATATTCCAAAATGGTGGAGAAGTGCAAAGAGAAATGGGAGAGAAAATGAGACGGTAGTCTAAAAAGGAAGAAAAGCAAAAGGAGAAAAGGAACAAGGAAAGAAAAAGAATTCGTAGAGAGGAGATGCAATGGCCAAACATGGAGAAATCCTAGAGAGAGAACGTCTGACTTCTCTCTAGATTTGTAGGCGATCCGACCGTCGGATTCCTTCGAGACAAGAAGGGAAGTTGTTCTACACGGAGAGGACAACGAGTGGACTCCGGTTTTTGAGAGTTTCATCAACCTCCAAGAGGTAGTGGATATTTTCCTACTTGGTTTACTTTAGCCTAAAGGCTTTATAATGGTAGGGGTCATGAATGGAGGCTACGTGAAATTAGTTCCAAGCTTTGGAATTAAAGGTATGGATTTCTATGATCGTTTCATTACGCCACCGACCGTGGAGTTAAACAACTGGGGAATCGAAAGTTTCTAGGTGTCATGGTTGTTTGATGTGATGACAAGGATTGAACCAAAATGGTTCATGTTTCGTGAAGGGCCGAGGTTCCCGTTGAATGGTCCCAAGTCACGACCCGGCCATGTTATTTGCTCGAATAACATGCAGCCACTATGGAAATGTGATATTGATGCATGCTATTTGATGTATTAATATGGTTTGCATGGGAGGTAGATTATATGTAATAATTATAATTGTCCATGGTGTGTAAATGTTTCAAGGTAGTGCCTATTCATGCATGTAACATGAGGAAATGCATTGGCATCATGCATTACATATGCACGGTCACATCGCACAGTCGGGTATGGGGCGCAGGATAAGGTTTATTCACAGCATGGGTGAATGAGTCGGAACTGGGAAATGGGACAAAGTCCAAGGTAGAGATTCAATGAGTGTGTAAATAATCAAAATAATAAATTACATGTTTCGGGCGGAGCAAGTCAGGTAGATCCTACCAGGTGAAAGTCCCAAATGTTATTCACTGCTAGACATGAACCCACGATGTGTCTCGTGAAAATGTTGAAAGGCGTGCGAAGGCCCCGCGGCAAACCCTAAACTGTGGCCCACAAAAGAAAGGAAAAAGATTGATAATTAAAATTGGAGGGTCTCCAATGGTTTAGTCATGGTGTGTGACTGGTTTTATTCACACTTGGAATTCCAGCAGGGAAGCTTCGCTGGGACTTTAGTCGTGAGCATGAGGGTCAGATCTCATGCATAATATGCATTTCATGTAATAGTAAATAATTGTATGGAATGTGATTGATTGTTTATATATGCCATTGCATATGCATTTTGAAAGCGGGAGTAACCCTTTGTAGGAAAACTTTCTACCGGGCTTTGCTCACCCTGGCCGTGGGACCCCTTTCTTCGTGCAATACAGACCATCCAAGGAGACTAAAGAGATGCGTAGAGGTAGGGTTTTTAGAAGAAAGCCGAAATGTGGCTTTAAGTAAATATTTTGTCAATATGTATAAATCTTTGTAGACAATGGAAACTACGAATATAGTTGATTATTATTTTATGAGTATGGATGCAATGTGGGCCCCATGTGGCTATTTTACTCATGTGTGTCTCACACGAGACAACAGATTTCCCGCGGTTGACGGGTAGTCAACTGAATTCCTAAGCCTCAGCGTCACTACCAGTCCGTAAGAGTCCAATCACGTCCTCTACTCATAATTACATACCAATTATTTAGACAATAGTCCCAAAAGAATTTAATTACAATTCTTTTATACAATACATTTTTTACAAGAAAATACTCAAGGCCACATGTCGGCCTTCTTCAAAATCACTCGCCGTTTGAACGCCTTCTCCCCGTAGACACCCCTAGCACCGGAGTGGTCCTATGACGGGTGAGCAATGCCCAGCAGAGAAATATTCCTACAAGGGCTACTCCCCACCTAAGTGCACAAGCAATGACACACCACACATGTAAGCCCTCACATGTTTAACCATCAAAGAATCGTCCACCCATTTCGTGGTTGCCTTTGATGTTCCATTTCCATCCTAAATCAAATTATAAGAATAATAAATATAAAAGGTTGAATAATAAAAGAGAAAATATATACATTTTTAGGTTAAAATAACATTAAAAATGAACTGAATGAAACCTTAAGGTAGTCATATAAAGATCTAATTTGAGATCCTAAAGGCAAAAACCATAATTATTGGAGAAACCAAAACAGCCCATGAATAGTAATTTCCGGGGCTGCTGGGTGTAAAATCCCATTTTTCACTCCATTTCCCTTATTTTTTCTTCACTCCACTCTCACCCCATACCCTCGGGACCTTAGAAACTTATATAAGAAAGTGAAGGGCAAAACTGAGATCAAGGGTAGATAAGAGATCAAAGCTTAAGATTTTCATCCCAACCAAGAATTTTGGGTAGGGGTTTTCTCTCATTCGCTTACATTGAGGCTAGGGTATTTATATATGTATGTTTTGGGTTATCAACGCTATTTATTTATGACAGAGACTGCCTTCTTAGTCTTTTTGCAAATATTATACGTTTAACCAAAGTTAGGGATTGAATAATTCATGAAATCCTTTCTTGGCTTAAAATCCTAGTATTTGAGAATGATGGATTTTCTCTTGAATGTGTTCCTTTGTGATTGATTTCTAAATCATAGTGATTTTTTTTGAGTAGTAAAATCAAGTAGTTACGACTCTTGTATTTTCCTAATGGTTTATCACCGAAATCATTTTACCATGGAATTGTGGATTTTGGGAGGAATTGGTTGTAAATTGGGGATTTATGAAATCATTGGTTAGAAGTGATGATGGTGGGTAGGATATGCCCTTGTATGAGTGTTGAAAGGAACATGAATGAGAGGTTCCTTGTAAGGATGCTCAATTCATTTTCAAGAGGTTCCTTGTAAGGATGCTTGAAAAAACACTACTATGATGAGGAGAGATTCCTTGTAAAGATGCTCAATTCATTCTCAAGAGGTTCCTTGTAAAGATGCTTGAAAAACACTACTATGATGAGGAGAGGTTCCTTGTAAGGATGTTCAATTTATTCTCAAGAGGTTCCTTGTAAGGATGCTTGAAAAACACTTTATGATGAGAAGAGGGTCCTTGTAAGGATGCTCAATTCATTCTCAAGAGGTTCTTTGTAAGGATGCTTGAGAAACACTACTATGATGAAAGAGAGGTTCCTTGTAAGGATGCTCAATCATTCTCAAGAGGTTCTCGGTAAGGATGCTTGAGAAACAAAGATCACACTGAAGGCGTGGAGGTTACCGTTATATGTCATCATTTAAAGAATTGGTGGAAATTGTTTATGATAAAATAGGTTATCAATTCTTGTTATGCGGTGCTTGTTTATTCATTTAATTACTGATTTTACATAAACCTGAGATCTGGTGGAAAAGTCCCTGTTTTACGTCAATTGTATATCTATGTTATGTTAAAAGAAAAAATGAGATCGGTTGTTTTCCATACTTTTCTAAATCTTGTTTGTGTTTGAGAGGATTTTCTCCTACGTAGAGTCGTGCCTGTCTCCTACTTATGTCCCTTTTTAGATTTTACCCTTGAGGAGGCGAAGGGTGTTGAGGAACCCGTGCCTTAGGAGTCCCCACTCGAAGGGACTTTAAACTCTAACAACCATCGTGAAAGAACCTATCCGAGGCCATGATAGTGAAGCAGCATACAAACATCGGCTTATTGTTGGTTTTGTAATTTTCGATAGAAGATCCGCTTTTATATGTACATAAGAAGTTTTATAATAAAAAACTCATTTTGAATTGTTCAAATATGGTGTTGGATAGTTTCCTAGATTTCATAATGCTTGGTGGATAAGTATAGAGTTGTAGTATCAATGGAATGAATGGGGAAAGCAGACGTGCGTGAAGTGGGAAAGAAGCTGGTGAGCGCTATTGCCCATTTTAGCCTTCGGTCGCGACAGAATCTCGCACGGCGTAGTTTTCCCACCTAAAGGTCGCGATTGCTGGGCTCGTGGTCGCGACCGGGCTCGCCCGGGCAGGTATCTTAGGGCCGCGACATAGACTTCTAGGTCACGATAGAGCTTCCTGGCTCTATGTCGTGACATAGTTTTCTTCTGTGGCGCGCGAGCAGAGTTCTCGTGTTTAGGTTTTTGGAGACCGCCGCACCTAGTTTTCTTGTTGGGCGATAAATGCTTCGTTCTTCATTTGACTGTGTCGCGACAGAGGAGGCTAGGGTTGCGACAGAGTGTGGCTTAGGGGAAAGGATTTGTGTTGCGACAAGATTTCCTTATCGCAACAAAGACTGGCCAAGGACTGGGTCCTCTGTCGCGATAGAGCTTTTCATGTCGCGACAGAGAGTTAGCCAGGGGTACGATTTTCCTGTCGCGACCGATTGTTTTAAGTCGCGACAGTGTTTTGGCCAAGCCTAGAGGGCTTTTATCACGACAAGGAAATCCAGCCGCGACATGGTCACAAGAGAAGCTGAGAGTCTCGCCGCAAATGTATGATTTTCACTCGCACAAAGTCGGGCACAACAGCACCCAACGCGTTTAACAGCGCCCAAATACAAGACAACAAAAGTACCTTGCTCAAGGGGCAGCAAGCATGACAAAGACAAAGGCACACGAAAGAGGGACTCACACACAAAGAAATCTCTCGCTGCGATGCACTTGTCCAGAGCTAACAATGCACTATGTCAGGTAATCGTGAAAAAAAAAAAAAAAAACCCTAAGGATTTGGGGCGTTACAACACATTTAAGTAAAAACATGCACATTCCTACTCAAATGTCTACATGCCATGGATGAGAATGTGACTCACCATATCCCATGTCCCGAGTCCTCATCGACTCCCTCACACATGTATATACTGAGTGTGAAAACCAAACCGTCATTATGTTCCATCAATGACCATTTTTTAATACAAAAGCTTTTTGTTTTATAAATCAAAATTCATTAGATGGTTCCCAATATCAACTTGCATTTCCTAAGTTCCGTGTGTTTATGCATTTATGGGCCACGGATTTCCGGGTTTACACAGCAGGACGCCGCACGTCTTTCCAACATTTTTACGGCCTTTCACCGTTGGTGATCATGTCTAACCGCAAATGCCGGGTCTTTCACCCTAGGGGGGGATCTACCCCAACTTGCTATACCCAACACACAAATTTTTCATTTTCAAAACCGTGAGACTCATTTTGGACGTTGTCCCATGTTACCGAGCCCACCATTGAACACCAAACATAGTGTCGATTAACCATGTACCCACGACATCCCGTCAAACACCAAACACAGTGTCGATTACTACCTTGCACTCACACCCATACCATGCGATGTCCTAGTGCATAATGCAATGCAATCATGCCATTGCTCATTTATACCATGTTACATATCTAATGAGTGCCATATGAACATTTTAAACCATGCATAATACCCAAGCATTATTTGGATAATCATATCGATTAGCATACAATTTCCAAATAAACCACACAACACATGTCAACATATTATACACACATATATTGACATCCACAAGTCATCACCAATCAAGCAATGACTTACATTATACTCTAGGCTTAATTGTGACACCATGTCCATAAGTAGCCTACAACCAAGCCATGCAATGGCCTTGTTCAAACACAAACAATGTGCCACTCAATTATCAAGCAATGACACACAAACATTTCATCTCATTTCAATATGTATGGGCACACATATCGTCATTCCACCTGCCATCCCTTAACCAAGGGATGACACTTCAATCAATCCACATAATAGGACTCTAAAGTAAGCCTCAATCAACCGTAACTAGGCCATGAGATTGACCTTAAGCAGTTGCACAACCCGGGCTTCGAACTGCACTTCTAAATGCTTTAGAAAGACACCGTTCATCGAACCTAAGAACCAATCGTTGACCGTCATTCCAATCGGGTAGATCGCTTCGCGCCCCAACCGTTGGATCGCTTGTACCAGATAGTAGCCGGGTGGGCCACGTATTCACCCGACGACCATCCCGCCGATCGCTTCAATTGGTACAATAGCTAGCGCCATCGTGATCCAACCGTAAGAGACTAACCACCAACCGACGTGACGGCTCTGCTTTTTCGGGTTGGGTGAGCACGCATCCAACCGATGTAGCTATCCGTCGACCAACTAGTCGACCGATTCCATCGCGAGTTTCAAGGTTATGCCACCGTGATCCAATCGAACGACCATCCGACGACCAACCGGGCCGACCGGTCCTCGAGAACTCTTAAAACGCGCTTTTACATTCGAACCCACCTCAAACAGCCCTGTGGCTCCAACAAAGCCAAAGATGGCTCCCAAATGGAAAATAAATCCGAGTAGGAAGTTTCCCTACCTTTTGAAGTGTGAGCAACGACCTGAGGAAGTTCCACAAACACTTCCCGAACCCAAAGCTTTCGACTTCACGAACCTCCCGTGTGAAACCTTGGCGAAACTCGGAGTTTCCAGTATCCACGCGTAGTCCTCGAACTCCGACTTTAAGCCTCGTCTGTTTGACGACGATCAATCTCGACCAGATCATAGAGAGAAGGTAGAGCCCTTCTCTCTCTCTTCTCCTCCGTTTCCTTTCTTTCCGCTTTTTCCTTTTTCTTTATCTTTTAACTTATTTTGATATTCAAACGCCTGGCCCACGTCACGCCATGTGTCGCAACTTGTCCGGGTCCGTTTCTACACCGAAATAATTTATTTCGGTTACAGTTCAAGTTCAATTTATTTTAATTGAACTTAACTTGAGTTATTCCCTAACTCCCGATATTCTCGTGAAAATCTTGTTCCTGGGGTTACTGAATAATCCTCCACCCAAAGAAATCACGAAAATTCGACCACCTTTCGAAATTCGACGAATTCATCGGTAACTAGATTTCAGATTAACCAACGGTGAAACTGCTTCATCATCCGAGATCTAGAGAATTTTTCAGGCTTCCCTAAACCATTATGACAATTTTATTATTTTTATCATTTTTTAGAAAAATTAAAATTTTCCTGCCTTATTAACCTCGGGGAAGGAGCTAAGACACAGAGGTATAGGTATCGCTTCACAACATTTTTGGATCTAGCATTAGCATCAAACAATAGAACACAACCATGGAAAACAAAATATTGTCTACATGTCACTAATAAAACATTCGTGTTATGCATTGATAATCAAAATTTCGGGAGATAACCTCGCTCAACAATATAATGCATTTGTGAAGCTCAACCTAAATCGCGAAAAATCGAAGAGAAAATCTTCGAAAGCATTACCACATATAAGGTACAAGAAAGAAAAAGTTGATATGGATCCAAATTTTTGAACCGAGGTGATTAATGTTGAATATTTTCCTAAACTAAGCAAAGCTAATTAATCGACTAAGAAATATTGATTGATATAGAACTTTAACCTCAAATTTCAGAATTAAATAAGAAGAAGTCGGATAAATGCTACTCTCACCCTGAGGGAAGGAGCTAAGACACAGATAAAGGGATTGGCTTCACAGGATTTTGGATCCGCTGGAATGCTACTCTCACCCTTTCCTTCTTAAGGCCTTCAAGGCCTCAACATTCCCACTGCTTATTATCAAGATGCGCCTACATTTCATCTACGCTTATCACCAGCTCCTATCTCTCTCCAAACTTTACATTCAAAAGAGAAACAAGAAGTGTATGGATAACCTTTTCACTTTCTTATTGTTTTTCAGTTTTTGTGGCCTCTTCTAATTCAACTACTACCTCTGGGATCCTACTTCGCTGATGTTTAAAACCGGTGAGCCACAACAGAGTCTAATAGGATACGATCTCTAAGGCAATGAAATATGCTTCTCTCGACCTATACTTCACTGTCAACCGCTCATGGACACTAAAGTCGGACCTCGATTCTTCATCCGCAATGATCCACACCTCAAATATCCGGCTTCTGGGCCTATGCTCCAATACAATAAAGGCACCAGCAGTAAGTAATAGTAATCCTCTCGAGATATTTACGTGATAGTCATGAGAAGACATGGAGATCATCAGTGCCATTATTAGATAAGTGAACGCTTTCTTTACTAGTAACCGAGCGCTTCACCGACTGTGGGTCTTTTCACTCAAATCTAATGGTTTTTGCCATTTTCTTAGAGTTGAAATACATCTCAACCGATCGATGTTTGGGAAATAATTTTGTGTCATGGGCCGAAAAACGGTGATACTGCTCAGCCTCCCCATCTCATCGGGCCTCCAAGGACAAGAATGATGTTAGGTGGCATGAGCTCCTTCAGGAAACGACTTGTTCCAGACAAAATCAGTATGAGCCAAGAAAGATATGTGGTATGATCCGCATGTCGAGGGGACAGAAGACCATTCATTGTGAGTAACTTCCTCGGGTTCATTGATGATGGTTCGCTAACGCTCCACGACATACCCATGTATATGTAAGAATTTTTTTTTATATATGACTCAGGTGATAAAAAAGGATTTAATAAATAAAATAAAAGGGTATAATTAATTGGTTCAGTTGCATCGCTGACGGAAGCTTGGAAATTTAAATGTTTAAATTTAAATTTAAAACCCATGTATTTAAGGTCCCTCCCCGCCCATGAGGCTCTCCTGAGACGTAAATATTCTACCATCATGCATTTGAGCAATGAGATTGTAAAAGAAAGGGTAAAGAGATAGAAACAACAGTTTGATTTGACCATCATTATTGATCCGAGTTAGTAACAACAAACTCGATACACTTATGATGTGAATATTATGGAAACCAAAGATCCCTTGTGGTTCCTGGTTATTTATAAATGAATTGTAGAAGTTTGAAAATTATATTAATTTAATTTATTTTACATGTGGTATCAGAGCGATGTTTGGAGAGATTCATGATTTTCCATGAATGAACTTAATTAATATTGGTGATCTACAAATGGTGCACTACAAATGAATCTAATTTATGCAAAGGTAGTTTTATTTCGCTTTCTAATCCCGCATATATCTAGGTATAATTCGATAAGTGGTGGAATGAAAGAGTTTGTTACTCCGTTTGCTTCCATGCTTTTCAAGTCTAGGACTCGATTACAATGGTTTAATTTAAAATTAAAATAATCCCATTATCTCGAATGTTATATGATATGTGATTATGTTTATTCAATTTTAAATTCATGTCTACAAGGTAATACAAATAAATAAATATTTGTTTAGATACATATAAAGATAATTATTATAATTGCGGATAATGATTAAAATAAAATTTTATTTGTTTACTTATGACTTTCAATAATAAATTATGGACCCAAATAATACAGATGAAAAAACATGGTTGATGTATTGTATGTTTTCATTTTTATAAAATTTGTTATTATCCTTCCGCGGAATGATGTATCATCAAGAAATGATGATATTATTATTATTATTTAAAAATCATTATAAATAAAGAAGACTGATGTGATATTATAATTACTATCCTTTTGTTTTCCTAAATTTCGTATATGTATTATCGACCAGCCGGGATTTGAATTTGTTAAAAATAATAAATAAATAAATTATGTGTGCTGAGATTGGAACCCATAACCTCAAGTCTCTCCTTTAATTTTAAGGGTTTCTAAAACTATCAGCCTACAACTCATGTTGTTTTGTTTTTGGGAATATTTATGTACAAAACATTCATAGAGAATTTTATTCAATATAATATTCAAATTATGTTTGTTCATAGTCATCAAAATGACTGAACCTTAATGTTTTGAATATCATAATTATTTATATTATACAATTGAATTCACTTATGAATGGTTTATTAGCCACCAAAGTGGTTGAACCATGAAGTTTTATGTATATCCAATTGTATAACATTATAATTGGTTACCTATCATGAAATGCTTATAAATGAGATGACGTAATATCATATAGAATTTGATAAAATTGTTATAAATTAAAGATCATTTCATTAAAGGTCTTGTTATAGATAACTATTTATATGAATTATGCTATATTGCGATAGCTTTGTCGATATGATGCGAATTACTCAACGAAATTTCAAGGTATTATTCATATAAATCTAAATGGAACTTATTATGTGATATTTCTTTTAAAATCTCAAGTTCACGTTATAGAAACACATTTGACATGTCTATGATTTGTCATATTATATAAACTTTTGATATTTGCCATTTATGAAGCTCCAATTAAGTTTACTATACTTAAATATTTGATGATGGTTGTGATAATATTATGGTTTTTCCAATAAAATTGTATTTTAATTTTATTTATTTATCACAATATAATGTTTGTATGATAATTATATTATCATGTATGAGTACATGACATTTATGGTATGCTAGCTAGAATGACTACACTGAAGGATTTTGATAATTATATTTAATGATGTAAATATTGTTAATTATAACTTTTGAAATTCGTTTAATGTAAAGTTCGTTAGTCACCAAAGTGGCCGAATTTGAATGTTCCATGAATTTCAAATTAAGGAATACACACTTATGCTATTCAATTACTCATTTCTTATGGATGTTTGAAACAAATTTAAGTACTTTGATGAATGAATATATTGAAGTTCATTAGTTATAAGATATTTAAGAATTTACCAAAGGTAAACTAACTATCTTATGAATAATGAACATTTTGGGATATATCTTATAATTTTGTTAGATTATATTTGTACATCCAAAGATTACAAGTTTAATTTTAACATGAACTATAAAGAATATCCATTAAAGAAATATGTACTAAAAACGTCATAAAGGTATTATATGCTACAATATCTACCCAAATGAGAGTTGTAGTGATTTGTATCGCTTTTAAAATTATTTGTTTGAATCTAGTTATGGGATTTGTTTGGTAGCTTATTGAACTTAATTTTATTAATGTTTCATGTTTGTTTCTAATTATCGTAAAATATGAGCCAAATGGAAAAATTTTATAACTTCATTATGGCTCATATCTTATGATTAAGTAATGTTTTAAGGATTAAACTTAAGAGACAAACTGTATAGCTACCAAATAAAGTTACATGAAAATCGATTGAAGGACATACATATTGCAATGTTTGTTCATGATATCTTAAGCTTTATGATATCATAATGTTATTTGACTCAAGAACATCAAGTATTTCCAATGAATAAATACAAAGACTGGGAGGCAAAATTATTGATTATGTATTGATAGTTATTAGTGAATTAAATTTTATTGCATTAATTTATGGAAATATCTTAAAATTGTATGCTAAAGTATATAAAAGAGATAATATTATGTGATAAGATATCCTATATGAAGTAATGTAAATTGTTAAATTGTCTCATAAAGTATATATTTAAAGGATATTGAGATATTGAATGCATGGATCGAGACAAGACGAAATAGCCCCATATGAAGTTACATGAATGTCAGATTGTCTTATAAATAGTATATATTTAAAGACTTTTGGGTTATCGAATGGATTGAAAGCATCATGATAGAAGAACCTCAATGATTCATGAATGCTTTTTATTTTCTCTTAGATTCAATTATGTCGAATGATAGTTGAAAGTTTATTTTGTTATTTGTTCCTATAATTGATGATTATATAAGGAATAATATTATGTAAAGGTATAAGTATCTACTTATCAAAAATGTGTATTAGTGATATAATATGTCATAAATTATGGATTATGGTTGTAGAATATTATTTAGGACTTGATTTATTGACTTTATGGCCAAGTTGCTAAAAAGAATAGATTCCGTTATCAATTTCTTCAACATCAAATGCTTTATGATTATTGAGGATATAAGGTTTATATTTGTTGTTGTATATGAGATAATTCATAAACAAGAGTGTTAAATTTATTGATTATGTACATAACTTATGTTTTGAGACTTAATGATCAAAAGTAGTGTCACTAAGACATCAAATGCCACGTTAAAATTATGAGTCTTGAGCACATTATAGTAATAGTCTCGATGATTGTTTATCAACACTCCGAGCTCAATTATATGTTTTTGAAATTTCTTTATATCCGCTTTTGTATACATAATTGCATGCATGAATGTTAAAAGGAAAGTCTTTGACAAAGATATTATTGTGGACCTTCTTTTGCTTCTCATTTACGTGTGTCATGTTATGTGAGCCACTCAGTACATGGAAGGGACTATATCGAATAATGATATACAACCGCCATGACTCTCGTTAGTTCTGGCTCTAATTATGACTTTATAATAGTACTAATTATGAATGAATGAATAAATCGTGTGTAATGTAAATATGATTTAGTATATTTATTAAATCATAAATGTATTATCACACGAGTCAAGTGGGAGAATGTAAGAATTTTTTTTATATATGACTTAGGTGATAAAAAAGGATTTAATAAATAAAATAAAAGGGTATAATTAATTGGTTTGGGTTGCATCACTTGATGGAAGCGGTGGAAATTTAAATGTTTAAATTTAAATTTTAAACCCATGTATATAAGGTCCTCTCCCTGCCCATGAGGTTTCTCTGAGACAAAAATATTTTACCATCATGCATTGATAGTCAAAGATTGTAAAGAAAGGGCAAAGGATAGAAACAAATAAAATTTGATTTTGACCACTGCCATTATTGATCCCGTTCTCGGGTTATTAATGAATGAATTGCAGGAACCTAAAAAATTATATTAATTTAATTTATTTTACAAGATAACACATGCATTTTTCTTATCGTGAGCACCACATGTCAAATAGTTGTCTCGAAAATCCACTCTGAAGACCACTCGGACTCGCCCATCACCACTGATGGACCTACACCGTTAAAATTCTCAATGCTCTACAAAGAAGATATGTGCTTGAAGTCAAAAGGATTGGAATTTGCAAATTGCTGCATCCTCTCATTCATGGAGTTAATGTATGTCCTGCAAATGTACCTGGCGCACCTTTTAAAGGGGGAAGCATAATATACGGGATGTTATCAGTCAGGATGGTTAGACTAATACTCATCAAGGATAAGGATTAGTTCGCACGCCTAAAGCAAATGCAAGGATTAGAACACGAATCCCTTGAGAAATGGTCGAGTGGATGACATATGTGAAGCGCTTTCTCCTCACATTCGAGGCTGATGGAGTTGTACACCATAAGTGGATCTCACTATGCAAATATCGTGGAGAACTCACTGGGATCTCAAGAAAGACAAAGATGACAATCTTCGCGAGAATAGTCTCCAAAGGTAAAGTAATGAACACCAAAGAATATCAGCCATAAACATGGCAGCTCCAAGGACGTGCCCAGCTGTGTAACACCAAAATCATATTCCATTTACTTCTAATGTCTGATGGAAATCAATAACCCGCAGGCATGAATTTACTATAGTTACGTGAACATTAAATGAGATAATAAACTAAGCAACACATCTAAAGTCAATTGTTGTAAATGTCCAAACAGTCTGCAACAGATCAGGATTATATGCAACCGATATTTTGGCATATGAGAAATACACACACCATATTGCTTCCTTTTTTTTCAAAACAAGTTTTATATTTTATTAGATTGTTTGTGCTACAAGTTTGAAACAAAATCGTGACAATATAATGGCCGTGGTGGAGCGTACAAAAAAAAAAAAAAATCAATATTAGAAGTGTAGTCAATTAAATTCATTAGACTAATTCTGCTATATTAGTATTATTTGCCAATATTCCTAAATGTTGAAGACAAACCCAATTAATCTCATAGAAGGGCAAAAGTCCATAAGATGAAGATCAAAAACAGAGTAACTTATACTGTGTGTAATCTATGATCCGTAAGAATGTCTATGGTAGAAAGATTTAAGCTTAAGAATTGAGAGATGTTTCACATTATTAATTTCGAATAAGAGACCCCAGATAGAACATTAGAGCAAACTGCGAACTCAAATAAACAGATCTAAACTAATATGTGATACATGGAACATTTCAGGCCTTCAAAAAAGGAAGTACAAGAGAAGGATGAGAAATCAAAACAGCTCGATGTTGTGATACTATTCTGTGACGCCTCAAATCCGGGGTGTCCGTTGACTACCCACAACTACGGAACTACAAGTCCTTGTTTCATGAGACCCATACACGTGCAAAAATGGCCACTTGGGCCTACACATCATACTCATAAAATGTATATTTTATACAAAATGATTTAATTTCAATTTGTTTACAATTGTATTGAATTACAATTTATACAAAAATGGGTCTCTTGCCCATAATTTCTACAAAAATACAAGATAAGGCCGGCTTGGCCATTTCTTCGCCTCTAAGGTCCCGGATGCGTCCCATCCCCACGCATGTTCTTCTGTGACTTCAGTGCATGAGAGTTCTCACGACGGAAGTAGCAATGCCCAAGAGTGGAATTTCCCTACTTGGGTTACTCCCCACGGCGTAATGCAATGGCACACCAAACATACAACATGCCAATATATCACTCATATATTAAACAAATTTAAATTCCATACATCATATTCTGGGATGAGAATAATAAGTAACATAAACTTAGCTCACATGGGCTAAGGCACAATCCGGCGGTTCGTCTTGGAACAGCCCACAATTTCACAATCAACATGTTATTCACCTATGGCAACAACACACATCACACAAATAACACAAACAGTCCGTGGATTGTTCAAACCACACCAAGGATTTATTCACTCGGTCCAAATCTTTTGGAACCGAAACCACGGCCCTCTAGGCCTCAACAAATCCCAATCCATTACAAGGTCCTTAGACAAGAAGTAAAACAAGTAGGAGAAAAACCCCTACCTTTTCGGAGTTTGTCTAAACTCCCCAAAACTGGTACCCACGTGTAGTCCTTGCCGTGGAGAGCAACTTTGCTCCTTGCCTCGTCTGGCCGACATCCGATCGCCGGAATCTCTAGAGAGGCGTAGAGCCTTCTAAAAATCCCACATTTTCCCTCTCTCTTCCGTTTGCTCCTTTCTCCTCCTCTCTCTTCCTCTCCCAATCCATTTGGTCAAGATTGGGACAAGAGACAAGTCCTCTCAATGCCACATGTCAAATTTCTATTGGTTGAGAGGATTACACCTTATCCTCTTATCCCACCACCATGAGATTTCCCTCTAATGGCATCATGCCATGTGTCACAAGTGAGCCCCACTTGAGCTCGCCATGTTTGACCCGCATCCGTGATCGACACGTGGCGCCTTTGGCCACCCAAAACGCGTTAAGTGTCATATGCATCCCCGTGCTCCTCAAAACGTGAAATTCGATCGGTTCTAATTCGACGAAATTCGACGTGGTAGCTAGATTTCATGAGACGATTCCAATCTGAAGTCCGCTTTGTCATCCAAGATCTAAAATTCGGATTTCATCAAATTACCATTTTATCTTCCTTAGGAACATGGATTTTCCGGTCCTACATTCTTCCCCTCTTAAAAGAATTTCGTCTCGAATTCTACACATACATCCTACACGCATATGTAACCCTACACAATCCTTGCTTTGTGTGTAAATGATGACCTTTCCGAGGCCACCATCACTGACAATCCAATGGACCGTCAGCCTAATACATGTCCTGAATGACATCCATTCACCGAGCCCTTGTTGGTTCACCATCACCCAATGAAATTTCCAATGGGTATCCAATTCTCGAGTCACTCCCGGCTCCTATCACTCAACTCTAAGTCTACGTGATAACCACAACCGTGGGTCTTCATCCCGAGTCACTCCCGACTCCTATCACTCAACTCTAAGTCTGTGATAATATATCCGATAGTCCTCATCTCGAGTCTCTCCCACTCTAATACTCAACCTAAGCCCCGCATAATCATGTCCGTATGTCCTCATCTCGAGTCTCTCCCGACTCCTATCACTTAACTCTAAGTCTGGGTGATAATCATGTCCGTATGTCCTTATCTCGAGTCTCTCCCGACTCCTATCACTAAACTCTAAGTCTAGGTGATAATCATGTCCGTATGTCCTTATCTCGAGTCTCTCCCGAATTCTATCACTCAACTCTAATGGTGATATGAACCATATCCAGTCCCATCTCTCAAGCACAAAACTTTTCAGCCTACACTTCGAGCCTCTTTATATCCAATACGTAGTCTGATCGCTCCCCTGGGCCTCTACACCCACACGTAAATTCAGATCACTCTGCCTCACACTCCACATGTAACTTATTATTCCCGAGTTCCCACACCACGTAAATTCAGGATCGCTCCTGGGTCTCTTTACACCCACACGTAAATTCAAGATCGCTTCCCTGCCCTTACACCCCTGTCAATCAGATCACCCCTCGGGTCTCACACCCACGTAACTTCTGGATATCTCCGGTCTCTACACCTAATACACGTAATCTTCGGACATCTCCCGGGTCTCTTACACCTATACAGACCTTTGATACTACCGCTGGCCTCCCCAATTCTACCCAGCTTCAACTTTAGGGATTAATGTCTTCCTGCTTTGCCCAACACACTTTAATTACTCTTCATTCCCGATTCAAACTAGTGGAGTCAGCCACTGGATCGAGGTCCCCAACATACACTCAAACCCACACTCACCAAGAGTGGTGAATGACCGTACTTGCACCCACACCCGAATTCTACGCGATGTTACTCGGCGGGCACATGAAGGCAATAAGCATACTCCGTGACACCCATCCCGGTCCCACCACGGTGCAGGAACTCAGAGATCTCCCACTCATAATCCCACTCCATCGGCCCAACTCTCACCCTACACCTCAGGAAGAACATCTATATCGTGGTTTCCAAAGGCCTGAACCTTGTTCAAATCCACCACTACTGATGCACCAATTTATGAACATGATGCATCCACTTTAAACACTAATCTAAACCAACAAGTGCAAGAGTAGAAACCATCCTATATATCTTCTAATGTCAGATGCTCACCAGACCATGTGGAGGACCTCCGCCTCCTAGGACAATCTCGCCTCATGCCTGTGGCCGGGAAGGAAAATAAATGATATAGTCCTGGCCTGCTGACTCAGAAGTCTCCTCCGCTCAGAGTCTCAGACTCACCTCAAATCTAACACTCCGCCCTCTAACACCCAGAGCTACGAAGGTGCTCAGATAAAGACTCCCGAACTCAAACCTGCCTCCGACCAGACTAGGGTGGAGGAATGAACTGACGCCTCGTGTCGACAAATGAATCAACTGGCATGGTCCAACCCTAGATCTCCCGTCTCGGGGACAACCTCTGCCTCACATGTGCCCAGCCGGGCCGGGCAGCCACATATCACCCGCCCGCCCGACCAACCGCCTGGGGATCCCGGCCCGGTCCCAACTCAAAGCGGTAGCCTTCGCTTTCCCAAACCTAGAAGGCCGATCCTTCCTCTTGTTACTCAACACCCGCATCCCGAAAAGCTCCGAGCATCCTCGACTCGGCGGTCACCGTGGCCAGTCCCAGCATGGAGTCCATGTCCCGTAGGGCGGTCCTACGATCCTGCCCCGAATGGACAACTTCAGCCCATTCTCGAATCTTCCTAACCTTGGCCATGTCTGTGGCCACATAATCATCCAAGGGACCGAGCTAGCTCCATGAACCAGCCACATAGTCCATCACGCCATCGCCCTCATGAATTAAGAACTCCTGAGCCTCTCGCATGCCTCAGCCTGAGGCACACGCACCCAAGTGAATGTACTCCCAAACTCGCCCATGTCATAACTTCTAAGTCTCTAGAAGCCCCTGCCCATCTCCACCATACCTGGGCCTCGCCCTCTAGCTGGAATGCAATGCACCCGATCCAGTCAGACTGAGGTGATCTCCATAGCCCAATACAGCTCAATCTGCATAAACCAATGGTCTCCGTCACCGGGCCCCCCCTCCCCTATGAAGGTAGGAGGATGATGTGCCCTAAACCTCTGGAGGTTACTAGGACCTTCCCCGACTACCTCCGGCACTGGCCCCTCGCGGTGTGGCGTACCCGCCGCACTTACCCCACAAGCCCCCAGCAAAGGCATGCTGATCAAATACGGGCGGTTGGTCAAATGTCGGTGGTGTCTGACCAGTGCCCCGTGGACGACCTCTACGTCCTCGCCCTCGACTAGCCATCTACATATGTTAAATGGCAACAAGATTTATTAAACTTTCACTCAGTCCAACTAGTAATGCACCTGCTAATTATTAACAGACTTTACAAACATGAACTGACCCGTTCATTTCCTTTTCCACATCCCTAAGGTTACAGTTCCTAACCTTAGCATTTACCCTTTTTCCTACACGCATTACACCCTGCATATAATTCCCTATGCAATAACCGTACAATCATAATCCTCATATACATCATACCATGTATAGGTGTCCCACGCACTCAAAACACAAAATTACGTAATAAAAAAATACAAACAAGAATAACGTGATCCCAAAGGTGTAAATACAGCCCCGAGACACTATTCACACACCGAAAAAATAAAATTTTTCATACACCATGTCAAGGCACTTATTTTTTTACCACTGAACTTAAGGGTACGTACCGGTGACAATTATTCACACATCAAAAAAAATAAAAATTTCTGTATACTCGGGCCAATGCATTTATAATAAATGCAATATAAATATCTTATATATTAAATCATACACAAGAAAATTTTTTAAAAATTTTATTTTTTTTTTTTTTTTTTTTTTAATCCCTATGAACAGTGTCCATGAACAGAAAATTCAAACAAAGGATCGCAAATGTGCGCACCTAATCAAAATTGGCTTGGTGCACAAGACACCCAAAGTCAGTCATGACATCACGCGCAGCGTCGTCGCGGGCGCCGCGCGACAACGCCCGTGTCAAGATACGTCGCGCGACAACAGCGCAGGTTCGGCACATTGGGGAAGCGCAGGTCGCTAAGGCCAGAAAGAGAGTCGCGCGATAGCGCCTGTGTCGCGGGCGCATACGCGACCTCCTTCGCCCCGCCAGCGCCACGCCGCGAAGATTATTCCGTCGCACCTCCCGGACGGCACTCAACCTATGTCGCTGAAGACGCCTTCGCGTCGCGACCTCCCAGACGCCGGTCCATGTCGCTGACATCAAATGATGTCGCGGCATCAAGCCCACTAGAGCATCGTCGCTTCATGTCGCCGATCAATTTCCTAGCAGTTGTCGCAACATCAAATGGTGTCACGACACCACCCAGCTCCTCTCTCGGTCGCGAATATCGCGTCGGTGTCGCGACCTCAAGTCACCAAATTTTGCCACGTCGCGACGCCGCTTCCATGTCGCGACTCCTCGCCGGGCAACGGCGTCGCGACGCAAGCTCGCCCAACTGCGCTGCACCAGTCGCGACGCTTCACTACGCAACTTCACGCCAACCAAACCAGGTCGCGACCTCAAATCCATGTCGAGATGTAATGACCCGTACCAAATAATACAAGTTGAAACGTGTTTGACTAGGTTTGACCAAAGCCAGAATAGGTTTGACCAACGCTAGCGGTCGACTAAAGTTGACTTTTTCAAGAATGAATAATTTTGGGTTGACTAAGGCACTATTTCGTAGGCCTCACATACGAGTTCATAGACGGCTAACGTCATAATCCTACCATGATAAAAAGTTACGGCCATTAGAAGTTCAATAGTAGCACTTTATCAGTGTCCAAGTTATGTCTGAGATTTTTACCCGAAAGCGGCCCTAGACCTTATATAAACATAGCTTGTGATACCAAATGAAAACCCTAGCCCAAAAACAACACTTGAGCTCCCAAACCAAATAAAACTTCCAAACCGAATACATTGGGGCCAGTAGCCACCGCGCGCCGCGAGAGATCGACCGTGACGAGAGCACCACCGCCACCCCAAAGCTACACGCTGCCGGACAGGAAGGTGCGTAATCGGACGCGGTCACGCCGCCAAATTTCACCGCACCCGCCACGGACGCTAGCTCGATCGGTGTCGGCGAGCGCGCGGCGCGCCACCGTGGATCGCCGGATCGTTTGACTCTTTTTCCGCCATTTCCGCCATTTCCGCCACCCCATGTACCTCATTTCCACCATTTTTGACCCTTGAATCCTACGCCGTGGTCCCTTTGCGCGACTCGCACCGCTGGAAGTTAATACCAAAACGTAAATCGGGCCGGGCGTTAGATCGGTTTTCTCCGCCACCACAGCTACCATTGTTGGCTTGGAGGTAATGGTACCACAGCTCCTTGGTCTCTTGGGATTTCCATTGATATGTGGTTTGTAAATTTTGGACGCTGCTTGGTTAGTTTTCCATTTTTAGGTTGTTTCGTAATTACCGAAATGTTCTAGACCAATAGGTACCAATTATGGTCAAACTAAAAAATTGAAGGCAAAGAAATTCGGATGTTTTTATGAATTATCGATCTGCCTACTCCTGAAATTAGCTCCCGGGTGAAAAGCCCCAATTTTGGGTACTGGGCCTATAGGGCACATTGTGTAATTTGACCTGGCCGGAGTTCAATTAGATGATTCATAGTTCGAATGTTGCTCCTAAGGCCTTAGGGATATCTCCCGTCGTTGGTTCAATACGGGGGCCTATGGTATTTTATTTATATTACAGGCACTCACGCCGAGCCGAGAGACGATCCTCATATGACAAGACTCCAGCGCCCAGAGTCGCGGAGCCGGGTTATATGCTTTTAAATGATTTGGGATATTATGTCGATATATCTATTATGATTAAATACTTTGCATATATATTGTTTTTGATCAAATGGTTGGTTGCATTCAACATGACTTTCATTTACTATAAACGCTAACATTTCATGTGAATTCTTGTCAACATTTTCACCCGCTTGAAGTCAGATCAGTTCGGGCGACATGCGGGTATTGATAATTTGGCATGTAGATTTGGTTTTGAACTCTCTTGAGAAATTATTGATTTATGAAATGGATTTTAAAATATATATGTTTAATAAATGGTTAAGGAATATGGTCATGGAGGTATGGTTCAAATTTCGACATGAATTGAGAAACTAAAGATCTTCTAATGTGAATGGATTGAGCTGTGGAAAGTAAGTTGATAAATTCCTAACCTATTTGACGTTGGGAAAGGCACACATGAGTAAGGTCATTGAGTTGAGGTTATATGTGATGTACCATATTGTAACGATATTGGGCCAAGTGATTATATCAGAGCGGCATTGACGGCCATCGTTGCCATGAGGTCGGCTTGACCACGCGTATTAGTTGCCACGCGCGAGTCATTGACCCGACGGTTTGGTATTCTCGGGTTTTGCCACGGAACGTGGAGGTCGGTTTGACCCGACGAAGTTTGGTATTCCGGGTTTGCCACGGTAACGTGAGGTCACTGGACCCTTAATTTCGTATTCAGGTTTTTACCACGGTGACGTGAGGCCTAGCTTTCGACCCGGTCATTGCATTCGGATTTTCGCCACTTGACGGAGGGCTGGTTTCATCCACAATCGTTATATGTTATTCACTGGCCGTGAGGTTCTTAATTAATGTTTAGGATGGATACATGGTATGGTATGATGTTGATTAGATGTCGGTGTTGTGAGGCCTGATTACGCTTAGGATGTGGTACATGGTGTGCATATCGTTAGTGTATATGGTATGAAATATCATAAGGTATAAGGTATGATAACGAGTGACAGGGTATGGTACATAGCTGGTTTTGTACGGTGCATTGCTGGTTTTTGAGTAAAGACATACCCTTTCAATAGTGATGATTTTTGTATTTTCCATAATTAATTGTACAAATATACTATATGTTTTATGCATCAATTTGCTACGTGGGTGAATAGATTCAAAGTTATAAGGTTCTTGATAATGCTGAGTTAA
Organism: Tetrastigma voinierianum; assembly: GCA_016808115.1. Lineage (NCBI taxonomy): Eukaryota > Viridiplantae > Streptophyta > Magnoliopsida > Vitales > Vitaceae > Tetrastigma > Tetrastigma voinierianum. The sequence goes on along the minus strand of JAEQBH010003162.1, from coordinate 212,418 downwards.
CTTATTGAGCATGACTTCATATTGTTGGGTTTTTGCAAAGGTTTTGTGAAATGTTTGTTAAACGGGAACGTTATAAAGAGGACGGAGGTCTTGAGAGAAGAAATTTTCAAGAAAATTAAAACATTATTTTCCATATAAATTATGCCACTCACGAGATTTATTTCTCACGCTTTATTGTTTTTTTATCCTGTTCCTAGGTCCGCATACCGCAGGGCCTACCAAGCCGATTTGACGTCTCTCTCTCTCTCTCCGCCACAGCTGTCGTACTCTATCGCATTTATCTATTCTGAGGTTGTTGTATTAGACTTATTCATTTCTACTTGTACCCCTAAATCCAAAATACTCTTAGAACGCTCTGATATTCGTATGGAACTTTTATAGATCTTTACTTATAATTGTTATGGTTTTTATATATTTATGTATAATTGGGTATTAAATTAATACATGGTGTTACTCCCTTCCTTGTTAGGTTCCACCGCATCTCCCTAGACTATACTAAAGGGGACTTCACTAGGCGGACCCACCCGATCCTAGCGGTATCCGGCCTGTCCCCGCCACGCGACCTCAACAGGTCCTAACCCACAACGATTTTTTTTTTTTTCCATCCAACAGCCTTTCTTTCTACTACTCCTTAGATGTAGTAGCCTAACCCATTGCTATACTGAAAATTCACAATTTTGAGAGTTGAATTACAACTCTTTTTCCATGTGCGAAAACTGGAACAACCTCCCAGAATCTCACAACACAGAATCTGCTGGTCTTCAAAAACTGGAACAATTTTCCAAAAAAAATCAAAATTTTTTTTTCATCATTCAGTAGCCTTCCCTGCTACTCCTAAAGATGCAGTAGCTTGTACCCTGCTCTTTACCCACTTCTAAATTTCTAGAATTTAATTACTACTAGTTTTCCTTGTGCGAAAACAGGAATAATTTTCCAGAATTCCCCAAAACTCATTCTGTTCAAAAGCTGAGTGCTTGCCCGAAATTTCTTTCGTTTATTTAAGATTTGATGCGCCCAAAAGTGGAACATCTAAGGTTGTGTTTTCTCGGCCCTAGTGTTCAACATTCTCCCTATGCTATTCACCAAGCATACAAATTCATAACACATATAACAAACATGTTATACACCATCACACATCACATTTAATTCACCAAAATGCACAATGATGTATGATCTATCCCGTTTCCCATCAAGTCCTAGGTATCTCGTATACCTAACTCTACACCATGAGCTCCCAAGATGTCGTTTACCTTAGCTCGATGCCAATTGTGGCCCCAAATCAGGGGTGTCGGGTTGACTACCAGTCGACCGCGGAAATCTGAGTCTCATGTCATGAGACCCGTACGATGCAAAAATGTACTTGGGCTACACATCATACTCATAAAATGTATCTTTATACAAAATGATTTAATTTCAATTTGTTTACAATTGTATTGAATTACAATTTATACAAAAATGGGTCTCTTGCCCATAATTTCTACAAAAATACAAGATAAGGCCGGCTTGGCCATTTCTTCACCTCCCCAAGGTCCGGATCACGTCCATCCCCGCGTATGTCTTCGATTTTGAAAAACCAGTCCCACGGCGGGGTGAGCAATGCCAGTAGTGGAATTTCCTACTAGGTTACTCCCCCACTAAGTGCAATGCAATGGCACACCAAACATACAACACATGCTAATATATCACTTTCGTGCATATATTAACAAATTTAAATTCCATACATCATATTATGTCAGTTTATAATAATAACATAAACTTAGCTCACGTAAGGCAAGAGCACGATCCAGCGGTTCGTCTTGAACAGCCCACAATTTCACAATCAACATGTTGTTACACCTATGGCAATAACACACATCACACAAATAGCATAAGCGGTCAGGTGTGGGTGTTAGGCTCCCACACCAGGATTTATTCACTCGATTGATCTTTTGGAGCCGAGCCCACGACCCTCGAGGCCTCAGCAAATCCTAATCCATTACAAGGTCCTTAGGCAGTAAAGCAGTAGGAGGAAGTTTTCATACGCTTAGGAGTTTGTCTGGCTACAGCTGGTACCACGTGTAGTCCTTGCTGAGTGGAGGAAGCGGCTGCTCCTTGTAGCGCCATGGGAAGCCCAGCGGTCCGTCCTTGGGAATTATAGAGAGAAGGTAGAGCTTCACTCTCTAAAATCCCATTTCCCTCTCTCTTACGTTTGCTCCTTTCTCCTCCTCTCTCTTCCTCTCCCAATCCATTTGGTCAAGGTGGGACAAAGAATAAATCCTCTCTCAATGCCACATGTCAAATTTCTATTGGTTGAGAGGATTACACCTTATCCTCTTATCCAACCACCATGAGATTTCCCTCTAATGGCATCATGCCATGTGTCACAAGTGAGCCCCACTTGAGCTCATGTTTGACTGCATCTGCACTGGACACGTGGCGCCTCTTGGCGGCAAGCGTCTTGCAGTCTCATCCGCATCCCCTCGGTGCCTCGGCATTGAAATTATTGTCTTGGGATTGATGGTCGACGTTGTAGCTAGATTTCGCGGCGATTCCAACGGTGGGATCGTTTCGATCATCAAGAGATCTAAAAATTCCGGATTTTTACCGAAATTACCATTTTATCCTTCCTTAGGAAACATGGATTTTCCGGGGTCTCACATGTTCTCTGTTCCAAATCCAATTTTCCATGGAATAAGGTACTCAATGAAAGTTTAAAGATAACTGTTAGCCCAAGGATACCTCTAGTTGAGGTTTTGATGATAACAAACCAAGGTTATTAGTTACTAATGGTTAAAATTGAGGTTAGTGAGGTTAAAAATTGATCCAAGCATCAAATGAAGATAATCTGAAGCTAAAGATAGTGATGATGAAGTTGATCAAGTACTTGGAAATGAAACTCGAATCAAAGAGCCAGATGACAAGTAACCAAGATTCCAAGCTCAAGTATGAAGTGAAGATTTTGATAGCTTAGGAATCTATGTAAGGTAAATGCATTGGTGCACTTAAGGATATCATCATTAATCATGCATTACTTACAAACTCGGTTCAACCAAAATTAAGGTATCTTTTGAAAACATGGGTTTTACATAAACTTTAGATTAAATAAATCTAAAAATGAACATTTAAAGAAAAACTCGGTCGTATTTAATAGTACCGTATATGTGGAATAGTTTCAGATACATGAACAAGACTGTATATGTGAATGTGTGAATCCCACAACGACTAGTGAACAAAGGCTAACGGCTAGTGAATAGTTTCAAAATCCCACTCTAGTCAGAAAAGGGTGGAATATTTGAAACAACACACTTGCTTTCAACCATCTTTTCTCTTGTGTATTAGTTCTCAAACTAAGTTTGTGAGTGCATTCATTACATTTGCATATTTTAGAGTGCACTTTTGTGTTCATCAAAGCTTGAGTTGTATTTGAAAGATCTTGAAAGCTTGAGAGTGTCTCGTTGTGCCTAGCGAGAAAGCTTCAAGTGTGGGCAGTAGCTGAAGAAATTTTGCAGGGAGCCCATCGAGCCAAAACTAAGTGTAATCAAGTTTCTGGATTGGAGCTTGAACTTCAAGTGTGCATAGCTTCAAGAGCCGCCCATTGGAGCCATAATCCGCGAAAGAAAGAAGCCTGGTTGGAGCTTGACACTAGCGGAACCCCTCACCCGCTTGAAGGTTGAGGAGAAGTGGACGAGGCAAGGTCGTGCCGAACCACTATAAATTCTAGTTGCTTTCTGGCCCTATCTCTTTAATTTATTGTTATTACACTGAACAAAGATTATTGTTATTGTGCGAAAAAGTTTTTGAGAAAACCAATTCACCCCCCCTCTTGGTTAGGTTGCTTAGTCATATTGAATCTTCAATTGGTATCAGAGCTAGGCCTCTTATTTTGTTTTTAAGATTTAATCGTCTAAGAGGAAAATGACTAGCACCAAAACTAGCACAAGCCTTTATGCCGAAAGTTTTCCATCAATAAACCAATCTCTTCTTTGCCGGTCCGATTATCAATTTTGGAAAAAAATGACTTGGTATTTAATCTCTCGATTCGGGAAGTATGGAAAACAATCTTATTTGGTTACACCCTTCCTACAAAAGATGTTGATGGAGGAAAATAAGAAAAGCCCTTGACGAATATAATCGAAGAAGAAAGTAGAAAATTTCAATTAAATTCCCAGAGCCATTTATATTCTTGTAATGTGCTATGGATTAAATGAGTATAATGTAATTAGTCAATGTAAAAACGGCTAAGGAGATTCGGAGAATACTAAAATTACTCATGAAGGAACTACCCAAGTCAAAGATTCTAAAGTTAGAATTCTTGAAAATTAGATTAGAATGAATCCAATGAAACCATAATCTTATTGTTGAGATGTTTACTAGGTTTACAGATGTTGTAAATGGTCTTGAAGGCTTGGGAAAGAGGGTAAGTGAACAAGACAAGGTATCTAAAATTCTAAGATGCCTACCTCCCAAATGGAATTCCAAAACGGAAGCTATTGAGGAAGCAAAGAATCTGAAAGTGCTACCTCTTGAGGAATTTATAGGTTCTTTGATGACTTATGAAATGAAGATTGCAAGACAAGAGAAAGAAATACAAGAGGAAAGCAAAAAGAAAAGCATTGCGCTCAAAGCCAAGAAAGAAAAGAGAAGAGCTATGATGGCAACATGGAGTCAAAGTGAAGACTCATCTGATGATGAAAGCGAGAATGAATTTGCCAACATGTGCTTCATGGCTTTCGAAGATCAAGATAAGGTAAGTTCTGATTATGATTCTGATGATGATGAAGTTAGTTTGAATATGATGAATTACTTTATGGAAGTTTCCTTTGCAGTTTTTAGAAAAACAACACCTCACTTAAGAAGAAAATTTTTGAGCTTCAAAAAGAACTTGATGAAATCAAAGAAATTTTTTCAAAAGTTGAAGCTTCAAAATTTCTTCAAAAGGTAAATGATAACTACTCAAAAGAATGAATGGTCGTTATCCTCACTCGTACCCTCTTGTGGACAAAAGGCTTTGAAGTGATTCTAGCTAGCCAAAAATGTGTTTTTGATAAAAGGGGGCTAGGATACAAAACTTCAAAGAATGAAAAATACTTCAAAACTACTTTGTCAAAGAATCCACAAGCGAAAAGTTCATCAACCATATGCAATTCTTTGCGGGTAGAGGAGGACACATTAGTAGTACTTGTCCTCTAGAAATGGATCCCAAAAGATCACCAACTCTAAGTCAAAGAAGACTTGGGTTGAAAAATCAAAGCGTCACTAACTACTCAAGGACCCAAAAGATTTAGTAGTACCTAAATCTTTCTTGATTATTTTTTAGGATCAAAGAAGAGAGAAATGGTTCTCGACAAAGGGTTGCTCAAGACATATGACACTGAGATGAGTCAAAGTTTGCCTTCCTTATAAGGAGAAAAGGAGGATACGTGACTTTTGGAGATAATGGGAAAGGTAGAATCATTGGACATGATTCTATAGGTAACAACTTTTCATCTCTTATTGAAAATGTTTTGCTTGTTGATGGTTTGAAACATAATCTTTTAAGCATTAGTCAACTTTGTGACAAAGGTTTTAAAGTGATTTTTGAATCTTCTCATTGTATCATCAAGGATTCTCAAAATGATAAAATCATCTTCATGGGCCATAGAAATGAAAATGTTTATACTATTGATATTTTAAAACATGAAGGCCATAATAGATGTTTTTCTAGCACGCATGATGAGAGTTGGTTGTGGCATAGAGATTAATACGTGAACATGGAATCTCACACACAACTCAACAAAATGAACTTTGTTAGAGCTCCTGCAATCTCTTTGAAAAGATAAAAGTTTGTGAAGCATGCCAAATGGGAAAGCAAAAACATCTTTAAAAACAAAATTTTATTTCTACATCAAGACCTCAGCTTCTTCATATGGATTTATTTGACCCTCAAGAACTACTAGCCTAGAGGTAAATCATATGCATTTGTGATTGTGGATGACTTCTAGATATACATGGGTCTTGTTTTGGCTCACAAAATTTCATTTTATATCAATGATGGGAAAATGCTTTTAAATGGTTTTACAAATGAGGAAGTATGTTGAACAACCTCCCGGGTTGCAAGTTAATTTCCCTAATCATGTTTTTAAACTCAAAAAGTAATCTTTATGGCTTGGAAACAAGCACCTAGAGCTTGGTATGAAAGGCTACAAATTTCTATATCTAGTGGTTTCAAAATGGGCAAAATTGATACAACTCTGTTCATTAAGCTAAGAGAAAATGACATTCTTATTGTTCAAATCTATGTTGATGATATAATATTTGGTGCTACTAATGTTTCACTTTGTGAAGAATTTGCCAAGTCTATGCATAGTGAATTTGAGATGAGCATGATGGGAGAGCTCAACTTCTTTCTTGGTCTTCAAATCAAACAACTTAAGGAGGGAACATTCATAAATCAAGCAAAGTACATAAGAGATCTCCTCAAGAAGTTCAATTGAAGAAGTAAAGGCCAAGAACACACCTATGGGCTCATCCATCAAGTTAGAGACATGGATGAAAAGGTAAGTCCCATGACCAAACTCCAAATATAGAGGCTGATTGGCCTTTATTGTACTTAACGCTATAGACCCGATATCATGTATGGTGTATGCTTATGTGCTAGGATTTCAAGCATGTCCTAAAGAATCTCATTTGAATGCGTTAAAAGAATATTTAGGTATTTGAAAGGCACTATTGATATTGGTCTTGGTATCCAAAATGTGATAATTTTGAAACTGATATGCTTATCTGGATGCAGGATTTCATGATATAAAATCTGATAGAAAAAGTAATATGGAACGGTCATTTTCTAGGTCACTCACTTGTGTTTCCTGGGCATAGCAAGAAACAAATTCGTTGTTTCGCTCAACGGGCGGAAGCCGAATACATTGCCGCAGGTTAGGATGTGCACAAGTACTTTGGATGAAACAAACACTTAGTGATTTTGGCCATATATTCTCATGTTCCCATTAAATGTGACAACACAAGTGCCATTAGGATATCAAAGAATCCCAGGCAACACTCTAGACCAAGCATAGAGATTTGTAATATCATTTCCTTAGAGATCATACCAAAAAGGATATTACACTTCATCTTATTAGAACCGAGATCAACTATGATATTTTCACAAAGCCCCTAAATAAGAATCAATTTGTCAATATTAGAAGACAATTAGGAGTCATCTCTTCGTGAAAAATTGTTTGAATGACTCAAGTGTTAATATTGCTTGAAAAATATTGTGCCTTAAACTCTTAACCCTTACTTAATTGTAATTTCAAAGGGGAGACACTTATGTCTAAAGTCTCGTCTTCCTTGATGTTGCCATAGGGGGAGAAATATATGTATCTAGGAGTTAAATAAGCAATGATATGTATCAAATGGGAGAAAGATATGCATCAAGTGCTAAAAGAGAATGCCACATTTATATCATTCCTTGATGCTTGTCTTATGTGTTGAATGTAAATTGCATGTGGTTGAATTGGCTAAAATTTATATTATGCAATTATTTTTAGACTATTGGTTTGAGGGGGAGATTTACTCCTCCTAGATAACTAAGGTTTGTCATCATAACAAACAGGGAGATTGTTAGCCCAAGGATACCTCTAGTTGAGGTTTTGATGATAACAAACCAAGGTTATTAGTTACTAATGGTTAAATTGAGTTGAGTGACAGGTTGAAATTGATCAAGCATCAAATGAAGATAATACAAGCTAAATATGACAATGATGAAGTTGATCAAGTACTTGGAAATGAAGTTCACTCAAATCAAAGAACCAAGATGACAAGTAACCAAGACCTCCAAGCCTCAAGTATGAATAAGATTTTGATAGCTTAGGAATCTATGTAAGGTAAATGCATTGGTGCACTTTAGGATATCATCATTAATCATGCATTACTTACAAACTCGGTTTTCAAATCCAAAATTACATATCTTTTGAAAACATGGGTTTAGGCATAAAGCTTTAGATTAAATAAATCTAAAAATGAACATTTGCAAAGAAAAATCGGGTCGATGAATAGTACCGTATATGTGAACGCCCGTGATACATGAACAAAGATCAGACAGAAGCAGAACTCACAACGGCTAGTGAACAGTGCCAAACGGCTAGTGAACAGTGCTGTGAATAGTATCCAAAATCCCACTCTATAAATAGAGTGTGGGGGATCATTTGAAAAACAACACACTTACTTTCAACCATCTTTTCTCTTGTGTATTAGTTCTCAAACTAAGTTTGTGAGTGCATTCATTACATTTGCATATTTAGAGTGCACTCAGGTTCATCAAAACTTGAGTTGTATTTGAAAGATCTTGAAAGCTTGAGAGTGTCTTTGTGTTTATGAGAAAGCTTCAAGTGTGTATAGCTTGAAGAAATTGCCAGGAGCCCATTGGAGCCAAAATCCGCGTAATCAACGGATTGGAGCTTGGAACTTTAAGTGTGCATAGCTTGAAGAGGCTCCATTGGAGCCATAATCCAAGTGTAAAGAAAGAAGCCTGGCTGGAGCTTGACACTCAGCGAACCCTCACCGCTGGAAGGTCGGTGAAGGCGGACGTAGTGAAGGTTGTGCCAGAATCTCAATATAGCCCGGTTTTGCTTTTCTCTCTATCCTTATCTCTTTAATTTATTGTTATTACATTTAAATTAAAGATTTATTGTTATTGTGCGAAAAAGTTTTTGAGAAAACCAATTCACCCCCTTCTTGGTTAGGTTGCTTAGTTATATTGAATCTTCAATAACATTAACCAAAAATTTAAAACCATAAATAAAAAGATTAAAAGAACCAAATCTAAGTCTCTTACAACCAATAAGGGAAACGGATGCATTTAGATTAGCTTCAAAATCAGTTCGAACAATGAAAGGAAATTAGATAAACTATTACTAGTCTCTAAAAAGAAATGAAACATACATCTTATAAACAAAAAATCAACTCACCTCAATTTTATCCATGGAGCGAAGAATGTCTTGTTCATCATACAATATATTTCAGAAACTTTCCTCATTTTCACATAAAAGAAACTTGTAGATAGCGTTTGTTGCATGTGTCATAAAAACGTAGTCTCTCAAGGTGGTCTAACGAACAAATCTTAAATATTTTAGCTTATTTTCTAGGAAAAGTGAATACATAAATTTTTAATTAAATAAACGCCAACCTTCTCCATGAAATAAGGAAGGGATGCAAGATGATCCAGTGAAAGCTACATAAGAAATGCGCAACACATTACAATGCAATAAAGTGGAGAGCGCATCTAAAGAATACGGGCAATTTTGCCATGAGAAAGTAAACTAGATAACCAAAAGGAAAACTCGAAGATGAAAGTTCTAACAAGTTTTCATGATTGACAAAAGTTCATTAAGAAGACGCATGCACGATAACAATGAAATGATCGTTAAGAGCATATGATGCTACATAACTAACACACTACAGGAAGTGAGCTTTAGTCAAATACTAACCCCCAACCAAAAGTAAGATCAAGTGCAACCATATGATACAGATGCAAAGAAAATAGGACGCAACAAGGCGTGGCTAGAGGGGGCATATATAACTATAGGCCATAGTTACAATTTTAGTTTCGCCACTACTAGTTGCAAACTTGCGAATAATATTTTCGTCGCAACTAAAAGATATGATTACGTAGGGGGCCATTGTCCGCAACTATAAGAGATAGTTATGGATGGAAGCTGGCTTCTGGTCACAACTATAAGGGTGACTATGGTTGAAGCCACTTCATGGCCGCAACTATAAGGGTGATATATAGATGGGGTGATTTGTTGGCCGCTACTATAAGTAGTTATAGATTTAGGATTTTATTTGGCCGCTACTATAAGGTGATATATAGATAGGGTGATTTTCGGGCCACCAAAATAAGGGTACTATAGATGGGGTTTTTTTATTATTGCTACTACAAGGTGATATATAGACGGGGTGCTTTGTCAGTCGCCATTATGCGGCGGGGATATATATGGGTTTTTCTTTGGCCGCTTATTTGTTACCATATATGAAAGGTGGAATCTTTTTTAGATGTAATGTAAAATCTTAGACCATATGAGATATAATCTACTCCCACATAAAAATTTCGCAAAAGATATATTGCTATCCATCAACAATAGGTAACCAAACCAAACCAAATTAACAAAAAGATTCAGGAGAAGTTCCATGGATTAAAAACAAGCCAAATCTCATATTTCAATCACAAAAATTACATTGCAAACTACCCAAGAACCAAATGGCCATATATATGGGTTTTTTCTTTGGTCGCTATTTGTTACCATATATGAAAGAATCTTTTAGATGCATCGTAAATCTTGTACCATAAGGAGATATAAATCTACTCCCACCCAAAATTTCAGTAAAAGATATATTGCTATCCATCAACAATAGGTAACCAAACCAAAACCAAATTAACAAAAGATTCATGTGAAGTTCCATGGATTAAAAAACAAGCCAAATCTCATATTTCAATCACAAAAATTACATCGCAAAACCGGGCCCAAGAACCAAATGGCCGTAGTCTAATTCAGAATACTTAAAGTAAATTGAACCATAAATTTTTTCTTCAATTTTCCTTTCTACCAACATGAATCAACAATACAATATTGGCCAAAATAAATAAGATGTTCCTTAAGGTTTTCGCGAGGTGAACCCCAATTCAAACCACTTTCTTTCGATCCCAAGTCGTACCAGATGATCTCGCGGTAATGTAGGAACAGTGCGCACGATATCGCACGATCCGAAATGTTGTTCTATGGTTGAAAATAGTCAAGAAGGGGAGTAGAATGAAAATTGAAAATGAAGATACTCTAGCTTCTAGGGTTGGATTCACAATTATGATTTTCTAGTTGCCATAATTTAGTATTCACTGCCTTTCTTTCACTATTATATGTTTGGGTTCTTTAGATCTTAGCAAGAAAAGGGCAAGAAACATGTTGAAATATACTCAAAACTAGACTCCTATGTCAACCTATTTTCAGTGGAGCTTATTCTCTCTCCTAGGCCTCCAATATTCAACAAAGCCATATGCCCGTGACAATTCGTAAATATATAGCCAATAAAGTGGATTTGTCAATCATCCATGTAGTTAGACTTGAATACATACATTGAAGCAATCATCCTCGACTTTGCTCTTTTAGGAAGATATGAAGCTTTATTCCAAACCTCGCATGGTAGAAAGATAGTTTCACTAAGAAAATCTGTGGTATAATACAATAAAAAAGGTCAAAAAAGAGTTTCAATGTAGAACATTCGATGCATAAGTCCTCAAATCAGTGTTGGTGATTCGCAAGAACAGCCAAGATATATAATGTCGATTAGAATAGAGCCAATTCTCCGTCGAATCCAAATGGTATATCTTCCCATTAACTGAAGAAATTGGAAGCCGTAATTGCAAACAAAGTTCAAGCCAAAATGTCATGGAAAAGACCTGCAATCGAAATTTTCAATCCATGATAGGCAATAATGCCTGATGACTCCCAAATCCACGCCAACAACAAAGGGCATTTCCAGTGGCTTATTTGGGGTATAATTATGTTGCACCAAACCCTTGGCTTTTCATTTGGATAAATTGAATGGTGAAATAAGGCAAGCCAACTATCCACCTTGTGACCCTTAAATTTGTTCTTTCATTTTCAAACAATAAAAATAAGCAATAATTGTATAGTGTTTTTCTCTTTTGTACACTATACTTGAATAAGGAAAAAATAACATGAGCCCCATTGAATATTCTTTTTCTACAACATTGTTCTTAAATTTACTTTGGTAATCATTTGTATATATGTCTCGCTCACATGCTTCACCACCATTTGGCCTTCATGGGACATCCTTTAGACACCTTATCAAACCATAACCACTGACCTTTAGGAGAAACAAATTTATGCTTATAAAAGGATTGCAAGATTTCTCGACTTGACGCCTTCTTACTCAACCATCTCTACTTTAAGATATGTCTCTACAACTCTCGCTTTTATAGTTATTTTAATTTATCACACACCAAAGTGATAGTTATATGTAGTTGTACAAGCACAAATAATTAAATAAAATTTGTTCAAGGGCTCTCGCATGTCTTTTTTATTGATAATGTTCTCTGGGATCGATCGCACCATAATGAAACGCTAGTTCCACTCTATTGTATTTGGCACTTTTGGAATAACGAACTGCCATAGACTAATATAAGACCAACAATTTCCCAACCAAAATTCTTATTTAAGCATTGATAACAACACTCAGTCCAAACAAAGCTTGTTCCAAAAAATGATTATTGCCTAACTATACAAATAAGTACTGTCAATTTCTTTTGCCGCGAATTAGATATTTCTACCACCATAGTTTTTGCCAGCAACTATGGTGAACCATGTAGAAGCTTAGCATAAGCTTTATGGCATGCTCAGTTTCATGGTGGGTTTGTTTGTGGGGTTGAGTCTAGGTTAAAGCCAATTGCATTGCAGAAGTATCTAGAACAACTATACTTTCTCTCTAGGAAATTAATGGAAACAGCTCAATGGAAGAGAAAGGCAATTCAGAAAAGGGAATGGAATTTAAATTTAGGATGTTTAGGTTTCTCTAAACTGCATAAAGACCCTAGCAAATATTCTTTTAAACCAAATGTAGTTAGTACATTAAAAGAAGAAATCTCGTACCACACACATGTTGTAATCAATTCGTAAACTTGGCTCATACAAGGGCAAATATTGGCCAAGTAATATTTATAATTATTAGCCATGAATATTGTGGTTCTAGGACCTAATTTCCAATGTCTTGAAAAAGCTTTACTTTAATGCTTATATTCAATTCAGATGTCTCTCATTCAAGATTCTAGCCTCAAGACCCATCCTTCTAATATAACTCAAAGTGAGCATGTCCCTGACACCTAAGCGTCCTCAATCCTTACATACAAAACAACTTTCAGCTAAAATTCCATGGAGAATGAACTCCTTAAGGCCCTTCAAAAGCCTCCAAACTCATGGATCTAGCTGATCACTCAACACCTTCTAGCCCCCGTAATCTAGGATTAGTATTTCAAGTAAGAATACTATTTTTCTCTCTCTATTCCGTTCCTATGAATCCAAAGTTAAGCTTCGAGTATGTGGGTAGAGATTGGATAGAGTCCTAATGCCACCCAATGGCTCTGGATTGTCGGGCATAAATAAATAAAGTAGGAAGCAATTACTTGTCTTCTATAGACTTGATCACATGACCATAGGAAGAAGAACCAATAAAGGGAATTGAGGAGATCAGGGAACTTCATGCAAACCCCACAAGGTATTTTACCTTTCTTCTATATGCTCTTTTATCTTATATATTCCTTTTGGAAAATGATGGCCACTAAATGCTACTTTCAAATGATTAAAATATTCATATAAATAATAAACATATCCAATGGTCAATTCCTCTGACTGAACATTTACAGTTCACACTCCTCTGCCTGGCCCTATGTTCTCTGCCTCTCTCAAACATTTTATCAAACACTTCAAGGACTACTAGTTTAAGTGCATTTAATTAACCATTTTCCCCAGAAAGGTTTTTGGACTAATGCCAATAGATTTTAATTCACTAAATCAATCAAAAAGCAGAAGTTTAGATCTGAAGAAAAATGACCTCAAGATACTAAGGATCACATATGTTTCTCAATTATACAACCCTTGACAGTCAGCAATTCACTGTGCAAAGAAAAAATCTAATATTTTCATTACTTGGAACATAAATCTCAAACAAAAACCCCAAAAAACACAGGAATCAAGAGAATATCGAAATTCATACAAATTAGTAGCAAAAACTAAAGGAAAATAAAAGAGATATAGTCATAGCATCAAATCGAAATCGAAATTATCACGTTCTAGATATTCGAACAATCCATTAGGCGTAGTCCTTACTCTTGTCGGTCACTCACCCTCCTTGGATGGCCCCTCTACTTAGATTTCAATGTCTCCCGCCCCCCCTACAATCACTTTGCATGCAACTTACACCCTATCTCGCAATCTATGGAGTCACTTAGTCATGCAATAAAGAAATATGAAACTAAAGATATATTTTGTTACAAATTTTTTGGCTCCAACTAAAATAATGTCCTTATAAGACACTTTTCTTGTAGTGAGAGCAGTATTGCTCAGAGATAAGTGTGTGATTAACATAACCCCATTCACTGAGAAGAAAACAATGCTGAGGAAAGTAATGGGAACTTCAACATAATCAAAGAAGGTGAATATTTGGGGCTTCTCCAAAGGAATTTTAGCTAACAGATTTGATTATTGTAGCCTCTCTGCCTCAAGTACGAAAAGTACATTAACCTCGCATCCTCTAGAAGGCCGAAAAGGAACCCTAATATGAATGGTCTCTTCTATAGGAGTGATCCTCCAATCCAATTTACAGAGAGAATACCTCATACTAATGCTTACGATAGTAGATAACTAACTAGTGATGTGTTTTCGATCGTTTCAAGAGCATTCATCAGCCATGCAGTCTGAATTCAAATGGAGAAAAGTTGGGCTCAAGAAAATCTACTCAAAGCACAAAAGATCTTGTGGCCATACTAGAAAACAGTGATAGATTTCAAGTATATGGTTATTTCATATGGTGAAAGAGAGAATTTCCAAGAGTTTATTCGAGAAAAAGAAATATTAGAAAATTTAATGAAGAAACCATTGAGAAGCAAGAGCTATTCAGAAGATGGCATAAAAATTGGGTGGTAGATGTAGTCTCCTTCCTTTGAAGATATATCTGCAATGCTCCTAATAGCACCAGATATTGATAAGAGAAGATACAGATGAAGTTCTCAGAGTCAAGCTTTAGTCAAATCTTATATGCTTTGGTGCTGTTAGTTGTTTTTGGTCATTTTTCTCAGTTTACCATTCAGGAACAATTCATTCCAATTTTTCAAAAAAATAAAAATAAATAAATTGCAGAAAAATGACCATGCCTAGGATTACAATATCAAAAACAATAATGATATTCTCTAAACTTCATTTCTCAATTCAAATAGACATTACTAAGTTATAAAAAGAAATAACATTACAATATTCAACAAGGAAAAGAACATATCAGGTCACCAAAAGGACATCAATGGTTGAAGGATCAATCTCATCAAAGTATGGCAAAGCAAAATGATGTCTGAGTATATCGATGAATTCCCACAAATACCAAACTATCACCAAAGAACATGACCAAAACAAACAAAACAAATTAAAACCTAATGTTGATAAATGGAAGGAAAAACTAGTAACCAAAATAAAAGCACAATGCATTATGGTATACCAAGATGGTTTTCCCTTTATAAAGACATAGACACAGAACGAATCTAATTTCATTTCAGCACCTAGAGGTATCCGATCTCTCCAAAACGTAGAGCGCATCGAAGATGATCAAGCTTCCTCGTATAGAGACATAGTCATAAGCCGCATCACAACCAATTTATCGGGTCAATTATAACCGAGAGACAAAGAAAAAGAGATTTTCGCCTAAATAAAATCAATCATTCCGATGATAAAACAAAATACACATGGAGAAGTGAGGACCGGTCAATTGTTTGCTTTCCATGACCAAGCAGTTCACCCAATGTAATCATGGAAAACGGTTTCGATAGTGGTGGCCCTTGCATTGAGAGTGTTCTTTCAATATGTTGCATAGTTGGTCGAGATTGGGGATTGTCACATAAGCATGCTAATGCTATCTTCACTCGCAGTCCACTACTTTCACCACCCACTTCATCCATGTGAGGCGAGGGGCGCCATTCATAACATCATTCAACTACCTATTAGCGCCACCTGGTGAATGAGGATGCCGGATGATAATGTTGATGCAGATGAGTTCACCAGATGCCTTCCCATAATTACCCCATCAAGCATAACCCCAAAGCTATAAACATCCGTTTTATTATCCACCTTCATCTTGTAAGCAAGTTCTGCAAATTAAGAAGATTACATCATGCTCTGCTCTGCTCTTCTAAGAAATTATAACAGTATAACTAACGCCCTAATTAAGAAAATGGTACTGGAGCAGTATAACCAAAAGTTCCTGCCAATGAAGTCCAATTAGATGAGTCCGGCTTTATAAGCCTAGCCGTGCCGAAGTCGGAGACATGAGCTTCATATTTCAATCTAATGTAACATGGTTAATGGTTATGTCTCATGAATTACTGAGGTGAGCAATCATGGTGGCATAAGATAAAGCTTAAATTTCACCCCTTCCACAATGTTTAGCCTCACAATCCAATCAAGTTTTTCACGCTTTCCATCGTTGCTTAGAATGTTTCTCAAGCTCCCTTTTCCATAAACTCATAAATCAAATGAATTCTCAAGAAATGAACTCTGTGGGCCATAAAGTTTTGACAATATTGCGATGTTCATTCGTGTTAGAGTATTAATCTCGCTTGAAAGCCTTCAAATCAACCATATCTTCCACCATCTGATCCGATGAGTAGTGAAGTTTTTTCACAAGAACAACCCTACCATTTGGAAACTCGCCTTGTAAACAAGGCATATCCTCCAAATCCTAATACACCGTTTAAACTTAAATTACCGGGCTTCCCCAGATGATGTGCCTATACAACAAGTTCTATCATGTCCCAATATTGTGAATAGATCTTGAGCACGCCGACTTCGCGTAGACTTGGTTGTTTTCTTCCTCAATTTTTGGACAAGAAAAATAAATTCCAATAATAAAAAGCGGATAAGAACAATAGAGTGCTCACAATGAGGAGTAGTATGATCAAGACGTAAAACTGTGGGCTTCTTCCCTCTTGCATGGCTTGAGGATGAGTGACATTATTACCCACAGCGAGACCTTTATTATTTCTAAATGCCTGAATGGAGCGAGGCTTTGATGTTGGGGAGAGGACCTTCCAAGGCGGTTGTAGGATACATCGGCGGATGTCGAGGCCATCGGATCATCAAAAGTGTGTGGGATGGTGCGAGAAAATGGTTATAGGAGAGATTCCGCGTCTCAGTGCAGTAACTCTCAAGCGGTGGAATATCTCCTGTCAACATATTTTGACTAAGATCAAGACTCTCAAGAGGATGCATCTTTCCAATTTCGTCGGGAATGCTATCCACAAATCGATTCCCACTCAAGTTCAAGGACGATAATTTCCACAAGTTCCCTATTTGTTTGGGAATTTGACCACTTAAGTTGTTCGATGCCAGGTCAAGGGTTTGAAGATCGGCTAATTTTCCCAATTTCAAAGGAATGCTTCTGAAGATTGTTGTTAGTCGACAACAATTTGAGCAATAAGAAAAGAGCGACATGCCCAATTCTTTTGGGATCTTAAATAAAATGGTTTTGAGGAAAGATCCAGAGTCGTTGTAATTGGTGGCTCTCCCAAGTTGAGGTGGTATGGCACGGAAATGTGTTGTTGGAGATGTTCAAGTGTGTTAGTTTGTGGCACTTGTCGTTCTCGAAAGCTTGCCATAAAAATTATTCTTTGCTTAGATCGATATGATTCAGGTTTGGGTATACACCAAAACTTTCGGCTATGTCTTCGGTACAGGACCCGTGAAATGGTTCCTAGAGGCGGAGAAAAATTTACAGGAAGTGCTCTGCAAAGGCAAATCTCGTGCAGTAGTTGGCGATGAAGTTATTTTCACTCCCTGATTGCAAATATTCCAAATGAGTAGTATTATTCATTTCAGAGGAAGGGCACCACTTGAGTTTGTTGTGATTAAGGCCCAAAGAGGTTAAAGTGGAAAAGTTTCATGGGCGGTATTGAACCATTGAGATTGTTAAATGACAAAATCAAGATCATTAAGAGATCTTAACAATCCAAATTTCTTGAGGAATGAAACGAAATAGTTTGTTTGCACCAGTACCAGTGTGGTTAAAATTCCTCAAGTTACCTATGGAAGGAGGGATTGGACCAGTGAGACTGTTAACTGATAATTCAAGATCATTAAGAGATCTTAACAATCCAATTTCTTGAGAAATGAAACCAAATAGTTTGTTGGTATGAAGGTCCTGATGTGGATTTAAATTCCTCAGATTACCTATGGAAGGAGTTATTGAACAGTAAATTTATTAATTCCTAAATCAAGTTCATTAAGAGATCTTAACAATCCAATTTCTTGAGGAATGGAACCAGATAGTTTGTTCGCAGCAAGGTACAATGTGGTTAAATTCCTCAAGTTACCTATGGAATGAGGGATTGGACCAGTGAGATTGTTAAATGACAAAACAAGATAATTAAGAGATCTTAACAATCAGATTTAGCGAGAATGGAACCGAGATATTTGTTCGTATGAAGGATCAATGTGGTTAAATTCTTCAGTTACCTATGGAAAGGTTATTGGACCCGATGAGACTAGTAATTCCTAAATCAAGTTCATTGAGATACCAACAATCCAATTTCTTGAGAGATGGAACCGAGATAGTTTGTTCGCGGCAAAGGTCTGATGTGATTAAATTCCTCAAGTTACTATGGAATGAGGATTGGACCAGTGAGATTGTTAAATGACAAAACAAGATAATTAAGAGATCTTAACAATCGATTTCTTGAGGAATGGAACCAGATAGTTTGTTAAGTAAAGATACAATGTGGTTAAATTCCTCCCTAAAGTTACCTATGGAAGGAGTTATTGGACCCGATGAGACTATTAATTCCTAAATCAAGTTCATTAAAAAGTCTTAACAATCCAATTTCTTGAGAATGGAGCAGAAAAGCTCATTCATAAAATTCAAAATAGTTAAGTTTTCAAATTCCCTTTATAAAAAAGGAAGAATTGACCCTCTAAAATTATTAGAAGCGAAGATAAAACCTAAGTGATGTTAAAAGCCCCGAGTTGTTCGGGTATTACACCGATTGAAATGAATTAGAACCAAGATCAAAAAATTGTGATTAGTTTTGAAATATTACCTGATATTAGTTGGAATGGTTCCATAGGAGGAGTTGTTAGACAAATTAAGAGTAAGGAGGTTGGGGAGAGATGAAAAATTGAGATTTTGGAGTGTACCTCTCGAGCCACAACTTTGAAGGTTTCATCGGAACACTTCACGACCTATGACAAGCCCTCCGAACCAATGATGGCAAGAATTGCGTCCAAACCAAGATGAGAGTAAAACTTGGGTTTGATTATTAAGGTTGGCCTTCCATGTTAGAAGAGTGAGTGCTTCTTGATCTTGTTCAACTTTTGAAATAGCAATGGTAGGTGGAGAGGCAGACATGAAAATGACATGGAAGGATGATATTGAAGACAAAGGGAACAGAAGAAATATGAAAAAGTGATTAGTGCCCAAAAAGTGCTATTTTGAACCCTATTTTTAATAGGTTTTGAGCGCTTTGTGTACTAGTGTTATATTAACAATTTACATATTAAGGTCCCTATTATTCTAATGATCACATTTTGTGTAAATTTTGCAGTTTTGCGAGCTAATCACGCCAGCATTGTTGAGGTCGATCAAATATGAAGATTAAGAGTCAAACTCGACATCGTAGATCGAGGAGGCCCCAGAAGGGAAGAAGAGAAGAAATAGAGAGAAAAATGAAGCGGGAAGAAAATGGAAAGAGCGCGGGAGCAGTGGCCAATGGAGCATTAGCCGCGGGGAGAAACTGGACTTTTCGCTGAAATTTGTGAAAATTCACTTTGTGGATAGCCGAGATTTCTCAATTTAGCTATCTCTTGTGAATTCACTAGCTAGCGAAATATCCTTATTCTGACGAAATTATGCATTTTTTAAGCTGCTCACAAGAATTTTCGCTAAGTAGCGAGGGAATTTAGCTAGCTAATGAAATTACTTTGCCTAGCAGAAAATTCATGATTTAAGCTATCTCTTGGTGATTTAAGCTACCTAGCGAAAAATTTTGAGCTTATAGCAAAATCCAGCGCCTTGTCATGCTTTTGTAATTAATACTTGACCGACTTCAATTTTGGTGTATTACTCCTCTTGGCCTTTAACTTAGCCAAATTGTTAGAGCTTTCTTGTATTTTCACACATTTGGGTTGGCTATATAAGCCACCTTATAAGTTTGTAACCCTAACTTTAATCTTTGAGTAAATATCTCGCGCGACTTTCATTTTCTTTCGGTTTTTCTCTCTTCCTCTCTCCTCTTTCTCTCCACTTTCTTGGTTGCCAAACACCCTCAAGGATGACAACTTGGAGGATGAGCGAAACTAAAACCACTTCCTTCTTGAAGTAAAGATTTCTTGCTGGGGTGAGATCTTTGGAGATTCTTCAGTGGTTCCCCACTGCTTTTTTCATGCGGCCGAGGTTTTGTCATTTTGGTTCCCAAATCTTCCAACTCTAGGTTTTTAGCTTTTGATTTACTTTCTTGAGCGATACTCTCCATGGCACAGAATCCGGTGCATATTGAGTGAAGTATGCTTTGTGGTTCTTTAGATGGTCTTTTCACGAGCCAAAGGGTAGGTTAAGGGGTTGGGGTTTCAAGGCGTAAAAGGGGCGCTGGTGCGGCTGCTACGTATTGACTCAATGGGGTTGTTTCGAGGTGAGAGGTTTGCTAGTTAAACATAGATCGGTTATGCCATGGACTATAGGTTGCATGTCATACTTGAAATAACCGGGGACCTCTCGGTTAGCCTAGGACGCTTAAACCTAGTGGCTTGATGCTTGAGTTCTTTTCTTATTTTCTTCATTTTATTTTTAGTTCTGAACCATCGACTACATTTTAACGAACCCTAAATCAAAATTTAATTCACCGATTTGATTTCATTCAAATCATTTGTCTGAAGAAAGCCCATCCACGTATTTCGGCCCTAGACCGCTATCTTTGCGGTAAGCTTGACTACGGCAGTAGGAGGAACTACGGATACAAATTTTGTTGATTCGCTCACCTGCAGTAGCGCAGAATCAAATGGCGTCGTTCTCGGGGATGGTGCCTTAGTGCAAGTGGAATTTGTGGAACACTTGTGATCGTCATCACAAGTTTTGGTGAATTTCTTTTATATTTCACAGTCATTTTTTCTTAGTTTTATTTCACTGTTAAAAAAAAAAAAAAAAAGTCTTTGCGGGATCGTTCTGTGTTGTTTTTGTGTATTTTTATTTCAAGCTGCGAGGATTGCATTTTCCAGTGGTTTGAATTGAGAGAAAATGGAACCCCCATATGAAGAGCAATACAGTCAGGAGGGTAACCCTAGAACTTACATGACAATGAGGGACTATAGGAACCTTGCATGGCAAAATCAGCAACCCTTGGGGAGAAATCCAAATCCAAATAGGTCCATGAAGGACTATAGAGACCATTGGATGAGTGCACCCTCCTACATGGTGCCTCCATAGTATATCTCAACTCCTCAGCCACCCTGACCACCCTGATTAATTTCTCACATTGGCTTGAGGCCATTACGGACACAGGCGGTGGGTGATGTTGTGGAAGAGCAAAGACAATCAATGCTCCAATTAAGTCAAAAATTGACACTATGGAGAAAACAATGTAAACAGAGAGGTGATGGACTTCAAAGTGACTTTGAGCATAAATGGGACAACTTTGCAAGATTCCATTGAAGACTGGTGTTCGACAACAATGTCCACGGAGGAGAAGTTGTCAAAGTGACATAAATGGCGGAGGAGCCGGTGTGAACAGACCACACCAAGAGCTTATAGAGGGATTTTGTTGAATTATCGAGAAGGATTGGATGAGATCCTCGGATATGTGTGATGTTGTTTTCGAGAAGACGAGAAGAAATCATTTCCTTGTTGGCGAGGAGGCGAGTAAAACAAAAGCGGTGGAAGTGCCCAAAAGAATGTCATTCAACCAAACCATAGATTTGGACACCCTTTGCCCCTTTGCCCCGAGACACCCAGTGCCCAGCGCCGGTAGCCTTCGGTGACCACGTATATATTCTACCTTCACCGCACCCGCAGCCAGCACATGGCAAATAAACCTGCGGCGGCTCCCAAAGCTAGAAGTCCCGACCCACGGCTGCATGTCATGCAGAACTTCAAAGAGCTAGTGGCCATTGCTCAAGCTTTTGCCACTACATCGAAAATGGCCCATTTTGCTCATCGCGAAATGCGATGGTTGGTTCGGTCTTAGGTTAGTTTAGACACTGAACTAGGCATTTCTAAGCTCCCCGGCTTTTGTTTTAATTTTTGTCTTATTTTTATATTGTGTATTTTATTTTGATTTCTATAATTTTTCTTTTTAGTTTTTCTCTAATTTTTAGTTAATTTATGTTTTTAGATTAATTTTTACTCTTAACAATTTTCTTGCATTAATTTTGTATTTGTGCAAATTTTGAAGCATGTATTGAAAATCGAGCGACGAGGGGATTTTTAGCAATTATATGCGAAAATTTACTTAATTCTAGCGAAAATTGCAATTCTAGCGAGAAAATGTGAAATTTTAAGCTATAGATGAAGAATTTTAAGCTAATGAAATTTAAGCTAGCTTAATAATCTTGTGAGAAGCGAAAATAGAAAATTTCGCTAGGAACAGTGCCTAGCGAAATTCCATGTTTTAGCGAAAATCCTAGCGAAATAAACAGGCTTCCGCTACAGGACAAGTTAGTGCACAGTAATTCCAATTTGTTTTTTATTATTTTTATTTTATTTTACTTTATTTTATATTTAAAAAAAAATCAAAAGCTTAGTTTGTTTATATATATATATATATATATATATATATATATATATATATATATATATATATATATATATATATATATATATATATATATATATATATATATATGCTCTTTATCTTTCTTCAACTAACCTATATATATATATATATATATATATATTGTATTTTTAATTCAAAAAAAAAAAAAATTAGTTTTTATATATATTATTTTAAAAAATCTTTTTATATACATAAAAAATTTGAAAAAAAATAAATAAAAAAAATAAAAAAATTTGAAAAAAAAATAAAATAAAATTTTTATTTTTTATTTTATTTTAGTTTAATTATTAATTATTTTATTCAGTTTCAAAAAAAAAAAGGTTTTTATTTTTATTTTTATTATTTTATTATTTTTATTTTTATTTTTAATAATTAATTATTTTATTTGAATTTTCAAAAAAAAAAAAAACAAAAAAAAAAAATCAAAAATCAAAAATTTTCGCTATTAGACATAGCGAATTTTTCGCAGGCTTAGCGAAATGCAGAATTTTCGCTAGCTAGCGAAATTTCGCTAGCTTAGCGAAAATTTTTCGCTATGCCCACAGTTTTGACCTCCAATTTTGTTTCGCTCATAACTTTTTCATCCGAACTCCGTTTTAGGCGTTCTTGGTACCGTTAGACTTAAGTGTAGAATCCAAATATGGCTAGAAAGGACATTTTTGAGATTATTATGAAAGTGTAATTTTAAAAATGGTTTAATTGGTCACTTTTTTCCTCTCTTTTCTTCTCCTAACTTGTTTATTTGAAGCCCAAATGGAGTGAATAAGGTGTCAATGGAAATCTTGTGAGGTCTCCTATCCAGAAATGATCACATCTTATCATGGAGGTAACACTTCCTTCTCTAATTTTCCATTCCGAGCCCCATTTCGGACACCGAGATGTTTGGGTTGGGGGGAGAGTTAGCAAAGGAAGTGGATTTTGTATTTATGTTTTGTTATTATTTTGTGCAAGCCCATTTGTGATGTTTAGTGGCTTGCTGGGTCCTTTCTATAAAGTTGTTATACTTCTGACACTTTCAAAATTTGGGCGGATTTTTGCAACAAAATTTTTGTGGATTTTTCTGCCTAACTTTGTAGTTTGAAAAAATTGAAGCTTTGTCAATTCTATTGATGTTAGATTGGTTCCATGCTTAGTTGAGTGAATGATTAGTTGAATTCTTCAGTTTCAACCTTTTCCTTCACCTTTAGCTAACCACACACAAAGCACATTAGATTTCAATGATAGGCTGAAAAACTGCGCAACCTCCTTTACTTTGCAATAACCTATCCTAGTGTTGTTGACCGCCTTTAATAGGTTAAGGACCCCTGTGAAAAAAAAAAAAAAAGAGAAAAAGAAATGAAAAAGAAAAAGAAAAAGAAAAGAAAAAGAATAAAAATTGCAATGCTTTGCCTTGAAACCTGAGCACGGTCCGAGGGTATATGATGAAGCCTTTCAAACGGTGCCTAAACCTTCAGCAGTTTGGGGTCAGACTTAGTGTCGCTACATGGGTGGATGGGTGGGTTTAGCAAGTTGGCGGTGCTGGGTCGAAATCATTAGTCGAGGTGAGAGCCGAAGAGTTTGTGGTCGAAGATCCTTATGACTTGGTGCCCTAAGCCTTAATTGGTTGGGAGTCATCGGTAGATCCCCGTTACATGGACTTTGGTAAGGTCGATTCCTCAGCATTGCACCCTACAACACAAAAGAATTGTGTATTTGATTCAATTGCCACGGTAGAATTGAGCGGAATCAAGGAATTTGTATCCAGAAGTAGTTCCTCTGCTGCAGTAGTCGAGCCTGCTGTGACATAGCGGTCTAGGGTCGAACACAGGGATGGGTTTTCTTCGTACAAATGATTTGAATGAAATCAAAACTGGTGAATTAAATTTGGATTTTGGGGTTTGGTTAAAAACAGGGAAGTGGATGGTTTGCAACTGAAAATAAAATGAAGAAAAATAAGAAGAACTCCTTGAAGCATTGGGCCACTAGGTTTGAGTCTAGGCTAGTGAGAGGTCCCGGGTTAAATTTCCTCGCGTTATGACATGCAACCTATAGTCCATGGCATAACCGGATCTATGTTTAACTAGAAAACCTCACCCTTGAAACAACTCCTATTTGAGTCAATACAGGTAGCATGCATCTATGGCCCCTTTACAGTTTGAAACCCTAACCCCTTAACCTACCTCAGTGGCTCGTAAAGACCATCTAAAGAACCACAGTACATCTCTCACTCAATATGCACTGGATTCTAAAGCATGGAGAGTATTGGCCTAAGAAAGTAAATCAAAAAAGCTAAAAACCTAGAGTTGAAGATTTGGGAACCAAAAATATGAAACCTGTTTGCATGGCTTGGGGGAACCACCAGTGACCTAAAGATCTCACACAGCGGCCTTTTACTTCAGAAGGAAGTGGTTTTAGCCGCTCATCCCTCCAAGTTGTCATCCTTGGGAGGGGTGTTTAGCAACCAAAGAAAGGGGAGAGAAAGAGGAGAAGAGAGAAAAGCGAAAAGAAAATGAAAGGCTACTTGCTTGAGATATTTCTTGAAAGATTAAAGTTAGGGTTACAAACTTATAAAATTGGCTTATATAGCCAACCCAGTATGTGAAAATACAAAGAAAGCCTAACAATTTGGCTAAGTTAAGGACAAAGTAATACACCAAAAATTGAAGTCGGTTGGCGTAATTACAAAAGCGTGACAAGGCCGGTGGATTTCGCTAAGGCTCCAAAATTTTGCTAGGTAGCGGAAATCACCCGAGATAAGCGAAATCATGAATTTTCGCTAGAGTGTGCAATTTAAGCTAGCTAATGAAATTTAAGCAACTTAAGCGAAATTCTTGTGAGTAGCGAAAATGCATAATTTCGCTAGGAATAGTGACATTTCGCTAGCTAGCGAAATTCACAAGAGATAGCGAAATTCACAAGAGATAGCGAAATTGAGAAATTTCGCTATCCACAGTGAATTTTCGCTAGCCTAGCGAAAAGTCCAGGTTTCTCCTATGACTCTTGTTCCATTATTGCTTGTTCTGTGCTTCTCTTCCATTTTCTTCTTCATTTTTTCTTCTATTTTCTTCTCTTCTTTCCTTCTAGTCTACGATGCATGATGTTGAGTTTGACTTTAATTCTTCATATTTGGATCGACTGACAATGTTGGCGTGATTAGCTCGCAAAAGCGCAAGGGTGACACAAAATGTGATCATTAGAATAATAGGGACCTTAATATGTAAATTGGGTTAATTACAATTAGTACACAAAAAAAGGCGCTCAAAACCTATTAAAAATAGGGTTCAAAATAGCGCTTTTTGGGCACTAATCACACCCCAAACCTACACATTGCTAGTCCCTTAGCAATGAAGAAGAAAGAAAGAAAGAGCATACAAAAGATAACAAAATTATGTGCACAAAAGGTTGTAGTTCAAAAGGTTGTGAAGAGTAATGCCTAACTAACCCTAAGTAAGAATCATCAAAGCCGTGTCCAATAACTATCATGAGAGGAGATAGATACCATACAAAATTGAGTATCAAAAGAGTCTCCATCTCGAGTGAATCAACGAGAAGCTTCCACGAAATCTAAGTGTTTGTTTATCAGCTCTCAATAATAAACTGTCAAACTGCACTCTCCCCCCAACCTAGATACTACCACGACCTAGCAAGCTAACCAACCTAAATAGATCAGGACCCACCTCTTATTTTGTAAATATCTCGCGCAGCTTTCATTTTCTTTTCAGTTTTCTCTCTTCTCTTCTCATGCCACTCTTTCTCCCACTCTTGGTTGCGAAACACCCTCGAGGATGACAACTTGGAGGGATGAATAGCTAAAACCACTCCTTCTTGAAGTAAAAAGGAATTTGCTTTGGGGTGAAGGATCTTTTGGAGTTCTTTAGTGGTTCCCACACGCGCTTTTCATGCGGCGGGTTTGTCATTTTGATTCCCGAATCTTCAACTCTAGGTTTTAGCTTGCGATTTACTTTCTTGGGCCAATCTTCTCAAGTCTTTAGAATCCAGGTGCATATTGAGTGAGGAGATGTCTTGTGGTTCTTTAGATAGTCTTCTGAGCCAGGAGTAGGTTAAGGGGTTAGGGTTTCAAGCGCCAAAGTATGAATCGTGCTACGTATTGACTCAAATAGGAGTTGTTTCAAAGGGTGAGTTTCTTCAGTTAAGCGTAAGATCAGGATTATGCCATGGGTATAGGTTGCATGTCATAACGCGAGGAAATTAACCGGGGACCTCTACGATTAACTGGGACCTTAAACCTAGTATTAATGCTTGAGGAGTTCTTTTAACATTTTTCTTCATTTTTATTTTCAGTTGCAAACCATCCACTTCCACTGTTTTCGACTTAAACCCCAATCAAATTTAATTCACCGATTTGATTTCATTGAATCATTTGTCTGAAGAAAACCCATCCACATGTTTCGACCCTAGACCGGCTATCTTTGTAGTAGCTTGACTACGGCAGTAGGAGGAACTACGGATACAAATTTTGTTGATTCCGCTCACCCTACCGTGGCACGAATCAAAAAGCAAGGAGTGATGATGAGTCGAGAGAGTAAGGAGTTGGATGAAGGATATTCATGGGCCATTATTGAGCTCGTAGAGATGAAGCTATTACAAGGTTTACATGAGGAGAGGATGAAACACCTATTTATAAACTTAAGTGTGATACATTCGGCATTCCCATTAGTTGGTGTTTACACCTAACTACCTCATTCCACTACAATTAATGGAATTGAAAATAGGTAATATCAACTTCATACTTTTTTTATTTTCTTTTATCAAAAATAGTCTTATTTTTTTATAAAATTAAACACCATCAATTACATAGCAAATAATTTAAAATATTACTTTTATTTTTTAATTAAAATAGACTATTGCAATTACAAAGGAAATAATTAAAAAATATTCCCGTAGGACAAATAGAGAGAAGACTAAAAGATAATATTGAGCAAATCAAATCTAGAAGATTGGATCACGTTTAGTGAGTTTTCTATAGAGAGCAAATATTCTATTGCCTCAGTATTTATAGAATAAAATCTAGATAATAAAGGGATAATTGCAACAATTAAGGGAACCTACAATAAACACATATTGGAGATCATCTTGCAAATCAAGAGGAATATTAAAAAAGATTATGAAGCATAAAAATAAATAAGGGACCAGAATACGTTTCAAAGCATCCCTCTAGACCAGATCAGGGCTGAAGTTCAAGATTCAAAGGAAGAGGAGTTTCCATGAGCATTGAGTGTTATGTTTATGTATACATGAGTTTATGGAGAGAATTTAGGCTTGTGGGAGTCTAGATGTTGTTGGGGGAATGAGAGGATCTCATTTTATTTTATGTTTCAATATCAATTAAGCAAAGGGCATTAGAAGGGAGAGTCTTATCTCATGAATCAAAAGTAACACAATTGATATATAGTAGAATCATTTGCATCTGATCACAACCCCTAGATGTACGCTTGGTCAAACCTCGTAACCAATCTCTGGGTTTTTTTCTTGTGTATGTGAATTTATGCATGTAATTTTATCTCGTCCAATTACATTACTTCAACAGATCTATCACAAATTGATCCAACAAGTTGCATAACTAAGTAAAACTAAATTTTACCAACACTTATGACGATGTACACCAACACTGCAATATCTCTTGAATCCCACTATCATAACAAGCAATTTTCTCTTTCATATGGAATAATTTTATCATGCTATAAAAAATAATTGATCCATGCTTAGGAGTGAACCTAGATATACCCAAAATTTCTTTGCTTAGAAAAAAAATAGAGAATGAAAGGAAATTAATGAAACAAAATGAGGATAATATAGGATTACCATTAATCGTATAGGCAAATTAATCAAACTTTTGGTAAGGAACTATTTTCCAAGCTTCCATAACTCTTTAAAAATGTTTCAAGACAACCAACATAGTAAAAATATGGTTGATCATTGATCCATTTGTTTTTTAGAATACCATAAAACTTT
Organism: Tetrastigma voinierianum; assembly: GCA_016808115.1. NCBI lineage: Eukaryota > Viridiplantae > Streptophyta > Magnoliopsida > Vitales > Vitaceae > Tetrastigma > Tetrastigma voinierianum. The sequence goes on along the minus strand of JAEQBH010003162.1, from coordinate 183,920 downwards.
ATCTATCTCACTAGGAATGTGAAATATTTTTACCTTGTCATCTTTATTGTCCAAAATATTTATAAAATATATTATATGTATATGGTGTAATGGTCCCATTAGAAAGTGATGTAGTTTCACATCCATTCATGACTTTGATAGGTGGTGTCAACTTCATGCTTATTACATTTTTAAAGTCTTTGTCCAATTAAGTTTCTTTCAAGGTAACAGTTTTGTTTAGTTTATAGTTTTTTAAAAATGTTATTGAAAGCGATTTTTTGGCAGAAAAACAATGAATTTAGTGTTTTTTGAAAATTGTTAACATTATCTCAATTTAGTATTTTTACATGTCTCTTTGTTTTTTCATAACAAAAAAATGGAAATCAAGAAGCGTATTTTCCCTGGTTTAGGGATTAGGTTCTCACCATCTGGTATATGGGGGAAGAAATTGGGCGAAAATTGTAGATTAGGGTTTCAGGAACAAATCGAGATTCATATGTTTGAAGTAAAGTTTTAATTTAAAAAGGTTTTTTATGACATCAACAAAATTTTCCATGTGTATGGGTGACATGTTAATTGTGTTTGGCCTCGTTTCTTTCGTTTGTTCATTACATTTGATGAAATGGCATGTTCTTCTGAAACAGCGTTAAGGGACAGCATTGGACCAAAAAAAAAAAGTTTAAAATGTCAAATTCTTAGCGTATAGCCGAACATCGAGAGCATTTGTATATCTTATCCCTCACGGATATAGCATTAGCATCAAACAATAAAACACAACCGAGAAAACAAAAATATTGTTCCTGAGCTTTACTAAGAAAACATTCGGGTTATGCATTGATAATCATAATTTAAGGGAGATAAGCTGAGTTCAACAATCTAATGCATTCACGAAGCTCATTAAATCGCGGAATCGAAGAGGGAAAATCTCTTAAGCCTCTTTTCTGCCATGCACATTTTTTGATGTCTTTATCAGTTCTTGAATCATTCTGCCATTCTTGAAGAAATATATTTGCTTATCTTTGATTCTCAAAATTTTGAAGAAAATTGCAAGAAAACATGAAGTAGAAGTAAAAGAGAATATATTTAAGAAAAATAAAAAATTAAATTAAATCTCATATATTATTTTATTTCTTTTATTTCAAATCAATTTTATTTATTTTAACTTATCAATATATTAGAAACATATTATCTTCAAAAAATTCACCAACATATTTTTTTTGGGATTTTTACAAATATAGCTACAAAAAGCGAGTTAACAAAAAATGTTAAAGTAATTACTCATGTTTGACTTGCTTTAAATTAGTCTTTACTCAATTTGATAAGTATTTTCATCTTCTTAATAGAAAAACAAAATAATTTGTCCCAATTGACCCATTTTTAGTCTTTCCTCAATTTTTTCAAGGTGTTTTCTAAATTCCAAATCATATTTAAAAACTTGTCACATAATTTACATGCATTTATGACTTTTATAGAATGAATGGTTTTTTATAGGTATCGTCAACTTCCAAAATATGAAAAAACAACCGAAATAAATACTCGTGCTTGACCTGTTTTAAAGTCTTTGCTCAATTTGATAGGTATTATCAACTTTTCGGCACAAAAAAAAAAAAAAAAATCCTCCTAATTAATCTATCTTAAAGTCTTCACTCAATTCCAAAACATCTTTAAAAACTTTAGTTTATGACTTCAATTACATTCACTTCAATTGCCAATTACATATCATGTTCATTAGGGTAGAAAATTCATCATGTGTTATCATGAAATCTTGACCAAGTATTCATATTATATTAGTCATCCATGTCAATATCCTATTTGATGTAGGTGAAGACATTTATAGATGAGCCTTCATTCATTAAATTGTATTACTAAATATCTTACAAATAAATAAAGAGGGTGACAATAACGTATTACAAGTTATCCAATTGAAGTGAGATAGATATGATCAAAATATATTAAATTGATTATATATCTATCAATTTGATAAGAAATTTACTAAAAGATTAAATTTTTACCATTATTTGTAATGAAAAAATCTTGACTAAATATTCACATAATTAGTAATCCTTGTGAACCACGCTAGTTTATGTTGATCAACTAAAAGAATCCAACAATAGATAGACTTCAATTTATTAAATTATAGTATTAAATATCTTATGAGAATTTTAGAAATAATTATTTATGTTGATCAACTAAAAGAATCCAACAATAGATAGGCTTCAATTTATTAAATTATAGTATTAAATTTAGCATGTGACGTACACGGCAAGGAGTGTCCGTTGACAACTTGTCAACTGTGGAAAAGCGTGCGTGCAAGTATCACAGGAACTACGCTTTTATCAGTAAAATGGCCACTTTGACCCATACATCAATACTCATTAAAATACATCAACTATATAAAATAGTTCAAGAGTTGATACATCACTCTTAATACAAACATATATTAAAATTACGAGTTTAATACATGTTTTACATAAATAATCCATCAAAGCCACAAGTCGGCTTTTTTCTCAAAAACGACCTCTAATGAGTGCCGCCTTCCCGATCGCTCCATGTCACGCGAAATAATAATGATCCTCGGCCGAGTGTGAACAATGCGATAGTGATAATTTATACGTGGGTTCTGCTTTCTCGCTGAAATGTGTGTGCAATGATGACCAAGCACTCAGTAAATACGTGATCTCTTGGATATCTGCATTACTTGATCCATGTTCCCAGTCATATTGTTTCATAGCACATCACCAAGCGAATGTGAGAAAATACGATTTTCAAAGCAAAGCTTTTGTTACCGAAAACTTACTCTTCGAGTTTCGATAAAATTCTTGGACAACCCTCCGGCGAATCACGTTGGATAACCATTCGAAGCTTGATTCATGGGCCCCCTCAGAGCGTGGTGTTGAATGATCTCATGTGGTCTCGGAAAATCTTGTGAAGTCCTTTCCTTAAACATTTTTCGTTTTGTTTCTAACTTTCATGTCATGCACTTACCTAATCTTTCTGGGTGCCCGGAGTGCGTATGGAATGCGATATCTTGGGTCCAAACCATTCATGTTAATATATTTTAAATCACGTATATTAAGCATGAATTAATTCGCATAATTCATGTTATTCGATTCGCGTCGAAATACTTGTAAAATTAGCTTTCGCGTTGGCTAATTAACCCGATCAAGCAATTCATTTTGAATCACCCGAACCACGCAAAAATCGCAGCCAATCGTGAGCGGTGGAAGCGCCCAGTGCGGCATTGTTCCGCGACCACACACAAGTAGGGATTTGCTTACGCTCGGTTCAAAGGTTTTGGGGCCAGAAACCGCCTGACCATTTAGGGCGCCAGCAAGTCGTCCATAAAAATGAAGCTCTTGCGTGAAGAATAAACCAAGTGAGGAAAAGATCCTACCTCTTGCAGAGTTGTGAACTCACTTAAATGGCGCGTCAGCGTAGCCACCGGAGCGTTGAATATTTGCCTCTTAGTCCGGTAGAACCGACGGTCGAAATTCGGGAAATCTAGAGAGAAGTCGCCTTCTCTCTGCAAAATCTGGCCGACTCCTTTACGTTTTTCTCTTATTTTGGAGAAAACTATTCCTCTTGTCATTTAAAACTTTTAATAATTAGTTTATTGTCGTAGTTCGACTTTTAAGGGATTTTTACAACTTGAAGCTTGTCTAAATTAAATTCGTTTAAATCATCTCGTAATCATCTGATAATGTCGTAGATGCATGTAGTAGGTGGCTTTTGTCGCGTCACATGTCTCTCTGTCAGTTATCGACACGGGTACGGTGCCTCGAAAAACATGAAATTGTTGTCTCGGAATTGACAAAGTCGACGTGGCCAATTTAGATTTCGCAGAGAGACGATTCATGATTGATCCGTTTAAATTAAATCAAAGAATCTAGAAAAATTCCAATTTTGATGAATTATAATTTTACACTTTTTTCACAAAATTAGAATTTTATTGGGTTTTACATCTTATGAGAATTTTAGAAATAATTATGGCATCTTGGATAACCTTCTTCACTATAAAAGTAAAATTTATATAAAAATTGCATTTATTTTAAGATATATGACATTGAAGTGGCAGGTGTAACATGTTTTCATATAAATAAGATACCATTGCATTCCTAATAATAAATGTTGAATAGCTAAATAGATAAATGACAATTTAATAATTTCTAAGAAGCTTAATCTTTTGAATGGAAATGACTTAATTTACCCCTTTTTATGGAAAATACAGTTGCTTTTAAAAATTGTAATACTAAAAAATTGTACTATTTCTAATGTTAAACCTCTCAAAAGAATTTCTAAAAATAAAAGTAAGTTTTTTATTTTTTATTTGTATATATAAGGGTTGGGTTTCTAAGAATGTAAGACATTGATAAGTGGTGTGAACTTTCTAATATCGAGAATAAATAAAGTAATTGTCTATACTGAGGGACTTGAAATCATCTTTATAAAAACTTGTCCCATAGTTTTAACCTGTATTCATGACTTTGATTGGTAATGTTGACTTTTGAACAACAAAAATGACTTAAATAATTACCCCTACCTAACCCATTTTAAAGTCTTTGTTAACTTGAAATCATCTTAAAAATAAAACAGCTCGTCCCATATTAGCACTTTCATTCATGACTTCAATAGGTAGTGTCAATTTCATGCTTGACTCATTTTAAAGTCTTTACCCCTAACTTATAAAAAAAATCTTAAAGAAGCTTGTCATGTAATTTCACATGCATTCATGACTTCGATAGGTAGTGTCAATTTCATGCTTGACTCATATTAAAGTCTTTGCTCATAACTTATAAAAAAATCTTAAAGAAGCTTGTCATGTAGTTTCACATGCATTCATGACTTTGATAGATCTTTGTCGGCTTAAATGCGCGGCTTCATTTTAAAGTCTTTGCCCGTAACTTATAAAAAAGATCTTAAAAAGAAGCTTATTAAATGTAGTTTCATGCATTCATGACTTTTGATAGATGGTGTCGACTTCAAAGTAAACTTCGACGTTTTAAAGTCTTTTGCGCTTATAAAAAAATCTTTGAAGGCATCGTATGGTTTTCGCGTACATTCATAGCTTTAAATGGAAGTGAATTGTCGACCGTACTTGATACATTTAAAGTCTTTGCCCGTAGCTTATAAAAAAAAATCTTAAAGAAGAGCATGTGTAGTTCCCGCGTACATTCGTAACTTTGATGGGTAGATACCGAGCATCTTGTGATTTAAAGTGCTTTGTAATTAGAAACCATCTTAAGTTTCTTTCAAAGTGTAAAGTGCATTTGGTTCTTTATTTTTTAGAACCTGTTAGCGATAATAGTTTTGAAAGCCATATGAAAACTTAAAATTGTTATTATTATCTTAATTTAATTTTCTATGTCTCTTTGTTTGTTAAATTATGAAAAATTAACCAAAACGTATTAACCGTATTTCTTATTTTTTTATAACAACAGTTTCAACATGAAACCAAACTTACCTAAGTGGTTGAATCATTGTTTGATACCATTTTAAATTATAAAGTCTTTTGAAAGTTGAAACTTGGTTTTATAATATCTGATAATGCAATCTTCCATTAACATACTTCTTAATGTATAAAAAAGCCTATATAGAGTATTGGGCGAACTATGCAAATTAATCCTTTTAGGTTTACACAATCAATTAGGAAACAAATATGCAAATTGAAAAATAAGATATGCGATGAGACTTTAATGGTTTTTAATTTCTATTAAAATGATTTCTACACAAGTCTTTCTTACAAGAAATAAAGGACGAACTAAATAACTACTCCAACCAAGGAGCTAGCTGATGAGTCAATATTTGCACACATAAAATACTTACCAGATCTCTAAGATATCTTATTTTCCAATATTTTCATATCAGGCTATTATTGTCCAAATTAATTGAAAATAGATTTTTTTTAATAATTTTTTTGAAGATACTACGACAATTCATTTAAAATAAATAAGTAAAATAAAGGTACTTTTTTGGAGCAATAGGACTAAAATTGTAAGACTCGAGAAATTCCAATTTATGGAAAAATGGCAAAATCGTAATTTCGGTTACAAAATTGTAATTTCGATTAATCGAATTTATTCTGCAGATCTCGGATGATGAAGCAGTTTCCAGCTGTTGGAATCGTGCGTGAAGTATCCCCAGTTCTGCGGCGAATTTCATCTCGAGATTCAGAGCCCGGTCGGGTTGTACGTTTTAGGGCATCGCGCGTTTGAGGTCTTGATAAAACAATTCGATCTGACCAGAGAGTCGCGTATAGCAGCGTCTTCGTGTCTTGTAAGTGGCGTGAGTAGAAATGATGAAATGGATGGTGAGATGATCTTAGAATGTAGCCCAGGAATAGAAGGGACGTAATGGTCGTTTTGGAATTTGATTAAATGAAGATAAAACAAAATCATTGATTAATCATCTCGCCACTTGAGTAAGAAGTCAAAACGTGAATGAGGGAGGGGGAAGAACCAGTAGCCGAATTCATTTGGTTTTAGAGTGAAGGTTGGACTCTCACCCAGAATCGTGGGAATCGATCGTCGGCGGTCGTCGGGACGAGGAAGGAAGGCTGTATCACGGAGAACTACGCGTGGGCGCCGGATTTGAGGAGTTTTGACAAACTCCGCGAGGTAGGGGATTTATCCTACTTGGGTTTTATTCTTCATTTAAGTACCTTGTTAATTTTTGAGTTGAATGAGTGAGGGAGGCTGTTGATGGAGTCGAACCTTGGAACCCGGCGATGTTTGATTTTGGGAAACCATGTGGACAGTCCGTGACTGTCCACGGGCTGTTGGGTTATTCATGGTGCAAATTTGTATTATGAATGATGCTTTGATGTGTATAGGGCCGGTAATGGCCGTGAAATTCGGGTTCACTAAGTGAACCGACGATTGGTGATTTTTCGGGAATAGTAATCGAGGGTTTCACTATTCTCGGGAATAGTGTTCACAAAATATTTTTGTGAATTAATGTGTTTGGTCGAGTAATTGAGTAAATTGCTTTCGTGTTTGATCGATGGCTATGCAGGCTAATTTTGATGTGATGGAATGTGAAATTGCATAACATGATTGTGTGATAAAGTTTATGTGAATATATATGCATGTTTATATATTTACATGTGATATAGACTGTAATGGAATTGGCGTCGTGTTAAAGTATGCCTTTGAGGGGCACCACTAGGATGATAGGAGTAGGTGCATGAGGTGAGTCTAGAGAATGGTTTCGGAGGGTTGTCGAAACTAAAACAAATGATGTCGGGAGTAGTAAGTACTAAAAATATCGATCGTCGGAGGCAGCCCCGATTGATATACGTCGGGTAGTCCACACATAATACTCCCGATCATCGGAGGCGGCCCGATTGATATATATATATATATATATATATATATATATATATATATATCTGCTTGTCGGAGGGTTGTCCTGAATAAACATAATAGTGCCATCCCGAGGGCTTAGGCGAGTGTGAGAAGTCGATGTGAGGACTTCCGGGTGCGAGATGATCAGTTAGACATTGAGTAGGATCATCGTTTTCTTGAATGTGTGTTTATTTTGGAACATTGCATATGCACTTAGGTGGAGAGTAACCAGCTTAGGGTGATTCCACTCTTTCAGGCATTAGCTCACCTGTCGGGGATATTATTTTATAGGTACGAGGGGAGCGTGCGAGGCGGCTCATCCTAGAGGAGGCGAGTTTTAGAAGAAGGCTGGATTGTGGCTTTGGAGTTCTGTGTGACGTATGTTAAATTCTCTAATTTTAATATGTGTTAATAATAAGTAAAAAATTTGAACTCTTGAAACTATTGGATATAGTTGGATATAGGCTATTGTGATGAAGTATTGTGGTATGACCCGAACGTTTTTGCCTCGAATATATAAATATCATGTGATTGATGTTGCTTGGGACAGGTTAAATTACAGGTGATGTATGCGGTAGAGGCTCTCAGGTACAAGGAGACTCACGCTAGATTTTTAAATGAATGTCGGGTAGGTTACGGAGCATCCCGCAGTATTAGCGAGGTTGACCGGGTCAGTCAACGGACCCCCGGGATTTGGGGCGTCACAAAAATGATGTCATTTGCACTCTATATCAAATTAGACTTTTTTTGTAGACTAATAATTTGTAGACTTAATTTTAAATTTTGTGCATTAAACTTCTAATAGTTTTATTATTTCAAACATTTAGGGTACATTCGAAAAATTGATTTGTGAAAACTATTTTGGAAACATCATCGAGCAGACCCAAAATTGGTTAAAGGAACAGATGGAAAAGTTTCCATTTGACCTTGTTCCAATTACAATTTTGAAAAGAATACAAACACACAGAAATCCTAGATAGGACTAAGCAACAAGCAAGATTATGAATTAAAGAAACAAACTAATTATGTTGACTAAGAAAAATAGATTGATATAGAACTTTAACATCAAAATTCAGAATTAATTAGGAAGAAGTCGAAAATTCAGAGAAAACCTGGGGGAAGGAGCTAAGACACAGATAGGGATTGGCTTCACAGCATTTCGGATCTAGCATTAGCATCAAACAATAGAACACGACCCTCGAAAACAAAAATATTGTTTACATGCTTCACTAATAAAACATTCACGTTATGCATTGATAATCATAATTTCTGAAGAGATAACTCTGTTCAACAATATAATGCATTTGTTAAGCTCATATCAGAAGAGGAAAATCTCTTGAGTGTTACCACGTATAAGGTACAAGAAAGAAAAAGTTGATGTATGTGATCCGGCAGGCGAGAGTAGATCAATGTTGAATATTTTCTAAACTAAAGCGAGCTAATTCAACTAACTAAAAATATTGATTGATATAGAACTTTAACAACAAAATTAGTGTCGGGAAGAATTCGAATACAAAGAAAACTTTGAGGAAGGAGATAAGACACGAGATAGAGTTGGCTTCCACGGCATTTTTGGATCATTTGGAATGCTACTCTCACCCTTTCATAAGGCCTTCGTTTCGCTCTCGACATTCCCACACTCTGTTTATCAAGATGCGCCACATTTCCATCCACACTTATCACCAGTTTCCCATTCTCTCCAAACTTCACATCTCCCAACAGAGAAACAAGAAGTGCATGGACAACCTTTTCTGCTTTCTTACTGTTTTCTTCAGTTTTTGTGGCCTCTTTTGATTTAACAACAACCTTGGGGATCTCACGGCTGATGTTTAAAACCAGACCCTGTAATTGAAGGCTCATGTCGCTAATAAGATCGATCTCGGTCTGATGAAATATGCTTCTCTAACTCATACTTCATTGTCAATAGTTCATGGACACGAAAAATTTGGACCCTCAGATTCTTCATCTGGCAATGACTCCGCACTCTCCAATATCTGCTTCAGCCTATGCTCCAATACACCAAAGGCACCAGTGTAAGCAACAGTAATCCTCTGGGAGATATTTTCTATGGATAGCTACGAGAAGACATGGAGATCATCAGGTTCCATTATCTAATAAGTGGCAGCTTTCTTTACCGATAAACGGCAGTGACTTCACCCGACTTGAGGGTCTTTTCCAGCTAGCCTCTTCTCGAGTTGAAATACATCTTGGCACAAACTAACGAGTTCTTTGGGAAATAGTACGGGTATTCTTGTCGACAAACTGGGTGATAAGATTCTATTTAAGCAGGAGAAAGATATGTAGTGGACACATGTTGAGGGCGGCAATACCATTCATTAGAGTAACTTCCTTGCAGGTTCGTGATGATGGTTTTGCCAGCGTTCCTTCCGCGACATTCGGGTATAACACATACATTTTCTTATCGAGCCGCCATATTTGAATAGTTGTCTTGGCCGATCCACTGCGAAGACCACTTTCGGACTCGCCATCACCAGTGGACCTACATCGTTTAAATTCTCAATGCACTTCAAGCGGATATGTGTTGATGCATGTCAGTAAGCGACCATGCACCTTTTGCAAAGGGGGAAGCATAATATATGGGGATGTTATGGGCTCGGGATGGTTAGACCCGATACTCATTGGGCACGCCCTAAAGCAAATGCCGGGGATTAAGAACCACGGCCCCCTTGAGAAATGGTTAGTGGATGACATACGTGAAGGCGCTTTTCTCTCTCACATTAGAGAGTGATGGAGTTGCACACCATAAGTAGATTCAATTATGTAAATATCAGGGGAGAACTGTGGGATCTCAGCAGCACAAAGATGACAATCTTCTTCGCGAGAATAGTCTCCAGTGTAAAGTACTCGAACACCAGCAATATCAGCCATAAAAATGGCGGCTCCAAGGACGTGCCCAGCTATGTAACACCAAAATCATATTCCATTTACTTCTAATATGCATTAAAATCAACCAGCACACGAGAAGATGGATTTAATTATAATTCTGAGGAACATTAAATGAGATAATAAAATTAAGCAACACATGTCCCCAAAGTCAATTGTTGTAAATGTTGAAGCAGATGCGCAGCGGTCGGGTTATATGCAACCAATATTTTGGCATATGAGGAAATACACACACCCCATATTGCTTGGCCTTTTTTTTCAGAACAAGTTTTATATTTTATTAGATTGGTTATGTAACAAGTTTGAAACTAGAATTCGGGACAATAATATAATCTGTGGTGGAGAAGCGTGACAAAAACCAATATTAGAAGTATAGTCAATTTAATCTTAATAGACTAATTAGTATTATTTGCCAAAACCTTCTTACGTTGAAGACAAAACCCAATTAATCTCATAGAAGGTGAAGAACAAAGTACACAGATGAAGATCTAAAACAGTAATACTTGCACTTGGGTAGAATCTATGATTTAGGTAAGAATGTCTATGGTAGAAAGATTTAAGATTAAGAATGAGGTAGTAGATGTTTCTGCAGTATTAATTTCGAATAAGAGACCCAAGATAGAACATTAGAGCAAACTGAACTCAAATAAAAACGAGATCTAAGCTAATCTACGATGCATGGACCATTTCGGGCCTTGGAAGTCTGAGAAGGATGAGAAATCAAAGCGGCTCGATATTTGTGATGCTGTTCTGTTCCAAATCCAATTTTCCATGGAATAAGGTACTCATTGAAACCTTAAAGATAAAATTGGCCAAAAATTTAAACCCAGAAAATAAAAATATTAAAAGACCCAAATCTAAGTCCCTTACAACCAATCAGCGAAATGGATGCATTTAGATTAGCTTCAAAATCCATTCGGACAATGAGAGGAAACTATTACTAGTCTCTAAAAAGGGGAGAATGAAACATATATCTAGAAACAAAAATCAACTCACCTCAATTTTATCCATTGAGCGAAGAATGTCTTGTTCATCATACGACATATCTTCAAGATTTGAAACTTTGCTCACTTTCATAATCGGACAAAAGCAACTTATTTGCATGTGTCCTGTAAGAACTAACCCTTTGAATGTAGTCCCTATGAACAAATTCAAATATTTTAACAATTTATAGCAAAATGTCGCCCTAAATTTTAATTAAATAAATGGCCAACCTTTTCCAAGAAATATGGAAGGGATGAGCATGATCAAGTGAAATTTGCACGAAATACAGCACATTACAATGCGAGTAAAAGTGGAGAGCACATCTAAAACCGAGGCGATTTGCATGAGAGAGAGTAGAGTAGATAACCAAAAAGGAAAACTGAAGAAGAAAGTTCTCAAAAGTTTCAAGATTGAAAAAAGTTCATTGACAAGACAGACATGCAAGATACTGAATGAAATGAACCCATTCACAGCTAAGAGCACTGCTCAGAGATAAGTATGTGTTTAACATAAACCCATTCACGGAGAAGAAAACAATGCTGAGGAAAGAAATGGGAACTTCAACATAATCAAGAAAATGACGATTAGGGCTTTTCCAAAGGAATTTTAGCTGATAGATTTGATTAATGTAGCCTCTCGGGCTCTCAAATACGAAAGTACATGTTCAAGTGTGAGTATGGACACTTTATACATAGATGCAAAGGAGGTAGGTCCATTAACCTGCATCATCCTAGAAGGTCAAAAAATAAACCTCTAATCCTGAGTGGTCTCGTAACAATGCTTACAATATCAAAATGACCTTACGCAGGATTACAATATAAAAAACAATAATGATATTCTCTAAACTTCATTTCTCAATTCAGCAGATTACTAAGTTATAAAAACAAATAACATTACATCATTCAACAAGGAAAAAGAACATACGGTGTCGCAGTATTATCCGATCTCTTCAAAAAGCGAGAAGCGGTCGAAGATGATCAAGCCTCGAAGTAGAGACATAGTCATAAGGCTGCATCATGACCAATTTATGGATTCAATTACTGGCGAGAGACAAAGAAAAGAGATTTTTCGTCTTAATAAAATCAATCATTACGGATGATAAAACAAAAATACACTTGGAGAAGTGAGGGCCGGAAGTCGGCTAGGTCGCCTCCATGACCAAGCGATTCACCTAATGTAATCGCTGGAAAGCGGTTTCGGCAGTGGTGGCCCTTGCATTGAGGAGTGCTCTGTCAATGTTGCATAGTTGGCGATATTGGGGGATTGACACATAAGCATGCTAATGCTATCTTCCTTTGCACCCATTACTTCATTTCGCCCCATTTCATCGCGGGAGGTGAGCGCTTGTCCATAACATCATTCAGCGACATTGGTGGTAGTATCACGGTAATGAGGGTGAGGATGAGGAGGATGCTGATGATAACAGTGATGAGATGAGTTCTCCAGGATTCCTTACCATAATTACCTCCATTGTTACAACCCCGAAGCTATAAACATCCGTTTTATTATCCACCTTCATTATGTATGCCAGTTCTGCAAAGAACGTTCAATAGATAATGCTCTGCTCTAAGAAATTATAATAGTTTTATATATGATATATATATATGGAGGAAGTTTAGAGTTAAGCAAGGCACTAATTAAGAAAATGATACCCGGAACGGTATAACCAAAGTTCACACCAAATGAAGTCTAATTAGATGAGTTCGAAGCTTTATAAGCTAGTAAATGCTAGAAGTCGGAGACATGAGGTTCATATTAAGATCTAACAAAACATTGTTGATATGTATAGATGAATTCTTTGGAAGTGGCTTGATAATGGTGCATATAAGATAAAGCTTTAGCCACCCCTTTCACAATGTTTAGCCTCATAATCCAATCAAGTTTTCTACTACTTCTTCATCATTGCTTAGAATGTTTCTCAAGCTCCCCTTTTCCATAAACTCATAAATAAAAAATGAGTTCTCAGCAAATGAACTGAAGCCATAAAGCTTTACGATATTGCGATGCCTTATCTGTGGTAGAGCATGAATCTAAGCTTTTGAGAAGCCTTCAAATCAGCCCGTATTGCCACCATGTTGATATATGATGAGTAGTGAAGCTTTTCACAACAACGACCATTTAGCCTTCGGCCTTGTAAGCATGCCATATCCTCAGGTGCAAATGCAAGTTGATCAAAGTCGAATATTTTCCTTAAAGAAGCAAACTAATTATGTTGACTAAGAAATAATTAGGAAGAAGTCTAAAATTCGGAAAACACGGGGAGCTATATAGGGATTGGCTTCACGACCCATTTTATGGATCTAGCATTAGCATCGAACAATAGAACCTGACTGGGAAAACAAAAATATTGTTCACATGCTTCACTAATAAAACATTCAGGTTATGCATTGATAATAATAATTTATGTGGAGATAACTCTGTTGAACAATATAATGCATTTGTGAAGCTCAGCCAAATCGTGAAAATCAGAAGAGGAAAATCTCTTGAGCGTTATCACATATAAGGTACAAGAAAGAAAAAGTTGATGTATGTGATCCAGCTTGGAACTGAGGTAGATCAATGTTGAATATTTTCCTAAACTAAGCAAGCTAATTAAACTGACTAAGAAATATTGATTGATATAGAACTTCAACCTCAAAATTGAGTGTCGGGGAAGAAGTCGAATCACGGTGAAAACTGGGGAAGGAGCTAAGACCTGGATTGGGGATTGGCTTCACAACATTTTGGATCGGCGCAGAATCACTACTCCTCGCCCCTTTCCTTCACGTATACGTTTTTGCTCTCAACATTCCCACTCTGTTTATCAAGATCGCCACATTTCCATCTACACTTATCACCGGTTTCCATTCTCTCAAACAAAGAAGCGAAGTGCATGGATAACCTTTTACCCCTTTCTTATTGTTTCTTCTTGATTTTGTGGCCTCTTGATTCGACTACTACCTTGGGGATCTCACGGCTGATGTTTAAAACTAGAGCCACAACAGAGTCAGAAACCATGTCGCTAATAGGATCTGGTCTCAGGTGCCATTATCTGATAAGTGAAAGCTTTCTTTACCAGTAAACCACTGACAGTTTCACCAACTTCTGGGGTCTTTTGATGTGACGCCCCAAAACCGGGGTGTCCGTTGACTACCCGTCAACCTGTGGAAAATCTATACGTCTCTTATCGCGAGACACATACCTGAGTAAAAATGGCCTCTTGGGCCCATAAACCAATACTCATCAAAAATATTCAACCAACTATCTCCAATATTCCAAGAGTTATACATTTCTCTTAATACACATACATATTAAAATTCACAATTCTAATACATATTATCCAAAAACATCAAAGCCCCGGCTTTTCTTCAAAATCGATCTCTAAGAAGAACCGTCTTCTCGAGTGCTCCCTGTACCTGAAAAAATGTTCCCTCGACAGGGTGAGCTATCGCCCAGTAGTGGAATCACCCTAAATGGGTTACTCTCCACCTAAGTGCATATGCAATGCTCCAATTTAAACACACACTCAAGTAAATACGTGATCCTACTTGAATGTCTAAATGCAGTTCCCGTATGCAGAGTCATCAGACTCACTCGCACTTGCTAAGCCATGTATGAAAATAATCATTTCAAAACAAAACTTGTTGTTCTTGAAAATATACTACGAAAGTGTCGGTAAAAATATGGGACTACCCTCAGGGGGGCGGGTGGTTGGTAGGCTTTCCGAAGCGATCATGGCCTCATCCGAAATGATCACGTTGGCCCGTCTCGACCGATTCTCAGGAAAATCATCATGTGAAATTCCTTTCGCAGCCATGTTAAGTTTTTCAAAAAATTCATGTCATGCACTCACGCTAAATTCTAGGTTACCGGTCACGTATGAAAACCATTATGCCATTCAAAACCATTTATACAATATATACCAATATAGTAATTGTCTGACATTCTCAGGTGCCGATTCACCACATGTAATTCCTTGATATGGATCAAACAACGCAATTAGCTCACTTGAGCAATTCACAATTTCATCTCCAATGGCCATATACTCACAATTATATTCCATATAATTGAGTAAATCACAATTTTATCTCGAATGGCCTATACACACAATTATATTCCATATAATTGAGCAAATCACAATTTCATCTCCAAAGGCCTATACACACAATTATATTCCATATAATTGTGACATCATGTTAACACATCAAGCTTTTCATAAACACCCCAAAACGGCCCCTACGATCCACGGAATTTGTGTCAAATGAAATAAAAAATTCTCCAAAAATTCCAACAATTCGGTCCCAAGTTTTGGGACCGATCAAACGACCGTTCAAGGCCTCAAACCAACCGAAACATTACAAAACACTTAAACAAAGTGTAACTTCAAGTAGGATAAAACCCCTACCTCATGGAATTTATCAAAACTCCAACTTTTTGGTGTCCACGCGTTGCTCTCATCGCGTAGATCAACTTTGGCCTTTAACCCCGACGAAAACCTACAGTCCGATTTTCATAGATCTGAGAAAGAAGTAAAGAAAAGAAATAATAAAAATTAAAATTCTCTCCCTCTCCAAGCTCTCCCTCTCTCTGCCGAACGAAAATGCCTCCTGCAGTCCTTTTGATGATTTTTGTTTTTATTATAATATTATAATATTATTATTATTATTATATTATTATTATTATTATTATTATTATTATTATTATTATTATTATTATTATTATTATTACTATTTGGATACATAGTTTATATTGTCTCATTCGGGTTCATTTCTATTCCGAAAAATTTTATTTCTTTTCAATTCAATTCTTTTAAATGAACTTTAATTCACACAATTTTCTGACTTCCGAGATTTTCGTAAAAATCTCGTCTCTGAAGTCACTGGCAATTTATCACCCAGAAATTCGTAAATATTATGGTATCTCGAGAATTCAAGCGGGAATTTTACGGGTCACTAGATTTTGCGAGACGAATTTAACGGCGTAGTCCGCTTCGTCATCCGAGATCTAGAGTATTTCGGTTTTCAACTGAAATTACCGTTTTACCATTTTTCAGAAAAATTGAATTTTTCTCGGGTTTTACATTTGAGCCAGCCTTTGGGGAAATAATTTTTGTGTTCATGATAAGCAAAGTGGGTGATAAACCTGCAGGCCTCCCTATCTCATTAGCCTCTCCATGGAAAGAATGATGTTAGGTGGCATAAGCTCCTTCGATAACGTACTTATCGTGCAAAATGCATGGTGAGAAAGATATATAGTGGACACGCATGTTGAGGAAGCGATAAGACCATTCATTAGAGTAACTTCCTTGGGTTCATTGATGATGGTTTTGCCAGCGTTCGCTTCCACGACATACCTAGGTATAACACATGCATTTTCTTATCATAGCACCATGTTTCATATGGTTGTCTTGACAATCCACTCTAAAGACCACTCGGACTTGCCATCACCATTGATGGACCTACATCGTTAAAATTCTCAATGCTCTTCAAAGGAGATATGTGCTAGAAGTCAAAAGGATTGGAATTTTCCAAATTGGTTGTAGATCCTCTCATTCATGGAGTTGATGTATGTCTGGTAAACAGCCATGCACCTTTTTGTGAAAACTATTTTGGAAACATCATCGAACAGACCCAAAATTTGTTAAAAGTAAAGGATGGTAAATTTTCCATTTGACCTTGTTCCTATTACAATTTTGAAAGGAAAACAAACACATAAACCCTAGATAGGAATGAGTAACAAGCAAGGTAGTTTTGTTATATATGGGTGGTCACATTTATCAGTAGCCCAAGATTTGCATACTCATAAAAGCTCCATTTTACTCAAAAAGTTGTAGAGAAAATTAATAAGATGCTCAAATCTCATCATCTTAAAAGCAGAAGACCACTCATCACCAGATCTAACATTAGCATCAAAGAATAAAACACAACCTAAGAAAACAAAAATATTGTTTCGTATGTCTAACTTGGTCATACGAGGGGATAAGGTACACGGATATCCCTAATTAGGGTTTTCCATAATTTCACCTTT
This sequence comes from Tetrastigma voinierianum, assembly GCA_016808115.1. Taxonomy (NCBI): domain Eukaryota; kingdom Viridiplantae; phylum Streptophyta; class Magnoliopsida; order Vitales; family Vitaceae; genus Tetrastigma; species Tetrastigma voinierianum. The sequence continues at coordinate 166,704 of JAEQBH010003162.1, read as the reverse complement.
ACGAATTTGGAGGAACAAATCAGGATTATGGTTTCACCATCTAGAATTTGGGGGAATTAAAATCGGGTGGAATTTGCAGATTAGGGTTTCAAGAATAAATCGGGATTCATATGATGCAATTTGGAGGAGATTTTCGATTAATAAAGAGCTTTATCGAGTTCGGTTTCACAACAACAAAATTTGTTAGTGTGGGTGACACGCCAACAATGTTAAATGCCCAATTCTCCGTTTAAGGTAAAGACATGTTGGTATCTAGACAGACGTTATGGACAACATTGGACGAAAAAAATATTTAAAGGCGAGTTAGACATATGGCCAAACATCATAGACATATGTGTATCTTATCCCTCAGTAGATCTAGCATTAACATCAAACAATAAAACACAACCAGGAAAACAAAAATATTGTTTACATGCTTCACTAATAAAAACATTCCAGGTTATGCATTGATAGTCATAATTTCTGGGAAAATAACTCCGTTCAACCAGATAATGCATTTATGAAGCTTACACAAATCGCATAACCTATAAGAGGAAAATCTCTTGAGCTTTACCACATAAAGGGTACAAGAAACAAAAAGATGATGAATACGATCCAGCTGGGAACTCAGGTTGATCAAATCCAATATTTTCCTTAAAGAAGCAAACTAATTATGTGACTACTAAGAAATAATTAGGAAGAGGTCTAAAATTCAGACAATTAAAAACTCGTTTGTCCATCTGTGTAATTAAGTAACGGCAAGGGTATGGTTGAGCTATAAAAGTAAACATCGGGAGTATTTTGGAACCAAAAAAAGTTAATATGCAAAATCAAAAGTCGGGCATTTGTGCACCTTCTCTCCTTTATTCTTAAAAATATTTTAAAATAAATTTTGTGTGCATATGTAATATTTGAGTTTTGAGTATTTCTCATATCTATATAATCATTCTTTAAAAACATTAAGGAAACAAGAGAAGACAATTAAAAATAAATCAAAAAAATTATCTAAAAATACATTATTTTATATTTTTAAGGACAAATTTTTTTTTTTTTTTTATTATAACAATTTACAAACAAAGAGAACTAGAAAATATGATACACATATTTTAGTTATTTTTTGGCGTTTTCATTTTTTTTAAAGTTATTTAAAAAATAATTATATAAATATAAAAAAGTTAAAAATAGGTATTACCAAGAATTTTAAAGCGTATTTTAAAAAACATAAATATGTTTAAAATATTTGAGTTCTAAAAATCAAAATACTTTCCAAACAAAGCCTCGTAGATATTTTTATTAAATTTTAATCCCAACTCTAATCCTAATTATGATTATCTTCCCCTTCTCTTTGCTTCTTTTTCCTTTTTCCTCCCTTATTTTCTTTTCCTCCTTACATTTTTTTCCCATGTTGTATTACAGCGTTTGTACTATTCTATTCTTACAAGGACCCGAGGCTTGACATCTCGATCACTCTATTCTTACAGAGTACCGACACCACTGTTCACCCTTCCCCATTCTGACTGAGACATGCCTGAGGGCCTTCAATTATGTTATTATATATAAATATTTAAGTAAGACATTAATTTATGATGAATCAACTCATCCATGAATTGATCCACCAAAAGATAACAATATCTCCTACACATAATTTAAATCATCTCGCTCCCAAGCTTGGACATAAAAATGGAATCTTTGGAGTAAATGAAAGTTATGAAACCCATCAATACTAACAAGCTTGCTTCATAATTATCTCGAATAGAAACCTTGACAACCATCACAAATAATAGATGACAATTAATATAGTTGTCACTTCTTAAATTAATCAAACTTTTGAATAATATATCAGTTTAAATTAATACTTTCATAGAAAAGAAACTAACAATTATTTTTTATTACAATTTTGAATAGAAGTAAGCAGATGCCAAATTTGCCATTTGAAAAAACAAACACATAAACCCTAGATAGAACTGAGCAACAAGCAAGGTGGTTTTGTTATCTATGGGTGGTCACATTTATCTATAGCCCAAGGTTTCCAAGCTTCACTAATAAAACTTTCCAGGTTATGCATTGACAATCATAATTTCCAGGGAGATAACTCTGTTCAACAATATAATGCATTTGTGAAGCTCAATGTTGAATATTTTCTAAACCCAAGCAAAGCTAATTACACGACTAAAATATTGATTGATGTAGAACTTCAACCTCAAAATTCAAAATTAATGTCGAGGAAGATGTAAAATACGGAAAACCTAAGGGAAGGAGCTAAGACACGGATAAGAGTTGGCTTCTACGGCATTTTGGATAGAGGCTAGGAGATGCATTTCGCACCCTTTCCTTAAGGCCTTCGTTTTCGCTCTCAAGATTCCCACTCTATTTATCAAGATGCGACACATTTCCATCCACACTTATCACGAGTTTCCGATTTCTCTCAAACTTACGCCCATCTCGAAGCGAAAAGCAAAGTGCATGGGCAGCCTTTTCTTGCTTTCTTCGCATTTTCTTCCTCGATTTGTGGCCTCTTACAGTTCAACTACTACCTTAGCGATCTCACGGTGATGTTTAAAACGAAGGCCACAAATGAGTCGAAACCATGTAAGCTAATAGGATGCAGTCTTAGGTGCCATTATCGATAAGTGAGCGCTTTCTTTACGATGAAGCCAGCGGCGATTTCACCCGACTTAGGGGTCTTTTCAGCCAACCTCCCAATGGTTTTCTCCATTTTCTTGTTTGTGCAAAATCTGCATGAGCCGAAAAAGATATGTAGTGGACCTGCATGTTGAGGGGAGCAGTAAGACTATTCATTAAAGTAACTTCCTTGGGTTCATTGATGATGGTTTATAGCGTTCCTTACCCGCGACATACCCGGGTATAACATGCATTTTCTTATCGAGAGAACCACATTTTCAAATAGTTGTCTTGACAATCCACTCACGAAGACCACTCGGACTTGCCATCTGCTTGATGGACTACATTGTTAAAATTCTCAATGCTATTCAAGAGATATGTGCTTGAAGTCAAAAGCATTCGGTTACCAAGTGGTTGCGGATCCTCTCACAATTCATGGAGTTAATGTAGTAATAAAATATGACCATGCACCTTTTTGCAGGAAGCATAATATATAGAGGGATTTTATGGAGGTCGGGGATGGATTAGACCAATACTCATCAAGGATAAGGAGAAGTTCTTGGGCGCGCCTAAGAAAATGCGAGGATTAGGGCCGGCCCCCCTTGAGAAATGGTTGAGTGGATGACATCTGTGAAGCACTTTTCTCTCACATTCCGAGGCTGATGGAGTTGCACACCATAAGTGGATTCAATTATGTAAATATCAGGGGAGAACTGCGGGATCTCAGCAGCACAAAGATGACAATCTTCTTCGCGAGAATAGTCTCCAGTGTAAAGTACTCGAACACCAGCAATATTAGCCATAAACATGGCAGCTTCAAGGACGTGCCCAGCTGTGTAACACCAAAATCATATTCCATTTACTTCTAATGTGCGATGAAATCAATAACACACGAAAGATGAATTACTTATAGATTCTGAGGAACATTAAATGAGATAATAAAATTAAGCAACACATCTAAAGTCAATTGTTGTAAATGTCGAAAACGGTCTATGTGGATCGGGTTATATCTGCCGATATTTTGGCATATGAAATACACACACCATATTGCTTCCTTTTTTTCATAACAAGTTTTATATTTTGTGGGTTTTTATGTAACAAGTTTGAAACTAAATTCGGGACAATAATATAATCTTTGGCATTGGAGGCGCACACGAAAAAATCAATATTAGAAGTGTAGTCGATTAAATCTCGATAGACTAATTCTTGCAATGAAGTATTATTTGCCAATATCTCTAATGTGCAGAACAAAACCCAATTAATCTCATAGAAGGTGCAGAACAAAGTCCACGAGATGAAGATCCTAAAGCGGTAGTACTTATACTTTCGGGTAGAATCTATGATCCGGTAAGAATATACATGGTAGAAAGATTTAAGCTTAGAGTAAAGGTAGTGGAAATGTTTACTGCCGAGTATTAATTCGAATAAGAGACCCCATATAGAACATTAGAGCAAACAGCGAACTCAAATAAACAGATCTAAACTAATCTGTGATGCATGGACCATTCGAGGCTTTCAAAAGGAAGTACAAGAAGGATGAAATCAAGCTTATTTCGATGTTGTGATACTGTTCTCTGTTCCAAATCCAATTTTCCATGGAATAAGGTACTCAATGAAACTTTAAAGATAACATTAACCAAAAATTTAAAACCAGAAAATAAAAAGATTAAAAGACCCAAATCTAAGTCTCTTACAACCAATAAAGGAAACGGATGCATTTAGATTAGCTTAAGTAGTTCGGACTGATGAAAGGAAATTAGAGGAAACTATTACTAGTCTCTAAAAGGGGAGAATGAAACATACACATCTATAAACAAAAATCAACTCACCTCAATTTTATCCATGGGCGAAGAAATGTCTTGTTCGTCATATAATATATATCTTCAACGAAACTTTTGCTCATTTCACATAATCCAGAATAGAAACTTGTAGATAGCCTTTGTTGCATGTGTCATAAAAACTGGCCCTTTGAATGTGGTCTAATGAACAAATTCAAATATTTTAGCTCATAATTTCTAGGCAAAGTAATGACATAAATTTTTAATTAAATAAATGGCCAACCTTCTCCATGAAATAAGGAAGGGATGCAGTATGATCCAAGTGAAAGCTTCATAAGAAATGCAACACATTACAATGCAGTAAAGTGGAGAGCACATCTAAAGAAGAACATAGGCGATTTTACATGAGAAAGTAAACTAGATAACCAAAAAGGAAAACTGAAGATGAAAGTTCTAAACAGTTTCATGATTGACAAAAGTTCATTAAGAATACAATGCAGTAAAGTGGAGAGCACATCTAAAGAACATGGGCAATTTTACATGAGAAAGTAAACTAGATAACCCAGGAGAAAGCGAAGATGAAAGTTCTAAAAAGTTTCATGATTGTGAAAGTTCATTAAAAAACTCAGACATGCAAGATACTGAATGAAATGATCGTTAAGAGCATATGCTGCTACATAACTAAGACACAACAAGGAAGTGAGCTTTCAGTTAGGGTCACTGACCCCAATCAAAAGTAAGATCAAGTCCAACCATATGATATAGATGCAAAGAAAATGGGCCGCAACCAGGTGTGGCTATAGGGAAGTATAACTATAAGTTATAGTTACAATTTAGTTTTGCCACTACTAAAGGTGGCACATGGTTTAAGTCATTTTCGCCCACCCAACCTAAAAGATATGACTACGGAGGGGGCCATTTCTTGGCCGTGACTATAAGAGATGGTTATGGATGAAGCTATTTCTTGGCCGCAACTATAAGGGTGACTATGGTTGAAGCCACTTCATGGCCGCAACTATAAGGGTGATATATAGATGGGGTGATTTGTTGGCCGCTACTATAAGGGTAGTTATAGATGAGGATGTTTATTGGCCGCTACTATAAGGTGATATATAGATGGGGTGATTTTTTGGCCACTAAAATAAGGGTAATTATAGATGGGGGTTTTTTATTGGTTGCTACTACAAGGTGATATATAGATGGGGTGCTTTGTTGGTTGCTACTATAAGGGTAGATATATATGGGTTTTTTTCTTTTGGATGCTATTTGTTACCATATATGAAAGGTGGAATCTTTTTTAGATGTATCAATCTTAGACCATAAGGAGATATAATCTACTCCCATAAAAATTTCGGTAAAAGATATATTGCTATCCATGACAATAGGTAGCAAACCAAAACCAAATTAACAAAAAAGATTCAGGTGAAGTTCCATGGATTAAAAAACAAGCCAAATCTCATATTTCAATCACAAAAAATTACATTGCAAAAACCAGTCCAAGAACCAAATGGCCAGAAAGTCTAATTCATACAAAAAATCTAACTACCTCATTCCACTACAATTAATGGAATTGAAAATAGGTAATATCAACTTCATACTTTTTTTATTTTCTTTTATCAAAAATAGTCTTATTTTTTTATAAAATTAAACACCCACAATTACATAGCAAATAATTTAAAATATTACTTTTATTTTTTAATTAAAATAGACTATTGCAATTACATAAGAAAAATTAAAAATATTTATTTTTCATTCCCTTTGCTCCATGCTCTTTCAAAATAAGAACATGTTTAAAATTAAGGATTACAATTCTTTTTTTAAGTGAGGCTCAATATGTTGATACAAAGTCCATTTCACAAACACTACTGTACATATGTTCTTATATATATATATATATATATATATATATATATATATATATATATATATATATATATATATATATATATATATATATATATATATATATATATGACTTTTATAGAATGCATGGTTTTTTATAGGTATCGTCAATTTCCAAAATATGAAAAAACAAGCGAAATAAATACTCGTGCTTGACCCGTTTTAAAGTCTTTGCTCAACATAGGTATTATCCTTTTCGGCACAAAACCAAAAAAATCCTCCTAATTAATCTATTTTAAAGTCTTCACTCAATTCCAAAACATCTTTAAAAACTTTAATTTATGACTTCAGTTACATTCACTTCAATTATGATACATATCATGTTCATTAGGGTAGAAAATTCGTCATGTATTATCATGAAATCTTGACCAAGTATTCATATTATATTAGTCGCTGTGTCAATATACTATTTGATGTAGGTAGAAGACATTTATAGATGGGCCTCCATTCATTAAATTATAGTTACTAAATATCTTACAAATATATAAAGAGGTGACAATAATGTATTACAAGTGATCCAACTGAAGTGAGATAGATATGATCAAAATATATTAAATTGATTGTATACATATCAATTATATAGGAAATTTAAAAAAAAGATTAAATTTATACTATTATTTGTAATGAAAAAATCTTGACTAAATATTCACATAATTAGTAATCCCTTGTGAATCGCGCTAGTTTATGTTGATCCAATAAAAGGAATCCAACAATGGAATAGGCTTCAATTTATTAAATTATAGTATTAAATATCTTATGAGGAATTTTTTAGAAATGATTATGGCATCCTAGATAACCTTCTTCATTAGAAAAGTAATTTATATAAAAATTGCATTTATTTTAAGGTATATATGACGTAGAAGTGGCGGAATTGTAACATGTTTTCATATAAATAAGATATCGTTGCATTTCTAATAATAAATGTTGAATAGCTAAATGAATAAATAACAATTCAATCACTTCTAAGAAGCTTAAGCTTTTGAATAGATATGACTTAATTTACCCTTTTTTTTTGGAAAATACAATTGCTTTTAAAAATTGTAATACTAAAAAATTATACTATTTCTAATGTTAAACCTTTTGAAGGAATTTCTAAAAATAAAAGGTAAGTTTTTTTTTTTGTGTATATATAAGGGTTGGGTTTCTAAGAATGTAAGACATTGATAAGTGAATTGTGAACTTTCTAATACTCGAAATAAACAAAGTATTTATGCATCTTGAAGGACTTGATCATCTTTATAAGAAACTTGTCAGTAGTTTTAACGTGTATTCATGACTTTGATTGTAAGACCTGGGAAAAAAAACCTAGAAATTTGAATTTTTGCTAGGAAGGGCAAAATGATAATTTTTTCGGAATTCTTTCTAGATATCGGATGACGAAATGGACTTCACCGTTGGAATCGTCTCACGAAATCTAGTCACCCAGGAGAATTTCGTTAAATTCTGAAACAGTCGAATTTTCACGAATTTCAAGACGATGGGCGTCGAGTGGACCCCGAAAACGAGATTTTGAGAAAAATCCTAAAAAATGTCAAATATTTAAAGAATGTCCATTTAATATAGATAAAACAGAAATCGGGACGAAATAAATTGTTGCGAGGCGAACGAGGGCCAGGAAGCGTGACAGTGGCGCGATTTGAGCTCGTGTCTCATGTATAAATCTGAGAAAAGATCTAAAATCAAAAAATCAAGAAATATATATGTGAAGGATATCAAAAAGATCTCACGAATATCTAGACCAAGCGTTAGAGAGAGAGAGAGGAGGGAGAAGAAAAGCAACTTTTCTGCGACGATTTCCACGGGTTTTATCGGTGAACTCGTGAGCCGAGAGTTAAGCCTTTCTCTGAGGAATGATAGCTACGTGGGTACGGAATCTGAGATTTCGCCAAGGTCGAGGAGTTAGGGTTATATCATTTTTTTGTAAGGTGTATAATTGAACTCTTGTAAACATAATCACTATATCATGTATTGTATTCGGGGGTATGTGGATGAATGGGGTCTGAGTGTGGTATATTGAGCCCGGATGGGTCATTAGATGTAATGTTATACAGGTTGTATTTTGGATAGAGCTTCCCGTACAAAGGAGACTCTATTCGATTTTTTGTTAAAATATGGATCTCGATAAATGAGACATGATGGTGTGGCATCGGGTTACCCAACACCCGCCAGTTTTCGCAGGTTGACGGGTTGTCAACGGGACCCCTAGGATAGGGGTGTCACATTGATTGGTAATGTCGACTTTTGAACAACAAAAATGACTTAAATAATTGCCCCTACCTAACTCATTTTAAAGTCTTTGTTAACTTGAAATCATCTTAAAAATAAAACAGTTTGTCCCATATTAGCACTTTCATTCATGACTTCGATAGGTAGTGTCAATTTCATGCTTGACTCATTTTAAAGTCTTTGCTCGTAACTTATAAAAAAATCTTAAAGAAGCTTGTCATGTAGTTTCACATGCATTCATGACTTTGATAGATGGTGTCAACTTCATGCTTGACCCATTTTAAAGTCGTTGTCCAGTCTAGAAACCTTCTTAAGTTTCTTTCAAAGAGTAATGGTTTGTTTGGTTATTATTTTAAAAACCTGTTCTTGAGAATCGTTTTTGAAAACACAAAACTTAAAATTGTTCTTATTCTCTTAATTTAAAGTTTACTATGTCTCTTTGTTTATTCAAAACAAAAAACAAAAAAAAAGTGAAGCAAACGTATTCTTCATGTTTCCTTATTCCTCTTTGTTTTTAGAACAAAAAACAGTCTTCAAAAAACACGAACCAAACTTACCTTAAGTGGTTGATTCATTGTTTTAATACCATTTTAAATTATAAAGTCTTTTGAAAGTTGAAACTTGGTTTATAATGTATAGTAGTATCATACTCCTTAACACCCTTCTTCACATGTAAACACAAGCCTATAGGGCCATAGGCGAACAACCACAATTAATCCTTTTAGGTTTACACAATCAATTAGGAAACAAATATGCAAATCGAAAAATAAGATATGCTATGAGACTTTAATGGTTTTTAATTTCTATAAAATGAATTTCTACACAAGTCTTTCTTGCAAGAGCAAAGGGCGAACTAAATAGCTACTCCTGACGAGGGCTAGGCGTGAGTCAATATTTGCACCCACATAAAATACTTGCGGATCTCTAAGATATCTTATTTTCCAATATTTTCATATCAGGCTATTTTGTCCAATTGATTGAAAATAGATTTTTATAATTTTTTGAAGATACTACGACAATTCATTTAAAATAAATAAGTAAAATCAAGGTAATTTTTTGGAGCAATAGGACTAAAATGATGCCATTTGCACTCTATATCACATTAGACTTTTTTTTGTAGACTTCTAAATTAAATTTTTATTTTTATTAAACTTCTAATAGTTTTATTATTTGAAACATTTAGGACGATTCCAAAAAATTGATTTGTAAAACTATTTAAACTATCATCGAGCATACCCAAAATTGGTTAAAGCAATAGATAGCAAATTTTCCATTTGATCTTGTTCCGATTACAATTTGAAAAGAATACAAACACCGCAATCCTAGATGGGGCGGCTTGAAAGCAAGCAATATTATGAGTGAAGCTTCATTGAAGAAACAAACTAATTATGTTGACTAAATATTGATTAATTGATACCATAGAACTTTAACCTCAGAAATTGAGAATTAATTAGGAAGAAGTAGAAAATTCGAGGAGAAAACTATGGAGAAGAAGGAGCTAAGACACGGATAGGGATTGGCTTCCGGCATTTTGGACCTAGCAAGGGTATGGTTGAGCCTATAATCGCTGCTCCAGGGTATTTTAGGCCAAAAAAAGTTAATATACAAAATCAAAAGTCGGGCATTTGTGCACCTTATCTTCTTTATTCTTAAAAATATTTTAAAAATAAAATTTTGTGCATATGTAATATTTTAGTTTTAATTATTTCTCATATCTATATAATCATTCTTTAAAACAATTAAGGAAACAAGAGAAGACAATTAAAAATAAATCAAAAAAATTATCTAAAAATACATTATTTTATATTTTAAGGACAAAAATTATTTTTATTATCAATTTACAAACAAAGAGAACTAGAAAATATGATACACATATTTTAGTTATTTTTGGAGTTTTCATTTTTTAAAGTTATTTAAAAATAATTATATAAATATAAAAGGATTAAAAATAAATTATTACCAAAAATTTTAAAACCGTATTTGCAAAAAATGTGTAAATATGTTTTAAAATAATTCAGGTTCTCAAAATCAAAACACTTTCCAAACAAAGCCTCATCAAATATTTTTATTAAATTTTAATCCCAACTCTAATCCTAATTATGATTATTTTCCTTCTCTTTATGTCTCTTTCCTTTTTCCTCCCTTATATTTTTTTTTCCTCCCTTCAATTTTTTTTCCATCTTGTATTACAACGTTGTACTATTCTATTCTTACAAGGACACAGACTTGACATCGATCACTCTGATACTTACAGTACGACACCACTGTTTACCCTTCCCCATTACTATGAGACAAGCCTCAAAGGGCCTTAAATTCTGTTATTATATATAAATATTTAAATTAAGACATTAATTTATGATGAATCAACTCATCCATCAGGAATTGATCCACCCAGATAGCAATATCTCCGACACATAATTTAAATCATCTCGCTCTAAACTTGTACATAAAATGGAATCTTTGGAGTATTAAATGAAAGTTATGAAACCCATCAATACTAACAATTGCTACATAATTATCTCGAATAGAGCATAAAAACCATCACAAATAATAGATGACAATTAATATAGTTGTCTTTTCTTAAGTGTCGACACTTTTTTGCATAATATGCTCCAGTTTAAATTAATACTTTCATAGAAAAGTAACTAACAATTATTTTTATTACAATTTTGAATAGAAATATGAGATGCCAAAATTTGCCATATGAAAGAAAACAAACACATAAACCCTAAGATAGAGGCGAAGGCAACAAGCAAAGGTGGTTTTGTTATCTATGGGTGGTCATTTATCAAGTAGCCCAAAGGTTTCCATGCTCACAAAAGCTCCATTTTGCTCAAAATTAGGTTGCAGATAAAATTAATAAGAGGCTCAAATCTCATCTTAAAAGCAGAATACACTCATAGCCGGATCTAGCATTAGCATCAATGATCAAACAATAAAACAAGTCCCAGGAAAACAACAATATTGTTCACATGCTTCACTAATAAAACATTCAAGTTATGCATTGATAATCATAATTTCCAGGGAGATAACTCTGTTCAACAATATAATGCATTTGTGAAGCCAAAACGCGAAAATCAGAAGAGGAAAATCTCTTAGTGTTACCACGCACTATAAGGTCTGAAAGAAATCAATGTTGAATATTTTCCTAAACTAATAAGCTAATTACAGCGACTAAGAAATATTGATTGATATAGAACTTCAACCTCAAAATTCGAATTAATCGAGGAAGAGTCAATCTGGAGAAAACACAGTGCATGGATAACCTTGGCTTCAACCTCCACGACATTTTGGATCCCACGTTTGAATGCCACTGCACACCTTTCCTTGGGCCTTCGTTTCGCTCTCAACATTCCCCAATACAATTTATCAAGATGCACCACATTTCCATCTACTTATCACCATCTCCCAACGGAGAAACAAAGTGCATGAATGACCTTTTACCTTTCTTCTTGTTTTCTTCCTCGAGTTTTTGTGGCCTCTTCGAATTCAACTACTACCATGGGGACCTCACGGCTGATGTCTTTAAAACCCGAGCCACAGCAGTCGAAACCATGTAAGCTAATAGGATCGATCTCCGGTCTGATGAAATATGCTTCTCGACTCATACTTCGCACATCCAGCCAGTTCATGGACACGAAAATTTGGACCCTCGGATTCTTCATTTTGGCAATGACTCCACACTCGGAAATATGCCTTGACCCTGTGCTTTAATACACCAAAGGCACCATGGCAATAGTAATCCTCACACGGGAGATATGGGGATGTTATGGGCTGAGGATGGTTAGACCAATACTCATCAAGGATAAGGAGAAGTTCTTGGAGTGCGCCTAAAGCAAATCACGGGGGATTAGAACCGACCCCCTTGAGAATGGTTGAGTGGATGACATGTGGGCGCTTTCTCTCACGTGAGGTTGATGGAGTTGCACACCATAAAGTGGATTCAGTGTAAATATCGAGGGGAGAGCTGCGGGATCTCGTGACACAAAGATGACAATCTTCTTCGCGAGAATAGTCTCCGAAGCAATGTCTACGATGGAAATCAATAGCACAACGGAAGATGGATTTAATTATAATTCTGAGGAACATTAAATGAGATAATAAAATTAGCCAACACATCCCAAAATCGATTGTGTGTAAATGTCCAAGCAGTCTGCAAATTATAGGACTATATGCAGCTTGATATTTTAGCATATAAGGAAATTACACACACCATATTGCTTCCTTTTTTTCAGAACAAGTTTTATATTTTATTAGATTGGATTTATGCAACAAGTTTGAAACTAAATTCGGGACAATAATATAATCTTGGTGGAACCTGAAAAAATCAATTTTAGAAGTATAGTCGATTTAATCTTAATGGTAATTAGTATTATTTACTTAGAAACCTTCTTACGTTGAAGACAAAACCCAATTAATCTCATAGAAGGTGAAGAACAAAGTCCACAGATGAAGATCTAAAACAGTAATTATTGCACTCGAGTAGAATCTATGATTCAGGTAAGAATGTCTATGGTAGAAAGATTGAAGCTTAAGAATGAGGTAGTAGATGATTCAGGTAAGCTTGACATCTCGATCACTCTATTCTTACAAGTACTCGACACCCTGTTCACCCTTCCCCATTACTACAGGGAGCCGGGCCCCTCGAGGGCCCCTTCAGTGCATTTATTATATATAAATATTTAAATTAAGACATTAATTTATGATGAATCAACTCATCCATCGAATTGATCCACCAAAAGATAACAATATCTCCCTACACACAATTTAAATCATCTCGCTCTAAACTTGTACATAAAAATGGAATCTTTGGAGTAAATGAAAGTTATGAAACCCATCAATACTAACAATTTGCTACATAATTATCATAAAGATAGAGCCTTGTGACCATCCTGAATAATAGATGACAATTAATATAGTTGTCCTTTTCTTAAATTAATCAACCTTTTTGCATAATATATCAGTTTAGAATTAATACTTTCATAGAAAAGAAACTAACAATTATTTTTTTATTACAATTTTGAATAGAAGTAACAGATGCCAAATTTGCCATTTGAAAGAAAAGCAAACATAAACCCTAGATAGGCGAAGCGGCAAGCAAGGTGGTTTTGTTATCTATGGGTGGTCACATTTATCCGTAGCCCAAGGTTTCCATGCTTCACTAATAAAACATTCCAGGTTATGCATTGATGTCGTAATTTCCGGGGAGATAACTACATTCGACAATATAATGCATTTGTGAAGCTCGATGTTGAATATTTTCCTAAACTAAGCAAGCTAATTAGCGACTAAATATTGATTGACGTAGAACTTCAACCTCAAAATTCAGAATTAATCAGGAAGATGTAAATACAGGAGGCACGAGGAAGGAGCTAAGACACGAGATAGAGGATTGGCTTCACGACGTACTGAGATCATTTGGGCTGCACTCGCACCCTTTCCTTAAGGCCTTTGTTTTCGCTCTCAACATTCCCACTCTGTTTATCAAGATGCGCCACATTTCCATCCACACTTATCACCAGTTTCCCATTCTCTCCAAACTTCACCATACTCCCAGCGGAAAGCAAAGTGCATGGACAACCTTTTACGCTTTCTTACTTTGTTTTCTTCTCGATTTTGTGGCCTCTTAGGATTCAACTACTACCTTGGGGATCTCGCGGCTGATGTTTAAAACCCGAGCCACATGAGTCAGAAACCATGTTAATGGATACGGTCACCGGTGCCATTATACGATAAGTGAGCCGCTTTCTTTACGATGCTTAAGCTAGCAGTTTTCACCAGCACGGGGTCTTTTGACCCGGCCTCCCAATGGTTTCTCCATTTTCTTATGCATGCAAAATCTGCATGAGCCGAGAAGATATGTGATGGACGCATGTTGAGGAGAAGCGATAAGACCATTCATTAAAGTAACTTCCTTAGGTTCATTGATGATGGTTTTTACTTAGCGTTCCTTTGCCCAGCACATCTGCGAGGTATAACATGCATTTTTCTTATCAGAGAACCACATTTCAAATAGTTCTCTTGACAATCCACTCTGAAGACCACTCAGACTTGCCATCACCACTGATGGAACTACATCGTTAAAATTCTCAATGCTATTCAAAGGAGATATGTGCTTGAAGTCAAAAGCATTCGAATTTGCAAATTGGTTGCGGATCCTCTCATTCATGGAGTTAATGTAATATGCATTATGACCATGCACCTTTTTGCAAGGGAAGCATAATATATGAGAGGGATGTTATGGGGTCGGGATGGTTAGACCAATACTCGTCAAGGATAGGAGAAGTTCTTGCAGGCACGCCACTAAGCGAATGCAGGGATTAGAACCCACGACCCTTGAGAAATGGTTGAGTGGATGACATACGCGAGACGCTTTTCTCTCACATTCAGGGTGATGGAGTTGCACACCATAAGTGGATTCAATTATGCAAATATCGGGAGAAATTTGCGGGATCTCGACCTTACAGATGTGATCTTCTTCGAGAATAGTCTCCCGGTCTTAAAGTACTCGAACCTGACAATATCAGCCATAAACACTGGCAGCTCCAGGGCGTGCCGGTTGTGTAACAAATCATATTCCATTTACTTCTAATGTCGATGAAATCAATAACTACTTGAGAAGATGAATGTACTTATAATTCTGAGGAACATTAAATGAGATAATAAAATTAAGCAACACATCTACAAAGTCAATTGTTGTAAATGTCGAACGATGCACCTTGGTCGAGGGATTATATGCAACCGATATTTTGGCATATGAGAAATACACACACCATATTGCTTCCTTTTTTATCATAACAAGTTTTATATTTTATTAGGTTGTTTATGTAACAAGTTTGAAACTAAATTCAGGACAATAATACAATGTTGTGGTGGAGCGCACACCAAAAAAAAAAAATCAATATTAGAAATTGTAGTCGATTAAATCTTAATAGACTAATTCTTGCTATATTAGTATTATTTGCCAGCCATCTCCCTAATGTTGAAGACAAAACCCAATTAATCTCATAGAAGGTGCAGAACAAAGTCCACAGATGAAGATCTAAAACAGTAGTACTTATACTCAGGTAGAATCTATGATCCAGGTAAGAATGTCTATGGTAGAAAGATTTAAGCTTAAGAATGAGGTAGTAGATGTTTCTGCAGTATTAATTTCGAATAAGAGACCCCAGATAGAACATTAGAGCAAACTGCGAACTCAAATAAACAGATCTAAAATAATCTGTGATACATGGACCATTTCGAGGCCTTGAGGAAGTCTGAGAAGGATGAGAAATTAAAAACTATTTCGATGTTGCAATCTTTTGTTCTCTGTTCCAAATCAAATTTTCCATGGAATAAGGTACTTCAGTGAAACTTTAAAGATAACATTAACCAAAAATTTAAAACCAGAAAATAAAAGATTAAAAGACCCAAATCTAAGTCTTACAACCAATAAGGGAAAGCGGATGCATTTAGATTAGCTTCAAAATCAGAAAGTTGGACAATGAAAATTAAGAAAAACTATTACTAGTCTCTACAAAAAGGGGAGAATGAAACATACATCTATAAACAAAAATCAACTCACCTCAGTGTATCCATGGAGCGAAGAATATCTTGTTCATCGTATAATATACTCTTGTGAAGCTTTTTCTTTCGTTTTTCGCATGTCGAATAAAAGAAACTTGTAGATAGCCTTTGTTGCATGTGTCATAAAAAGCGGCCTTTGAATGTGGTCACAATGAATAGAGATTCAAATATTTTGAAAGCAATTTCTAGACATTAATCTACATAAATTTTAATTAAATAAATAAATGACCTTCTCCATGAAATAGGAAGGGATACGTTATGATCAAGTGAAAGCTGCATAAGAAATGCAACACATTACAATGCGATGAGTGGAAGCACATCCTCTACAAAGAACATGAAGCGATTTACACTTGAAAGTAAACTAGATAACGGAAAGCTGAAGATGAAAGTTCTAAAAAGTTTCATGATTGTGAGTTCATTAAGAGAAGGCAGACCCATGCAAGATCTTGAAGATAAGAATGATCGTTAAGAGCATATCTTTGCTACATAACTAAGACACTATAAGGAAGTGAGCTTTTAGTTGAGGTCAGCTGACCCCTGACAAAGAAATAAGATCGAGAGTGCGACCATAGGAACATGACCAAAGCGAAACAAACAAATTAATGAACATATGTGATCCTTAGTATTATCTTGAGGTCATTTTTCTTCGGGATCTAAACTTCTACTTTTGATTGATTTAGTGAATTAAAATATATTAGTATTAGTCGAAACACTACGGGAAAATAGTTGAATTAAATGCATAAGTGGTAGTGCTTGAAGTGTTTGATAAAATGTTTGAGAGAGGCCGAGAACATAGGGCCGGAGCAGAAGAGTGTGAACTTGTAAAATGTTCCGGTCCAGAAGATGACCATCGGATATGTTTATTATTTATGAATATTTTTAATCATTTAGTAGCATTTAGTGGTCATCATTTTCCAAGGAATATATAAGATAAAAAGAGCATATAGAAGAAGGTAAAATACCTTGTGGGGTTTGCATGGAAGTTCCCACCAATCTCCTCAATTCCCTTTAATGGTTCTTCTTCCTATGAAGGTCATGTGATCAAGTCTATAGAAGACAAGCCATTGCTTCCTGCTATTTGATTTACGCCGACAATCAGAGGCCATTAGGTGGCATTAGGACTCTATCAATCTACCCACATACTCAAGCTTAGCTTTGGATTCATAGGAACAGAATATGGAGAGAGAAAAAAATGGTATTCTTACTTGAAATACTAATCCTAGATTGCAGGGGCTAGAGAAGATTGTTGAAGTGATCATGAATACATGGATGGAGGCTTTTGAAGGGCCTTAGGAGGTTTGTTCTCCATGGAAATTTTGGTAGAAAGTTGTTAGGCATACTTTTTAGATGTATCAGAAATCCTTAGACCATAAGGAGATATAATCTACTCCCACCCAAAAATTTCAGTAAAAGATATATTGCTATCCATCAACAATAGGTAACCAAACCAAAACCAAATTAACAAAAGATTCGAATTGAAGTTCCGTGGATTAAAAACAAGCGAAATCTTATATTTCAATCCACAAAAATTACATTGCAAAAGCAGGTCCAAGAACCAAATGACGGATATATAGGTTTTTTTCTTTTAGCTTGCTATTTGTTACCTTATATGAAGGTGGAATCTTTTTAGATGTATATCGGAAATCTTAGACCATAAGGAGATATAATCTACTCCCGCTGAAAATTTCGATAGAAGATATATTTCTATCCATGACAATAGGTAAGCAAACCAAAACCAAATTAACAAAAAGGTCGGGTGATTCCATGGATTAAAAAACAAGCCAAATCTCATATTTCAATCACAAAAAATTACATTCAAAAACCAGTCCAAGAACCAAATGGCCAGAAAGTCTAATTCGTAAATACTTAAAGTAAATTGAACCATAAATATTTTTCTTCAATCTTCCTTTCAGTCAACATGAATCAACAATACAATATCAGCCAAAAATAGCACATGTTCCTTAGTTTTGATGAAGTGAACCCCAATTCAAACCACTCTCTTTGGATCCCAAAGGCTGCGACCCGGATGATCTTGCGAATGAGAAATAATACGAGTGCACGATATCGATAATACATGCAGGAATCTTACATGGTTGAAAAATATCAAGAAGGGAGAAGAATGAAAATTGAAAAATGAAGATACATGTTCTAGATTGGATTCACAATTATGATTTTCTAGTTTACCTTAATTTAGTATTCTTGCCTTTCTTTCACTAGTATATGCTTGGGTTCTTTAGATCTTAGCAAGAAAAGGCAAGAAATATGTTGAAATATACTCAAAACTGAACTCCTATGTCAACCTATTTTATTATTTTTATTCTCTCCTAGTGTTCTCTCAATATTCAACAAAGCCATATGCCAGGACAATTCGAGAAATATATAGCCAATAGTTGATTTGTCAATCCCATCCATGTAGTTAGACTCGAATACATATTGAAGCAATCTTCCCTTGACTTTGCCTTTTAGAAGATATGAAGCTTTATTCCAGAGCACATGGTAGGAAAGATAGTTTCACTAAGAGAAAAATCTTGTGGTATAATACAATAAAGGTCAAAGGTTTGATGTAGAACATTTTGATGCATAAGTCCTCAAATCGGTGTTGGTGATTTAGCGAGAAACGATTTCGAAGATATATAACGAGTGGATTAGAATAGAGCCAATTCTTTGTGCGGGACGAAATGGTATATCTTCAGTCAATCAAGCTGGAAGAAATTGGAAGCGAATTCTTTGCCAAAGTTCAAGAAGCCAAATGTTAGTGGAAAAGGTTGCACCGTCATTTTTGAATCCATATTTGGACAACAATGCCTCTTGATGACTCCTGACTCAGGCGCCCGACAACGGGTGGGCTTTTCCGGGGGTTATATTTGGGAGTATAATTATGTTGCACCAAACCCTTGGCTTTTCATACGGATAAATTAGATAGTCAAATAAGGCAAGCCCCGGCTATCACCTTGTGACCCTTAAATTTGTTCTTTCATTTTCAAACAATAAAATAAGCAATAAGCGTATAGTGTTTCTCTTTTGTACACTATACTTGAATAAGGAAAAAATAACATAGGCCTAAATTGAATCTTCTTTCTTATAACATTGTTCTAAATTTACTTTGTAATCATTTTGTATATATATCTGCTCACATGCTTCACCACCATTTGGACCCTTCATGGCCAGGACATCACAATGAAACAGTCTTATCAGACCATAACCATTTAATGGGACCTTAGAGGAAGCAAAGTTTATGCTTATAAAAAGGATTGCAAGATTTCTCGACTTGGACAGCTTCTTACTTGGCCAAACTTACCCTACTTTTGCATATGTCTCTTAATAACTCTGTTTATAGTTATTTTAATTTATCACACAATTGTAAAGTGATAGTTATATATGTAGTTGTACAAGCACAATTAATTAAATGTAAATTTGTTCAAGGGCTCTGCATGTCTTTTTATTGATAATGTTCTTCTTGGGATCGACCAGACCATAATGAAACGTTTTTAGTTCCAATTCTATTGTATTTAGCACTTTTGGAATAAAGCGCCATGAGACTAATATAAGACCAACGATTTCCCAACCAAAATTCTTGTTTTTAAGCATTGATACGGCTTTTCCAGTCAAAGCAAGCTTGTTCAAAAATGATTATGCTAAGCCCATACAAATAAGTACTGTCAATTTCTTTTGCCAGCAATTAAGGTTTCTACCACCATAGTTTTTGCCAGCAACTATGGTGAACCATGTAGAAGCTTAGCATAAGCTTTATGGCATGCTCAGTTTCATGGTGGGTTTGTTTGTGGGGTTGAGTCTAGGCTAAAGCCAATTGCATTCAGGCAGTAGCTAGAACAACTATACTTTCTCTCTAGGAAATTAGTGGAAACGGTTCAATGGAAAGAGAAAGCGGTTGAAAAAGGGAATGGAATTTACAAATTTAGGATGTTTAGGTTTCTCTAGTTGCATAAAGACCACTAGCAGTATTCTTTTAAACGAATGTAGTTAGGCATACTAAAGAAGAAATTCGAGGCACACACGAGTTGTAATCCAATTCGGCTTGGCTCATCTGAGGGCAAATATTAGTTGGCAATATTTATAATTGCAGCCATGAATATTGTAGTCCCGAGACTAATTTCAATGTCTTGAAAGCTTACTTTAATGCCTTATATCGAATTGTATGTCTTGCCTTCCAAGCTTCTAGCCTTGAGACCCATCAGCCACAATATAACTCAAAGGCATGTCCGGATACCTAAAGCGAAGGGAATCCTATCCTCAATCCTTACATACAAACAACTTTCTACCAAAATTTCCATGGAGAACAAACCTCCTAAGGCCCTTGGCCTGCATCCATGTATTCATGATCGCTAACAATCTTACTCTAGCCCACCCAATCTAGGATTAGTATTTCAAGTAAGAATACCATTTTTCCTCTCTCCATGTCTGTTCCCTATGAATCAAAGCTAAGCTTGAGTATGTGGAGTAGATTGATAGAGTCCTAATGCCACCCAATGGCTCAGTTCTTGCCAATCAAATAACGAGGAAACAATGGCTTGTCTTATAGACTTGATCACACTTGACCTTCATAGGAAGAAGAACCATTAAAGGGAATTGAGGAGATTGGTGGGAACTTCATACAAACCCCCGCAGTATTTTACCTTCTTCTATATGCTCTTTTATCTTATATATTCCTTGGAAAATGATGACCACTAAATGCTACTAATGATTAAAAATATTCATAAATAATAAACATATCAGATGGTCATTATCGAGATTTGGAACATTTACAAGTTCACACTCCTCTGTTAGTCCTATATGTTCTCTGTCTCTCTCAAACATTTTTTATCAAACACTTCAAGGACTACCGGTTTATGCATTTAATTAACCATTTTCTGTAGTATTTTGGACTAATACTAATATATTTTAATGCCTAAATCAATCCAAGCGAAGTTGGGTCCAGAAGAAAATGACCTCAAGATACTAAGGATCACATATGTTTCTCAATTATACAACCCTTGACAGTCAACAATTCACTGTGCAAAGAAAAAATCTAATATTTTCATTACTTGGAACATAAATCTCAAACAAAAACCCAAAAAAACACAGGAATCAAGAGAATATCGAAATTCATACAAATTAGTAGCAAAAACTAAAGGAAAATAGAAGAGATATAGTCATAGCATCAAATCGAAATCGAAATTATCATGTTTTTCTAGATATTTGAACAATCCATTAGGCAGAGTCCTTACTCTTGCTGTCACTCTCACCCTTAATTTGGCCTCTACTTAGATTTCAATGTCTCCTGCTACGATCACTTTGCATGCAACTACAATTCTATCTGCAATCATATATGGAGTCACTTTTAGTTGCGGCTCAAAGAAATATGAAACTAAAGATATATTTTGGTTACAAATTTTTTTGGCTCCAACTAAAATAATGTCCTTATAAGACACTTTTCTTATAGTGAGAGCCGTGTGCTCGGAGATAAGTATGTGATTAACATAACCCGTTCAACGAGGAAAGAAAACAATCTTGAGGAAAGTAATGGGAACTTCAACATAATCAAAGGAGTGAATATTTAGGGCTTCTCAAAGGAATTTTAGCTAATGGGTTGATTGGCAGCCTCTCGGGCTCTCAAGTGCGAAGAGTACATTAACACATCCTCTAGAGGCCGGAGAAAGTTGCTCGAGGAGATAGAAGTTGTGATTAACATAACCCCATTCAACGAGAAAGAAAACAATCTTTGAGGAAAGTAATGGGAACTTCAACATAATCAAAGAAGGTGAATATTTGGGGGCTTCTCGAAGAATTTTAGCTAATAGATTTGATTGGTAGCCTCTCGGGCTCTCAAGTCTGAAGTACATTAACTGCATCCTACAGAGGCTGAAAAGGAACCTCCTAATAGTGAATGGTCTTTCTATAGAGTGATCCTTCCAATCCAAACAAGTACAGAGAATACTCTCATAACAATGCTTACGATAGTAGATAACTAACTAGTGATGTGTTTTCGATCGTTTCAAGAGCATTCATCAGCCATGCAGTCTGAATTCAAATGGAGAAAAGTTGGGCTCAAGAAAATCTACTCAAAGCACAAAAGATCTCAAGGCCATACTAGAAAACAGTGATAGATTTCAAGTATAGGAAGCTATTTCATACGAGGATAGGAATTTCCAAGAGTTTATTCCTCGAGAAAAAGAAATATTGGAAAAAATTTAATGAAGAAACCATTGAGAAGCAAGAGCTATTCGTAAGATGGCATAAAAATTGGGTGGTAGATATAGTCTCCTTCCTTTGAAGATATATCTGCAATGCTCCTAATAGCACCAGATATTGATAAGAGAAGATAGAGATGAAGTTCTGTAGCTGTTTCTAGTCAAATCTTTATATGCTTTAGCAATAGTTGTTTTTGGTCATTTTTCTCAGTTTACCATTCAGGAACACCATTCCATTGTTTCAAAAAATAAAATAACAAATGCGAAAATGACCATACTCTAGGATTACAATATCAAAACAATAATGATATTCTCTAAACTTCATTTCACTCAAAGAATTACTAAGTTATAAAACAAATAACATTACAATATTCAACAAGGAAAAAGAACATACCGCGGTCACCAAAAGGACATCATGGTTGGGGCTGATCAATCTCTTACCAAAGTATGGCAAAGCGTACCATGCTCGAGTATGTCGGATGAATTCCATACCAAACTATCACCATAGAACATGACCAAACAAATAAACAAACAAATTAAAAACCTAATGTCGAAAAATGGAAGGAAAAAACTACAACCAAAATAAAAGCACAACGCATTATGGTATACCGCCAAAGATGGTTTTCTCAGGACATGTAGACATTAAGAATGACCCACTTCATTTCCAAAGAACTGGCGCCTATCCGATCTCTCCAAAAACAGCAGAAGATGATCAAACCTCGAAGTAGAGACATAGTCATAGGGCATCACAACCAATTTATTGGTCAATTATAAGGCGAGACAAAGAAAAAAGATTTTCGTCTAAATAAAATCAATCATTACGGATGATAAAACAAAAATACATGGAGAAGTGAGGACCATCGACTAGTTTGCCTCCATGACCAAAGCGGTTCTGATGTAATCATGGAAAGCGGTTTCGATGAGTGGTGCCTTGCATTGAGAGTGCTACGTCAATCGTTGCATAGTTGGCGGGTTGGGTTGACACATAAGCATGCTAATGCTATCTGCTACCCAACCACTACGTTACCATTTCCTTACTTCATCCGGGAGGTGAGAAGGCGCTTTGTCCATGCGTCATTTAACAACCAATGGTGATGGCGGTAATGAGGATGAGGATGAGGAGGATGCTGATGATAACGGTCGAAACCATGACGCTAATAGGATCGATCTCGGTGCAATGAAATATGCTTCTCGACTCATACTTCAACGTCAGCCGTTCATGGACACGAATTTGGACCCTCGAGATTCTTCATGCGGCAATGCTCCACACTCTCAAATATCTTGCTTGACTATGCTTCAATACACCAAGAACTCCTTTGTAAGAAATAGTAATCCCTCTGGGAGATATTTTACGTGGATAGTGCAAGAAGACATGGAAGTCATCAGAAGTGCCATTATCGATAGAGTGAAGCAGCTTTCTTTACGAGCCGTGGCCGGTTTCAGGCCGGGGTCTTTGACCCGACCCTCTAATGGTTTTGCCATTTTCGGAGTTGAAATCACGGGGAGAAGCTGCGGGATCTCGGCCGCAAGATGACAATCTTCTTCGCCAAGAATAGTCTCAGTGTAAAGTACTTTGAAACACCCGTGATATCGGTAATAAACATGGCAGCTCGAGAGACGTGCCGTATTTAACGCAAAATCGTATACCATTTTACTTCCCACAATGTCGATGAAATCGATAGCACACTTGAAGATGGATTTAATTATAGTTACGGGAACATTAAATGAGATAATAAAATTAAGTAACACATCTAAAGTCAATTGTTGTAAATGTCGAGCAATGCGCAGCAGTTAGGATTATAAATGACCGATATTTTGGCGTATGAGAAATACACACCATGTGCTTCCCTTTTTTTTTGAACAAGTTTATATTTTATTAGATTGGTGTGATGTAACATGTTTGAAACTATAGTCGAACAATAACATAATCTTTGTGGTGGAGCACCAAAAGATCAATATTAGAAGGTGAAGAACAAATTCCACGGATGAAGAGATCTAAAGCATTAATTCTTGCACTCGGAATTTAGAATCTATGATTCGGTAAGAATATCTATGGTAAAGATTTAAGTTTAAAGAATGAGGTTGTGGATGTTTACGCAATATTAATTTCGAATAAGAGACCTGAGATAGAACATTAGAGCAAGCACACCAGAATTTAACTAAACGGATCTAAGCTAATGCAGCTGATACATGGACCACATTCGGGCCTTGAAGGAAGTACAATGAAGGATGAGAAATCAAGCATTTCGATATAGTGATAACGTTGACCTTCCGTCAAATTTTCCATGAAATAAGGTACTCATTGAAACTTTAAAGATAACATTGACAAAAATTTAGAACCAGAAAATAAAAAGATTAAAGACCCAAATCTAAGTCACCCACAATAATCGAAAGCGGATGCATTTAGATTAGCTTCAAAATCGGTTCGGACAATGAGAAAATTAGGAAACTATTACTAGTCTCTAAAGGGAGAATAAAACATACATCAGAAACAAGCAACTCACCTCAATTTTACATCCATGGAAGGCGAAGAATGTCTTGTTCATCATACAACATATCTTCAACTGAAACTTTGCTCACTTTCACATAGTAGACAAAGCAACATGTAGATAGCCTTTGTTGCAAGTGTCATAAAAATTGGCCTTTGGATGTGGTCTAATGAAAAAATTCAAATATTTTAGCTTAATTTATAGGCAAAGTAATTGCATAAATTTTAATTAAATAAATGGTCGACCTTCTCCAGGAAATATGGAAGAGATGCAGCATGATCCAAGTGAAAGCTGCACAAGAAATCTAACATTACGGTCACGATAAAATTAGAGCACATCTAAAGAACAAAAGGCAATTTTATATGAGAAAGTAAGTAGATAACAAAAAGAGGAAAACTGAAGATGAAAGTTCTAAAAGTTTCAAGATTGACAAAAGTTCATTGACAAGACGGACATGCAAGATCTTGGAATGAAATGATCGTTAAGAGCATATATTGCTACATACCACGACTAAGAGCCTTTGGTCGAGAGATAAGTATGTGATTAACATAAACCTATTCGAGAAAACAATCTTGAGAAAGCAATGGGAACACAACATAATCAAAAGAAGGTGAAACGATTGGGGCTTTTCCAAAGGAATTTTAAATGATAGATTTGATTAATGTGGCCTCTCGGGCTCTCAGTGCAGTACATGTTCAAGTGTGAGTAGGACACTTTATCTGAGAGATGCAAAGGGTAGGTCCATTAACACGCATCATCACAGAAAGGCCCGAGAAAAGAAACCTCCCAATCGTGAGTGGTCTCATAACAATACTTTACAATATCAAAATGACAATACCCGGAATTATAGTATGTCAAAAAACAATAATGATATTCTCTAAACTTCATTTCTCAATTCGATTACTAGAAGTTATAAAAACAAATAACATTACAATATTCAACAATGAAAAAGAACATCTTGTGTCGCAGTGGTACCGTCTCTTGAAAGCGAGCAAATCGAGAAGATGATCAAGCCTCAGAAGTAGAGACATAGTCGTAGGCTGCATCACAACCAATTTATGGGTCAATTATAAACTGAGAGACAAAGAAAAAGAGATTTTCGTCTTAATAAAATCAATCATTTTGGATCATAAAACAAAAATACACTTGGAAGTGAGGGCCCGAGTCAACTAGTTTAGCCTCCATGACCAATAAGGAAAAAGAACCATATATTGATAAGAAGATACAGATGAGATTACGTATTTGTTTCAGTCAAATCTTTATATGCTTTAGCAATAGTTATTTTGGTCATTTTTCTCGATGGAGCCATTCAGAACAATTCATTCCATTGTTTCAAAAAAAAAAAATTGAAAAATGACCATACCTAGGATTACAATATCCAAAAACAATAATGATATTCTCTAAACTTCATTTCTCAATTCGTGATTACTAAAGTTATAAAAACAAATAACATTACAATATTCAACAAGGAAAAAGAACAAAGCTGTGTCACCAAGGACATCAATGGTTGAAGGATCAATCTCATCAAAGTATGTAAGCGATACATGCACAGGTATCTTTGGATGAATTCCACAGTCAAACTATCACCAAA
Organism: Tetrastigma voinierianum; assembly: GCA_016808115.1. NCBI lineage: Eukaryota > Viridiplantae > Streptophyta > Magnoliopsida > Vitales > Vitaceae > Tetrastigma > Tetrastigma voinierianum. The sequence continues at coordinate 140,360 of JAEQBH010003162.1, read as the reverse complement.
GAACATACCAACGAAAACAAACAAATTAAAAAAACCTAATGTTGAAAAATGGAAGGAAAAAACTAGCAACCAAAATAAAAAGCACAATGCGTTATGGTATACGATTATGGTTTTCCCCTTTATAGGACATGTAGACACGAGGCGGCCCACTTCATTTCCGGCACCTAGAGGTATCAGTCTCTCAAAAACGAACGGATCGAAGATGATCAAGCCTCGAAGTAGAGATTGTGGTAGGAATTTGCATCATAACCAATTTATTGGTCAGTATAAGCGAGACAAAGAAAAAGAGATTTCGTCTAAATAAAATCAATCATTACGGATGATAAAACAAAAATACACATAGAAGTGAGGGCTGAGTCATTAGTTTTGCCTCCATGACAAGCAGTTCACAGTACTTAATCATGAAGCCGGTTTCGATAGTGGTGGCCCATTGCATTGAGAGTGTTCTTTCAATGCAATTGCATAGTTGGCCCGAAGTTGAGGATTGACACATAAAGCATGCTAATGCTATCTTCCTGCAACCACTACTTTCAAGCTCACCCACTTCATCCATAGAGGTGAGAGCGCTTGTCCATAACATCATTCAACGACCAATGGTCGGCGGTCACGGTAATGAGGATGAGGATGAGGAGGATGCGATGACCATGATGATGAGATGAGTTCACCGGGATGCCTTCCACTTAATTACCTCCATTGTTACAACCCGAAGCTATAAACATCGTTTATTATCCACCTTCATCTTGTAAGCAGGATTACGCAAATTAAGAAGATTACATCATGCTCTGCTCTTGCTTTCTGCTCTTCTAAGAAATTATAACCTTATGATCATAACTAACGCCTAATTAAGAAAATGGTACTGAAGCGGTATAACCCAGTTCACGCAAATGAAGTCGATTAGATGAGTCCGGCTTTATAAGCCTGGCCGATGCTTAGAAGTCGGAGACATGAAGCTTCATACGAATCCTAACGGAACATTGTTCTTGGTTATGTCTCGATGAATTACTTTGAGTGAGCAATCATGGTGCATATAAGATAAAGCTTTAGCCACCCCTTCCATGTTTAGCCTCCTGATCGATCAAGTTTTTTACCTTTGCTTCTTCATCGTTTGCTTAAGATGTTTCTCAAGCTCCTTTTCCATAAACTCATAAATCAAGGAGTTCTCGTGAATGTTGAAGCCATAAAGCTTGACCAATATTGCGTGCCTTATGCGTGTTGGAATGAATCTCGCAAGCCTTGAAATCCATCCATATCTCCACCATCTTGATCGATGAGTAGTGAAGCTTTTTCCACGGCAACAACCCGGCCATTCGGCCTTCGGTATATGCGCGATTACCATCCTCGGTGCCAATACAATGTTTGGGCCCCGAAATTATCGAGTTCCACGTATGATGGCTCATACAGCAATTCCCCGTCATGTCCCCATATTGCAAATAGATCTTTGACATCGTGACGAGTGTAGACTTAGTTTGTTTTCTTCCTCAATTTTTGGACAGAAAATAAATTCAATAATAAAGCGAATAAAGAACAATAGAGTGCTCACAATGGTAGTATGATCAAGACGGAAAACTTTGTGGGCTTCTTCTGACTGCATGGCTTGAGATGAGTGACATTATTACCACGAGTTGCTATTATTTCGTATCAAATGGAGCGAGCTTTGATTTGGGAAGGACCTTCAATGCGATTGTAGGATATATCGGATGTCGAACTTATCGGATCATCAAAGGTGTGTGGGATGGTGCGAAAGGTAGTTATGGGAGAGATTCAACGTCTCTAGATGCAGAAGTAACTCTCAAGCGTGATGGAATCTCTCACATCCAGATATTTTGACTGAATCAAGACTCCAGATGAAGCAACTTTCCAATTTTGTCGGGGAATGCTATCCACAAATCGATTCCCACTTCAAGTTCCAAGGACAATAATTTTACTTGAGTTCCCTATTCTTTACAGAATTTGACCAGCAAGTTGTTAGATGCCAGGTCGGGTTTGGTGACTAATTTTCCCAATTTCAAAGGAATGCTTCCTGAAAGATCGTTGTTAGTCAGCAACAAATTGAACAATAAGGGCAACATACCCAATTCTTTTGGGATCTTCCCGCTCAAATGGTTTGAGGAAAGATCAAGTCGTTGTAATTGAGTGGCTCTCCGAAGTTGAGGTGGTATGGCACGAAATGTGTGTTGGAATGTTCAAGTGTGTTAGTTTTGTGTACTTGTCCCATTTCTCGAAAGCTCGCCATAAAAATTCTTTGCTTAGATCGATATAGTCGAGTTTGGGTATACACCAAAACTTTTCGGCTATCTCTCGGTAAGTTGGTTTCTTTCAAGCCAAACTCTGAATAAGCTGGTCTGATTTTCAAACTCTGGTATAGGACCCGTGAAATGGTTCCCTGTGGCGGTAAAATTTACAAGTGCTCTACCAAGGCAAATCTCGTCTGGTAGTTGGCCAATGAAGTTATTTTCAAACAATTGCAAATCTTTCAAATGAGTGATATTATTCATTTCCAGAGGAAGGGCACCACTGAGTTTGTTATGACCAAGGGCCAAATCGGTTAAAATTTGAATGAGTTTCCTATGGAAACTGGTATTGAACCATTGAGATTGTTAAATGACAAATCAAGATCATTAAGAGATCTTAACAATCTAATTTCTTGAGGAATGGAACCAGATAGTTTGTTCGTATGAAGATACAATGTGGTTAAATTCCTTAAGTTACCTATGGAAGGAGGGATTGGACCAATGAGATTGTTAAATGACAAGTTAAGAACATTAAGAGATCTTAACAATCCAATTTCTTGAGGAATGAAACCAGATAGTTTGTTGGTATCAAGATACAATGTGGTTAAATTCCTCAAGTTACCTATGGAAGGAGTTATTGGACCAATGAGACTATTAATTCCTAAATCAAGTTTATTAAGAGATCTTAACAATCCAATTTCTTGAGGAATGAAACCAGATAGTTTGTTCGTATGAAGAACCAATATGGTTAAATTCCTCAAGTTACCTATGGAATGAGGGATTGGACCAGTGAGATTGTTAGTTGACAATTGAAGATTATTAAGAGATCTTAACAATCCAATTTCTTGAGGAATGGAACCAGACAGTTTGTTCCTATCAAGGTACAATGTGGTTAAATTCCTCAAGTTACCTATGGAATGAGGGATTGGACCATTGAGATTGTTAATTCCCAATTCAAGATCATTAAGAGATCTTAACAATCCAATTTCTTGAGGAATGGAACCAGACAGTTTGTTCGTATCAAGATACAATGTGGTTAAATTCCTCAAGTTACCTATGAAGAGTTAGACCCAGTGAGGCTTGTTCAATGATAATTGAGTCGTTAAAGTCTTAACAATCCAATTTCTTGAGAATGAAACCCGGATAGTTTGTTGGTATCAAAGATACAATGGTTAAATTCCTCAAATTTACCCTATGGAAGGAGTTATTGGATATTAAGGACTAATGAATTCCTAAATCAAGTTTATTAAGAGATCTTAACAATCCAATTTCTTGAGGAATGAAACCGGATAGTTTTGTTCGTATGAAGAACGATATGGTTAAATTCCTCAGAGGCCTATGGAATGAGGATTGGACCAGTGAGATTGTTAGTTGACAATTGAAGATTGTAAGTCTTAATCCAATTTCTTGAGAATGGAACCCAGACGGTTTGTTCCTTATCAAGATTTAATGTGGTTAAATTCCTCGAGTTTTCCTGGAATGAGGGATTGGACCATTGAGATTGTTAATTCCCAATTCAAGATCATTAAGAGATCTTAACAATCCAATTTCTTGAGGGAATGGAACAGACAGTTTGTTCCTATCAAAAAAAAAAGAAAAGATTTTAATGTGGTTAAATTCCTCAAGTTACCTATGGAATGAGGGATTGGACCATTGAGATTGTTAATTCCCAATTCAAGATCATTAAGAGATCTTAACAATCCAATTTCTTGAGGAATGGAACCAGAAAGCTCATGCTCTTAAAGATGCAAAATTGTTAAGTTTTTCAAATTCCCTATAAAAGGAAGGTGAAGCCCTCTAAAATTATTAGAAGCCAAAGATAGAAAGCTAAGTGATGTTAAAAACCCAAGTTGTTCAGGTATTACACCAGTGAAATGATTAGAACCAAAATCAAGAATTGTGATTAGTTTGGAAATGTGTGTGGTTGGAATGGTTCCATGGAGAATTGTTAGACAAATTAAGAGTAAGGAGGGTTGGGAGAGATGAAAAATTGAGATTTTAGGTGTACCTCTCAAAACCACAATTACGAAGGTTTAAATCGGAGACACTTCACGACCTATGACAAGCCACTCAAACCCGATGATAGCGAAATTTAACGTCGAACCAAGATGAGAGTAAAACATGGGTTTGATTATCAAAGCTGACCTTCCATGTTAGAAGAGCGAGTGCTTCTTGATCTTGTTCAACTTTTGAAATAGCAATGGTAGGTGTAGAGGCAGACGTGAAAATGATATGGAAGGATGATATTGAAGACAAAGGGAAAAGAAGAAATATGAAAAAGCAAGGAGTGACGATGAGTCGAGAGAATAAGGAGTAGGATGAAGGATATTCATGGGCCATTATTGAGTCGGTAGAGATGTAGCTATTACAGGGTTTACATGAGGAGAGGATGAAACACTTATTTATAAAGTTAAGTGTGATACATTCGGCATTCCCATTAGTTGGTGTTTACAGCTAACTACCTCATTCCATTACAATTAATGGAATTGAATATAGGTAATATCAACTTCATACTTGGTTTATTTTCTTTTATCAAAAATAGTCTTATTTTTTTATAAAATTAAACACCCACAATTACATAGCAAATAATTTAAAACATTACTTTATTTTTAATTAAAATAGAATATTGCAATTACATAGGAAATAATTAAAACATATTCCTTTTCCACTTGGCTGCTCCTTGCTCTTTCAAATGAACATGTTTAAAATTAAGGATTACAATTCTTTTTTAAGTGAGGGCTCAATGTTGATACAAAATTATTCACAAACCCTACTTGTACATATGTTGTTATATATGTATATATATATATATATATATATATATATATATATATATATATATATATATATATATATATATATATATATATATATATATACCTATATTAACAACAATCTATTTTCAAAAATTAATAAATATGAAATTCAATGCGAGCATAGAAGCAAACACATGTTTTTATTATTAAAATAACTATTAAAAATTTATAATAATTTATCTCAAAGAAATAGATATAACTCCTTAGACCTTTGCAAGAACACATAATGGCTACTTTAGTAGGGCTGTCTGAGAAGAGCGAAAAGGCTTTGATAAAAAAGAGTTTGGGAATGTCCCGCTTAGTTAACAAACATCGAGTTTGGAGTCGGGACTTATTGATATAAAAATAATATATATCTAGTAAAGAGATTTAAGATTAATTGATCTCAAAGAAATTTGGAAGAAAAGAAAAAGTTGTCATTCTTGGGATCCGACATATGTTTAGTGCATGGGCCAATATGTCCAATTGCTATCAAATAATAAATTTAAATTTATTATCAACTCAACAACCCTCTAGTACAAAACCAACCAAAATAATTGCCTATGCTGTCAAATAATAAATTTAAATTTATTATCAACTCAACAACCCTCTAGTATAAAACCAACCAAAATAATTACCTATGCTTGACTCCTAATTAAAATAGACTATTACGATTATGAAATAATTAAAAATATTCCTTTTTCACTCCCTTTGCTCCATGCTCTTTCAAATAGAACATGTTTAAAATTAAGGACTACAATTCTATTTAAGAAGCGAGGGCTCAATGTTGATACAAGAAGTCCATTTCCCAAACACTACTTGTACATATGTTGTTATATATTGTAAGACCCTGAATTTACAGTTTCCATGAATAGTAAATTTCGTGTTCGATCAGTTAGGTATTTGATTGGAAACAATCAAATAAATAGTAAATTTCTAAAAACAAGCCCCGAAAAAAAAAAAAAAAAGTGTTCATAATAATGTATTGAGTCTAAAGAAGCTAAAATAAACAAAATTATGTTAAGGGGTGAAAATGCAATTTTTGTGAAAAAGGGCAAAGCGGTAATTGCCACAGAAAATGGATATAGATCTCGGATGACAAACGGACTTCACGTTGAATTATTCTCAAATCTAGTTACCCAGTCAAATTTAAGATTTGAATTAGAAATGATCCGATTTTCACAAATTTGATATGATGGGCGTCGAGTGGACCCCAGAAAACGGGATTTTTGAAAAAAATCCCGAAAAATATCAAATATTTAAATAATGTCCATTTAAAATAGATGGAAGCTAAAGCAGGGACAAAATAAATTGTTCGAGCAGCAGGCGAAGAAGTGTGACACGTGGCGCGACGTGGGCCACGTGTCCACACTATAAATATCCTAAAAAAATCTAAAGCGCCAAACCGTAAGAGAGAGAGTAAGAGAGAGAAAGAGAAAAAAAAACAATCTTCTCTCTTCGATTCACGGGATTTCATCGGTCGGAACTCGGCAATCCAAGAATTAAAGCTGATCTACGCGAAGAGGGCTATGTGTGGATACCAGAATCACTAGATTCTGCTAAGGTCCAAGGTTTGGGTTTTCATGGAAACCGAGAAAAGGCGGTGTCGGGAAAGCATGCCATTGAGTGAGGTTTTTCTCCTACTCGGGTTAATTTCAGTCTAAGGGTATGTGTGTGTCCAAGGAGATGTTGTCCAGTTTTTTTTTCTCCGACCCCATGATTGTATTTTGGTAATAACTTGGCCATCACTCATCTGAATTGAGTGATTCAAATTTTTTGATAAACTAGACTGACAGGAGAACATATCTCCGTGAAATAGGTATATCCAAATTCCGACACTTTGGGACTCAAAAATTCATTCAAAGTGCACAAGCACACGAATTCCCCAGGGGACACAATGGTCATGGCCTCCAATTTCGGAAGGCCATAACTTCTTCATCCGAACTCCGTTTTGGGTGTTCTTGGACTCTATGGAAAGCCCATTGAGTCAAGCTTCCAGCCATATTCCTTTAGAGAACATTGGATGAACAGAATGACTAAAAATTTATGGTTGCACCAAGTGTGCAGGTTGCTTGGTTATGTCGATGTGAATAGCCGAGTTTTGGCATGACCATTTCATGGCATGTTGTGGGCTATTGTATGGGGTAGTAATTGCCATGAGTTAGCATAAGAAAATCATGAGAACAAAAGAGGTTGAGTTCAATTGATTTTTAATCAATTGGAAGTGATTAAATGCTTAAGGGTTCTTGGAAAGTATAGTATAGTTAATGGTTTAATTGAACATGATTAATGTATGGATGTTAATGGATTTTATGGATAATGTGATGACTTGTAGGAAGGTGATAAAGGACAAGGGTGGAGTGGAAAGTTTGGTTTAAAGGAGGTGGCTTAAATAACTAAGGTGAGGGAAAATGTAAATGTTTATGAAAATATATATATATATATTAAATAAGCCACTGAATGTATATGTTTTCATATCTATGTTATAGATGTTAAACGAAAAAGAAATGTGGTTTTCTTTGACTTTTAAATTATGTTGAGAAAAATATGAAATGTCGATGGTTTTCTATAGTTTTATAAAGCATGATTTATGGTTTTACATGTAGAAATGAAATGTTTATGAATGTATATTTTATATATACATGTTTATATGAAAATGTTTGAATCCATGGTTACCCTATGTTACAAAGATAAAGTTTAAAAGAAAGCCACTGCAACATTTTACGCGTGCATGGGTACATGGGAAAGGGTTAGGATTTTTTTATAGAGGGAAGGGAAGAGGATGCATATTGCCATGCACGCAAAGTACGAAAAGAAAGGCCCGATTTATCGTAGGTTCCACATCGGTGATCGTAAGACTGTTTCCTCAGAGGTTCTTTCATACACGGTTAACAAAGAGGGGCACGATGAGGTTCCTTTTGGCCATCATGATTGTAAGACTGCTTTCTGAGGTTCTTTCATGACCAACTGGTTAATCTGTATGCAGTTCTATTACTATGACGATTCAAAAGGAAAAGAAAGTATATTGAAAAGATATGTTGATAAAATTGTTTTACACATTGTATTTGATCTATATAGAAAGAAAGCAGCAAATGTTTATAGAAATGACTCCAAACAATTGTTTTTACACTGCTTGTATTTGAATAAAAGAAAAGAATGCACATAAATGTTTATGGAAATGAGATCTCTATACAATTGTTTTACATCAGATTTGAACTATATCCTGAAACATTATTTTCCTATGAACTCGTACTTCACCGAGCTCCTTTAGCTCAATTCCTTTTCCAAATGTTTTATAAAATGTTTGCGGGCGTAGACTAACGTGCAGTTCGAGCATCCTCCGGGCCAGTGACACTCCACCTCACGTGACGACCACCTTTTGAAAATGTGGCGGTTTTTAGCTGTAAATAACTACTGCACAATCTTATTTTGTAATGTATATAGGTTTTAAAAGAAGAAAATGATTTTAAAGTTCGATTTGAAATTTGTCAGGTGGGTGGACTGATGTTCCATTGTTGGATGTGAGTAAATTAAATTGTTTTATTACTGTGTTGTAAATTGGTACATGTCCTGGAAATGCAGGAAACCCGCCCGATTTTCTAGAAAAATTGCGGTGACGCCCAAAACCGGGTCTGCTTGACAACCAACCCGCGGAATAATCATGGATGTCGGGTTACCGGACGCCACTCACAAAAATCGGGCAGAGTCTCCTTTGTACGGGGAGCTTTACTCAAGGTACAACCTGTCCCAATAATCAACAATGACCACACATGGTCTATATGTGAGTAAAATAATGGTCACTTGAGCCCCTGCATCAATACTCAAACATATAAGCACATGACTATAAAACCATAGTCCATAAGAGTTTAAATTACATCACTTATATACAAATAAATACAACCCATATATTTACAAATTATATTAAAGCCAACCGCTTTCTTCATATGTAAGGTCCCGACGTCACTTCGCCGGCCCGCACCGGACTGCACCAGCGGTCCCACGACGGAGCAAAGCCCAAGAGGTGATAATCTCCACAAGGGCTACTTCCCACCTAAATGCACATGAAGGCTGGCACCAAACACATCCAAGTGCAACATACACACGCCTACCTGAATGTCTACATGCCATGAACGGTGACCTCAACCTACCTACGCCGTACCGAAGCCCGCCAGCCCACTCACCAAGTATGTCATTGAGCACATATCCCGAGTCACCCACCACCGCCCTTCATGCATACTTCAATCGCGATAACTGCCATCGTGGCCCAATGACCCAAATATCGAGCCTCACCAGCCCATTACCCAATGCAAGCGCCACGGGCACAACCCCAAGTCAATCTCGACTTATCATATAACCCAAGTCTGCGTGGATAAACATGACCGTGTGTCTTCCTGGGCAACATAACTTTTCGATGAGGCCAGTCTCTTACACCCATACAAAACTATGATATCGCAACTCATGACCCATACAAACTCATGATATCGCTGGTCTCTACACCCATACGCCCGAGTTCTCACCGACTCTTCAAACACGATTTTTCACATGAATGAAAACCATTTCCAAATTATGGCATTGTTTTAACCGCGACAACTGATATAATATGGATGACTCCGATAATCTATTTTAGACAACCTCCGATACATCAATCGATCTCAACGCGATTGATATGTTATATGGACAACCCTCCGATAAATAATATTATTGGTCAACCCTCCGAAACAATTCTCTTAAGAAACCACCTCATGCACTCACTCCTATTGTTCTAGGGTGCCCCACAGGGCAGAAATGCACTGAGTCATCATTTCCTTAACCCGGGTATGGATTTATTTGACGCTGTCCTATTAATCGCCTTCACTAATCCCTACGGTGTCGATCCACAACCGCTACTCACGACACACCATCAAACACCTAGCACGTTGTCGATCTCAACTATGCACTCACACCTAATTTCTAGTTACCCCAAGGTACATGAACATGATTGTTCAACATATCCATGTTAATATATTCATACATATGTATTAAATATATAATTAACTACATAAGTTTCCATTTATGTAAATTCACAATCATCATACCCAAAATTAGCTCATGGGCTAATTAACAAACACGAGCAATTCATTTGAATCAATTCAACCATACATTTTTATTAATAAAAATAATTTCGTGTCACTAGTCACGTTTATTCATTTTCTAGTATTAATACACAAACAACTAAATCTTAGTTCCATATAAATGTGGCACCTCATGTCCTTCACTGGCTCATCACCATTGTGATACTAAACACACCATAAAAACCCTAAGACATCAGTCCTGCATAAAACTAAATCCTCAATACAGTCCGGATCATTCCAAAAATAGTCCCGAAAATTCCTAGGCAATTTCTTACACACCAAAATTTTGAGGATCGAATTTACTACTCACGCCTCTAAGCCAATTCCAAATCATTAAATAGCCTTAGCTAGAAACACAAGTAGGAAAATTCCTACCTTATGGAGTTTGACGTAAACTCAAGATTTCGTGTCCACGCGTAGCTCACGTAGATCAAGCTCTGGCTAAATTCCGACGAAAACCTACAAACCCGATTGGGGAATTTGAGAAAAGACAAAGAGAAAAAATTAAAAATAAAACTCTCTCCACGCCTCTCTCTCTCCTATGCTTTTGACTATTTCATTTTTCCTTCTTTTTTTCCTTTATCCTTTTATTATTATTATTATTATTATTATTATTATTATTATTATTATTATTATTATTATTATTATTATTATTTTGGATATATGATTTATATATATTGCTTCATTCGGGTCCGTTTTTGCCTTGAAACAATTTATTTCTTTTCAGTTCACTTTATTTTAAATGAACTTAACCCAAGCCATTTTCTGACTTCCGAGATTTTCGTAAAAATCTCGTCCTTGAAGTCATTGACGACTTATCACCCAGAAAATCGTAAAATATTCGATTGTCTCGCACTGACGAACGCTTCTCGAGTCACTGTGGATTTCATACACTAATTTGAACAATGCAAATTCGCTTCATCATCCGAGATCTAGAGAATTTCCAAGCTAATCGAATTACTCATTTTTCGTAAAATTAAATTTTCTCTAAGCCAAGCAATTTGTCCCACCATGTTTCATACATTCTAATGGAAAACGAATCGTATAAATGGTTCGACCACTGATTCACTCTTTAAAAAGGTTTAAAAGAAATGAAAGGTTTTTTTTCGAATCAGAGGCTGGAGGGTCCCCAAGTTAGAAAAGGAACTCTGTTTGTCCTTCATATATATATATAGAGAGTATATATATATATATATATATATATATATATATATATATATATATATATATATATATATATATATATATATATTAACAACTTAATATATATTTAAAAAATTAATAAATATGAAATTCAATGGGAACATAGAGAATCAAACATATGTTTTATTATTTAATATACTTATTAAAACTGTTATAATAATTGTCTCAAAGAAATAGATATAAGACTTATTGATATGAAAATAGATATATCTAGTAAAGAGATTTAAAGAATCAACATCTCTAAAAGAAATTTTGGAAGAAAAGCAAAAGTCATGTCATTCTTTGGGATCACATATGCCAGGTATTGGCCAACCGTCTAATTGTTGTCAAATAATAATGAATTTTATTACCTGTTCAACAACCTCTTAGTACAAAACGAACCAAAATAATTACCTATGCCCGACTTTTACGCTTTTACTCAAAGAAGGAAATGTTTTTTACCTTGTCTCTCTTTATTGTTATATATTTTTAAAATAATATATATATATATATATATATATATATATATATATATATATATATATATATATATATTAATTTAGTCAGAATTATTTTCTTATTTGTATAATTATTTTTATAACAATTTAAGATAAATTTTTTTTTCTTTTCTTTCTTTCTTTCTTTTTAAAAAAATTTTTTTTTTTTTTTTTTTAACAACAACTAGCCAAATAGAAGATGTTATTTAAAAGAAAAGACTAAAATATGTACCATGTTTTCACTTAACAAGTTTTAGTTATTTTTTAGTTTGTTCACTTTTAATTTTATTTTAAAAATAATTATACAAATTAAGGAATTGCCGAAAATAAAATATTATCAAAAATATTTTGAAACCATATTTAAAATGTAGAAAATATATTAAAATTATATCGTGTTCACTTTGTTTAAAAAATATATATATATTAAATAATTTTAAAAAATTATCTTTCAAAATTATTTTAAATAACACTTTTCAAAGTGAATAGAAGTTAAAAACATAACAATGTATTTTCATTAGCACGTACTTAAATACTGATTTTGTTATATTAGGAAGATCAAGGCACTATTTCAACCATTTCAAAACTAGTTTCTGTAGCAAGATAACTCCAGAATAGTTTTTTAGTAACCATTCTTGTGACTCCCCATTCCCCCTGGGACCTAAGCACCACCGTCAATATATGGAAACTTAGAGTCTCCGCATCACGAGACCCATAAGAAATCACATCGCTCATACATCCATACTCGCTAAAATATAATCAACTAGATTGTTAGCTTCAAGGGGTCACATCACTTAATACAAAACATATATTAAAACTAGTTCGTTCTAATATATATCCATAAAACATGAATCAAGGCCACAATCTGGCCAGCTTCATAATCCAGGCCTCTAAGGAGCGCCGTCTTCCCGAATAATCTCTGTACCTGAAATAATTTTCCCTTGACAGGGTGAGCAATGCCTTGTAGTGATGATCCCTACAGGCTACATCTCACCCATGTCATACGGGAAAACACACACATCGTAAAGAACTCATGATTCTAATTAATGTCTACATGCCTAATCTCATGTCCTCGAGTCCACCGACTCCCCACATACGGCTTAGTGCCGGCGGAAAAACCGCTTCCAAACAAAACATTTGTTTTATTGAGGCAACCTCCAAGAAATAACATGACAATCCTTCTGAGGCAATTTGTTAGGTGACTAAACTCATTCAATGGGTCCCTTCATGAACTACTGAACGACTTCAATAGTACCTTGACAACTTTCTTGATATATTTATTATTTGACAACCTCGTATTTATTTCACGTCATGCACCACACCTACTGCCTAGGTGCCTCATGCATATGAAATGCATTATACCATTTGTATGCTGAACATACAGCACATATCAAGCATGCATATATTAATAAAATTTAACACACAACAACATGTTATTCTTTCTGTGGCCAGAATAAATTAATTAAGTAATTCATTTTGAACTCATGTTAATAAAACTACACACAAGATCACTTTTATCAAAGATAAACCCTAAGTCTAAAATGAGACCAACGACTCACCTTAGGGATTTCTCACTTAGTCGATCTTTGGGCGAAAACCACGACCGTCAGGGCGCAGATATCCCCATCCATTAAAATGGCTCTTAGCGAAAGAATAAATCAAGTAGGAGAAAACCCCATACCTCGAGGTTGTTGAAACACCTGAAACTGGGTACCGCAGCGGCAGCCTCGCGGTGTAGACCTGACTTCTCCTCTTGCTCGATGAGAGCTAGATGGTCAGAATGCAGGTAGATGCCCAGAGAGAAGGTGAAACACTCTCTACAACTACTATTTTCTCACACCATTTGTCGGATCTGACGAAAAAGAGGATGTTCTTTTTCTTTTCATTTTTTATTCCCCCTTTGTCATCTTGGTTGACCTTAAGGATAAATTTGACATATGACATCAAGCAGTTTATCTCTTTATCACTCTCACTATTCGTGTGACATGTGTCGCATGGATACATGTAATAGGTGGCCCTTGTCACACCACCTACCTCTCTTATCATATGTACTTACCATGAATTTGTCGTATGACACTAGACTTTTGGTGCCTCGAAAGACGTGAAATTATTATCTCAGATGACAGAATTAGTGTGGTGGTAGATTTCGCAACAAGTTCAGCGATTGAAGTCAGTTTTGTCATCAGAGATATAGAAAAATTCGGTTGCAGTAGAATTACCATTTACGTTTTTTTTTTTTTTTTTCAAAAAATTAGAATTTTCTCGGGTCTTACAATTCTATGATATTTTGTTGATATATTTTAGGTTCCTAAATAGAAATATCTATATTTACACAAAGGCCAATTTGTTTTTATATTTTTTAAATATGTTTACATTATAACTTTGTATGTGATATTCTAGTTTTAATCATTATTCTTATTTGTATCATTATTTTTTAGGAATGGCATAAGAAAATTAGTAAAAACTACTAAAAGATATCATCTCGAAAATATGTATTTTATTTAAAGAAAAATCATTTTCCTATTCTTAAAAAGCAAAAAAAAACAATTTAATAATTTCAATTATCTTCAGATTATTTCCATAATTGTTTTAAACTAAGTAAACTATATAAATATGGAGAATGATTAAAATAAATCATTATAGATAAAAACTTATTTTAAAACTACATCATTCATGCGTGGTTGGGAATAATAACAATATCTTCTATATATAATTTAAATCATCTCACCTTATACTTGGATATGTGAATAGTTATTAGGAAATGCAAAAAAAAAAAAAAAAAAAAAAAAAGAAAAGGGAAATAAAATAAATTCATCAATGCTTCTGACCAGGCACATAAAGATAGATAAGTAAACCTGACCACCACCACAAATAATAGGTGGAAAACATTTACTAAATTTGTCATTTTGTTTAATGAGTCACCGACTTCTTGTTGGGGCATGTACCATATGATGGAGGCATGACTAGGGAATGGAGTGCGAATCCGCTTAAAATCTCACTTGATCAGATGACAGAGCTAGAGTTAAGGGTTGAAAAAACCCTTAACGTTTTAATCGAGAGATGCCTGAAGTGGAAGAAGCTCATGTGTTCGACTATAAAGAAAAACAAAGATAGTCAGCGTCATAGAGTAAATCGAACTTAGGCGAAACTAGGCGTTTGACTTGGTGATTTCTGCTAACTTGCTCATGATTTGTTGCTAATTTCTTTGCTGATTTTTACGATTTGGTGTTGATTTGCCTGCGATTCTTTGCTAATTTATTGCTAATTTTGTGGCTTACTTATCAAGTCTTGTCTTAAATTATCTAGTTTATTTTCTTTGTGGATGTTTAGAGTGTGCGTAGTTTAGGAGAACAAGTTACCTTCCTTTCTAGTTTTGATAGAATATTTACTTTCCTTTGTGACCGAATTTTGTTTGCTCTTCATATTTTTTGGGCCTATTTATAGGTGTAAAACCCGAGAAATTCTAATTTTCTGAAAAATGGTAAAATGGTAATTTCGGTCAAAATCCGAAATTTTTCTAGATCTCGGATGTGAGGACTTCACCCAGTTGAAGTAATATCGTGAAAATCTAGCTATCACATCGAATTTCGTGAGATTCGAAGCAGGTGGGAGCACAGTTTTAGACACGGAGAGGTGTAGGTTTACTTGACACTTTATGATGGCTCAAGAGGTGCACGATGAGTCAAAAAAACTCATTAGATTTTTAATCCATTTTTAAGTTTAATAACCAAACTCAAATAATTTTGGATAATTCGCGAGAAAGTGATAATTGACTCAAATTCCAATTTGCGAGGAAAATACAACGAAACTCAATTTTAGCAAAAATAAGAAGAGAATGTTTCTTGCCAGTGAGGTGGGGTCTGGCGGGAATTTAAGTCACGGCGGAAGTTCGGTTTCCGAATAATTCAAGTCAAACATCGCTAAATTTGGCTTTGAAGAAGAGCGAAGCGTGAACAAAGTGAAGTCGTGACTTGAAAAAGAGGTTGCGACCAAAGAAAGGCGTGAAGGTGGGCTAGAAACAATCAGGAAAGAGATTCATGGCGCAACATCATCTTGGCGTCGCGACACCAAAAGGGTATGAATGATGTGGCATGACTTGAGGTCGCGACCGGGATTGATTCGCTCTGAAGCGAGAGAGAATCTTTGCAAAAGCGGAAGGGTCGACATAAAATTGAAAGTTATGAAGACGAAAACACGGCAGAGTGGCAGTAAGTCACAACATGAAGTCGTCTTCTGAAACTGACAAAGGTGGTCGTAACCTAAAGCGAATTAATCGCGACTGCAGGGCCAATTGGAAGAATAGAGAAAGACAATGATGTCGCGACATCAAGGCGAAGTCGCGACATAATCTACTCAGTTTCTTTGGCGAAGAGGTCGCGGTAATCATGAAGAAATCAAGATAAGGTTATATTGTGACATCAACGAGTGCGTGACATAGGGGCGATGATTGGGCTTTTCTTTAGTTTCCACGGAGCATTTGGGATTCGGCGAGATTCTTTACGATTATAAATAGAAAGCTTTAAATTAATAAATAGTTTTGCCTTACGCTGCAATGAAACGAAAGAAGGAGAACAGTTATATATTTGAGTAGATTTTTATTTTTAAGTTTTGTTACGGTTTTGAATTTGCAGTATCAGAGCAGTAGAAATTGGATTATTGAATTATTATTTTCTTGATGTGCGCATTGTGAAATATAGACCGATTTCTGGAATTTGTTTGCTAGGATTTATTGCATTACGATGGTCGTGCGAGATGGCACTCCATTTCTTGATTCGCAATGATAATCAGGCGCAACTTCGTTTGGATTTGATTTGTTGGTCCTGATCTTTCTGCACAATTTACGGAGGAATTAATTTGGGTTTAGTTTTTACTTGTGGTAGCATTTTAATGGATAAAGTTCTGATAAAATGCTACCTAGTACCGAGTTGAGGAATGTATCTTACTACGATATCAAGGGATGCCTGCAAACACGAGACGGAGATTCATGAGTTAAGAGCATTCTTTTCTGGGTATGTTCGACTACCATTGAGAGCTGTTTATTTAAAGTTCATTTTGATAAAATCCCCCATTAAGCTCATAGTGAGACCAGGTGTATTTAACAATATCAATAATCAGAGTTACTGTAATCTCACAGTGCGTTCCGATCATATTAGCTTAGATCTAATCAAGGGAAAGGGGATAACCTATAGATCTGGAGGGTTGAGTCACTTGATTAAGTAGTAGGAAACTTGGCTAAAATCACGAGGAGGTGAAGCAAAGTTACTGCTTGTCTACGGGGAAGCAGGTGTAGTATTGAAGAAAAATACCCAGATCTTGCAAGAAAATGTGGAATACGGGTAGCTAGTTTGATCTTGTCTTGAGAGAAGTAGAGTATATTAAATCGGTGAACGGAGAGATCGATTCCAATAATTAAATCTTGGACAAAAATCATATCATCGTAAACAATAACGGATACAGTCTTTGAATTATTTGTTCCATTGTATCTCATTGATAGTTTTCGTTTCTCACACAGTAAGCGATTCAGAAATCCATTCTTTATGTACCATTTATTTTTAGTCATTAACTTTTGTTCGTTTAATTAGAACATATCCAATAGTATAGGATTTTTAATTTTGTGTTTGACCAAACATTCACTATGATTTTAGTCAAATAGTGTGAAATTTTAGTAGTTAGGGGTAGTTAACTATCATTATTATCAATCCTACGTGGGAATGATACGGACTTACATTGGTTACTACTTGTATGACGTACGCTACTTTGATTAATCGCAGACTGAACCCTTATTTTAATCCTGAACATGAAGAGTATTTTACTTGACGAGTGCTGTCCCAGTGACATGGGTATAAGAGAGTTGTAAGGCTCTTGTAGCTATGTTAATTTGAGGTTTTTAGTCTATAGAAAAGGAAACGAGTGCCCACGTGTCACAGGCGGGGAATGGGTCAAACATGAGCTCAAGTGGGACCTGAATGACAAATGGCACTTCTTAGTGGATAAATCCAAATGGAAGGGGATAAGTGGATAAGGAAATCGAAGCCAACCCAATGGTGGCTTGGCAGAGTGGTGATAGAGAGGAAAAGTCTCATAGCAGTTCTCCCATTTGGGTTTAGGGAGAGAGGAAAAGGGGAGAGACCAGAAGAGAGATCGTTTTTGAGAAGCTCTCGACTTCTCTCTAGGACTCTGACGATCGGATGGTGATTACAGCGGAGCAAGAGGAAGAGTTGATCACATCAGGTTCAGGAAGCACCAGTGAGGCCAGGTGTGTGGGTTTAGGCCTTCCAGGAATTAGAGTTTTCTCCTACTTGTTTCATTCTTTGGCTAAAGTCCATTGTAATGGATGAAGATATTTGAGGCTTTGGATGTGGCGTGTTTGGATTCAAGACTGGGCGAGTGAAGAAATCCCTAGAGTGGTTTCTCACAGTCCCGAACTGACCGTGGACTGTTTGTGTGTGGCTTTGTGTGTGGATATGTTATTGCTTGATTGAATAACATGTTAATATTTATTTATGATCTTCATGGAAGGTTAAAATGATTTCTTAGGATTTTAATATTAATAAGTATGAGCTGATTTTATGTTGACCCTTTATGAATGGAATAACATGATGATTGTGGATACGTACATTAATATAGCTGTATGTGATATATTAACCTTATATTGTATGGAAATGACATATTTACATTCCGTATGTAGACACCTGGCTGTGGGGTGAGTGCATGACGCTGAAATAAATTGGGGTTGTCGAAACAAATTATATCGGAAAGTTGTCCGAAGAATTGTGTTGGGAAATCGTTCAACAATTCACGTCGAAGAGGCCCATGAATTTTTTCGGAGAGTTATCCAATAAATTCACCTCGGAGGATTGTCCAACGTATTTATATCGGAGGGTTGTCCACAAATAAAACAAATATTTTTGTTTGGAAACAATTTTCATACATGGCATAAGCATGTGTGAGGGAGTCGGTGAGGACTCGAGACGCTAGGATTGGGCATGTAGACATTCGAGTAGGAATCATGAATTCACCCAGATGTGTGTTTTCCATTTCTTAGTACTTAGGTGGGGAGTAACCCGATGTAAGAAATCCTACTCTGACATTTATCCACTATAAACGAAGACATTAATTTTTTAGGTAAAATGGTCATTTGGTCAAAATCCGGAATTTTCTAGATCTTGATAATGAAAATGGACATCAGACAAAATATTCTCCGCGAAATCTACTTCTGAAATGAATTAGTTGATTCAGTGGATTTAGATTTCAGTTTTGACCATGGCGAGATAATCTGAGACACTTGGCACATTTGAGTGGCTCGAGGTGCCACGTGTCATGTAAATCAAGAATCAGTATGGAAACCTAAGTGTGTTAGCCAGATTGGACACATGACATATGATACCATTGGTGAAATCCCAAAGTAGGGGATAAGTGGATAAGGAAATCCTATGAGCGATAGTAGGTTTGACATGTGGCAGAGAAAGACTGATTCTCTTGGCGTCTTATACGACAGTTTGGGAGAGGGGATAGCAAATCGAGAAGAAGAGAGAGGATTTTGAGAAAGTGTGCAACGCTCTCTCTAAAATTCCAGTGATCAGGATATCAGTCGGCGGCCAAAGAAACAAAGTTGCTCCCCACCCAAAACTACGCGTGGATACCGGTTTTTGTGGAGTTTAGACAACTTTCAGGGAGGTGAGATCTTCTCCTGCCGATACATAAATCTTATTAGAACCTTAGTAAACAGTTTAGGTGTTTGAGGCGAAATGGCCATGAGTTTCGATCCTGAGGAGTGGAAGTAGAAAGGCTGGAGGAGTTTTGGGTAGTTTTGGACAGCAGTTTGGTTTTAGGCCCGCCTTTGGGTGGTCTGTTGTGTTGTAATTCTTTGGGGTAGTGAACTTCATCAATTTTTATTGGCCCATGTGAGTTGATTTTGGTATTATTGCCTTGAAAGAATAACATGTTGTTTGTATCTTAATTTTATTAACTTTTTCTATAAATCTTGATATATTAACATGTTTATAAATGTGAATTGCATTTCATAGCTACATAGAGCACTAGAATAGTAGGTGTGAGTGCATGACAAATAAATCGGAGGGTTGTCGAGCAATGAATTTTTGTAAACTTATAAAAAATAGAATTTAATGGAAGGGTTTGTAGAAAAATTGTGTTGGAAGCAGTCTGACAATTCACGTTGGAGAGGCCCGTGATTGGCTGGAGGAGTTACCAACAGTGCACCTCGGAGGGTTATCAAGCGCATTTACTCTTCGAAGGGTTGTCCCTGATTAAAACAAATATTTTATTCGAAGATTTTCATATGGCATAAACATGTGTGAAATTAAGTGAGGACTCAAGTGTGGGATCAGTATTATGGCATTCCATTAAAGATAGTAGATTCACTTGGATATTATTGTGTTTTCCATTGCATGAGCACTTAGGTGGGAGTAACCCATGTGGGAGATTATCACTCTGCGGACATTACTCACCCATCGTGGGATCCCTTTTCAGAACTATAGGAATTGTTCGGGAAGACGGGAAAATATTGAAGTAGTTTTTGAGAAAGAAAAGCGGAACCTTATGGCTTTGTTCCGTTTTTGTAAAACATATTGTAAATCAGCCTGATTGGAAACATGTTTGTATTAGGTGATGTAACAACTCTTGAAACTATTGTAATATAGTTGGATATATTTTGGTGAGTATGATGTGTGAAGTAATGTATGCATTTTTACTCATGTATGGTTTTTCATATGATATGAGACACACAGGTGGCAGGGTTGACCGGATCCCTTCAGGATTCACTGGGTGGTCCCACCTGAGTGCTTGTACAAACCATAGGGAATACACAATGGAACCCCACGTAAGAAAGAGAAGTAAACACATGCGGTAACACAATACCTCGATCATATAGAAAAATGCGATAAACCTATCCAAATGTGAAATTAATGCTTCTGACATACATAATAAGGACTCTTATGAGTTCAAAACTAATATCGAGCATTCTAAGAGTATTTGCGAATTTAAGTTTACAAAATTTGAAAATAAATGGAGTCAGCCAAACAAAGGCAGATAGATGGGGTGAAATCTTGCCTTGATTTGTCGCGGAAAAGCCGTTGTTGAAATCTGCGCAGAATGACCTCTTATTTTGGACTAAGGAGCAATTTAACGACAGCGTGTAGAATAATCTCAGTGAGTGTATTTATATGGAAAATAACGTTTTTATTTTCAAAATTTCTTCTCTCAGACCTCAGTCCATAACTTTTATAATCATTCTTCGTTTAGCAAACATTTCACAAAACTGACTTTACCAAGGCGACAATATGAAAATCATGCTCCTTGATTTGCTTGACACACAATGTTAAACTAAATACGAGGCTGTGCCCAACATAAAAACCAATCATAAAGCATGTATAATACCATGTAATAAAGTAACCATGAAATGCACCATAACCGTAAGTATTAAAATAGTTATACCATATTCGAAATCAACAGTACCATACCATGTACCCATCATAAGCATTGATGGCGGAGCCCTCACGACAGTGAAACAACTAATAATACAATGATTTTGCAGGCCATCAAGTAACAACTAATAAACCTCGGTAGACCAGGCATCACGTGGCAACTAATAAAATAAGTTCCCTTGCTCACATGTACTTTCCTGACAATACAGGTACGGGAGTGTTACGAAATCTCAAAGATCATTTTTTAAAACAATAGTTTTCCAAGGTGGTTTACAACCTCAATCCACGTGCCCAAAATATCCAAATGCCACAGACTCATCCACGAACTCAGTACAACTTTAAACAGTTAAAATGTTGACAAAATTCACATGAAATGATAACAACATATGAGACGATAATCACATTTATATGCAACCCTGACATTTGATGTAGCTTGAGTATATATATAAAATATTTAATCACAATAGATATATCAACATAATACCCCGAAATCATTTAAAATATATAAACCACTCATTGACTATAAGGCTCGATCCTGCTCCCTACTTGGGATCGTCTCGGCAGCGTGAGTGTATACGTAATATAAATAAAACACCATAGGCTCGATAAGCCGAACTAACAACATTGGGATGCCCGGGCCCATAGAATAACTTTTAGGACTATGGAAACTGTCAATTGTTGACGGGTCGATTACGGTGTGCCCTATGGGCCGGTACGCTTGAGAATTGGGGCTTCAAGCGAGCTGACTACCAGAGTTGAACCTTCGATAATTCATAAAAGCGACCCGATTCGCTAATCCAACTCCAATTTTGCCTAACTTGACCCAGGTGGTACTGATTTTAGTCGAACTTCTCGGTAATTGCAGAAATGACCCGAAAATGGAAAATCAGCAAGCAGTTATACGAAGTGCCAAACCATATATCAATGGAAGCTGAGACGGGGAATATCGATTACCATTACCTTGGTCCAAAAGTTTTGTGGTGGCGGGCTCGATCCGGCTGTCGGCCCGACTTTGTTTTCGTCAGTAACTTTCAAGCGGTAAAATGCGCAAAGGGACCCGGGAATGAGTTCGGAGGGTCCAAAAATGGTGGGAGGGGTATGGGGCTGCTGAAGTGGCGAAAAATCGGAAAATCGGTGGCAGGATCGGCCGTGCGCGTCGTGTTCTTCGGCGGATCCGGTGCGTCAGGCCGGCGGTTGGCGAGTGAGGCTGGCAAGGCTCTTCAGTGGCGCGCACCACCACTGTCGGCATGTGCTTGATGTGGTGGCGGAAGTGTCCCAGCGGTCGGAACCCGTTTGGCCTAAAATGGATTCAAAACGACCCAGTTCGAGTCCACATGTTTGAAGAATTTCTCTAGGGTTTGGAGCTCAAAATGAGGGCTTTAGGGCTAGGGTTATGTTTGGCAAGCAAAGCTATAGGTTTATGAGACCTGGGGTCGCTCTCGGGTAAAAATCAGACAGGACTTGAACCTTTGCTAAAGTCTTTGCTATTTGAACTTCTCAAAGCCGTAACTTTTATCAGAGTAAGTCGGATTTTTGACGTTCAGATCTATGAACTTGTATCGGCGGGGCTGAGTAGTGCCTTAGTCAACCTAAAACTATTCATCCTCGAAAAAGTCAACTTGGTCCCACATGGTAAGTGTTGGTGAGCAGAGTGACGGTCAACGTGTTACAAACTTGTATTATTTGGTGCGGGTCATTACAGGTTTCAGCGGGTTGGCGATTGGTCAACGGGACTCGGGAAATGGAAATCATCACTAATCAGTGGATCCCCCTTTCGAGTTCGAGGAGTAGATAGAAACGAAGCCCACTAAGCGACTGAGGCTTAGGTATGTGACTTGATTATATATTTTGTAAAACATGTATTAGAATTCTTAATTTTGATATATGTTTGTATAAGAGTGTAGTTCACTCTTGAAACTATTGTAATATAGTTGGTTACATTTTGGTGAGTATGGATGTATGGGCCAGATGTGGCCATTTTACTCATGTATGGGTCTCATGTTATGAGACACACGGGTTCCATGAGTTGTGATTGGTGACGAGACACCGAGATTTGGGGCGTCACAATAGGCGTATTATCCTTGAATTCTTTACATTACAATTTATAAATTTGAGAGTTAAATTTTTCTTTGGTTGTTGAAATAACTTTCGAACTTATCGGTTATTTCGTGGCGTTCATAAAAAACTTATCAATTTGATCTTCATCATTGATTGTGACATCCTCTTATACCAAGGTTCTTGTAGAAATTTATAAGCAATGAGTCGGGTCATCCATCAATGAAGACTTAAGCGGTTCGAAGATTGGTGATCACGAGGTCTCGTCGCATGTTGGGTGCATGTATCATTTGGTATTAGAGCAACAGGTTATATTTTTAGTTTGCTATCACTGCGAATTTTCGAACTACGACCTAGTCACCACTTTCATCAATTCCACACTAAATTCCGTTCCACGATTCCATTCACAACTTCCTTGTCTTCTCCACCCAATTAGATTTCCCTCATTCTATATAAGTATAATTCCTACTTTCCCTTATATTAGGCAGGTACATCTGAGTGCAAAAAAAAAAAAGGAGAAAAAAAGGAAAGGAAGGGATCGATGACGAAAAAAAAAAAACACCTTCTTAAAGCAATTACTCATGTTTGACTAATTTTGAATGATCTTTTATCAATTTGATGATATTTATCACCTTCTTAATAGCAAAACAAAATAATTTGTCCCTACTTGACCATTTTAAGTCTTTGGTCAATTTTTCAAAAAAGTCTTTTCTAAATTCAAATATATTTAAAAAACTTGTCGCATAATTTACATGCATTTTATGACTTTGATAGAATCCATGGTTTTATAGGTATGAGTGATTAATTATGAAAAAACAATGAAATAAATCACTTGTGCCTTAGTGGTTTAAAGTCTTTCTTTCGAAACGATGGGTATTATTAACTTTTGGTACAAAAAAAAAATCTCATAATTAATCTATTTTAAAGTCTTCACTCAATTCAAAACATCTTTAAAGCTTTAATTTATGGCTTCCATTATCTGCTTCAATTTCAATAGGGTAGAAAATTCATCATGTGTTATCAAGAAATCTTGACAGTATTCATAATATATTGATCACCCATTATAATATGCTATTTGATGTAGGTGAAGGCATTTATAGATGAAATTGCTCCGAAATTCAATTAAATTGTAGTACTAAATATCTTCTGAATATATAAAGAGGTGGCAAATAATGTATAGAGTGATCGATTGAAGTGAGATAGATATGATCAGAAATATATTAAATTGGTTTAAAATCAACAGCTCAACGAGTGGGTATTATTAACTTTTAAATTACGAAAAAAAAATCCTCCTAATTAATCTATTTTAAAGTCTTCACTCAATTCCAAAACATCTTTAAAAACTTTAATTTATGACTTCAAGTACATACTTCATTCAATAGGAGTAGAAAATTATCATGTGTTATAAAAACCTTGTTAAGTATTCATATTATATTAGTCACCCATGTCCAATATCTATTTGGTGAGTGAAGGCATTTATAGATGGGCCTCCATTCATCAAATTGTATTACTAAATATCTTACAAATAAAGGGGCAACAATAATACTGTACAGTGATCAGTCAAGTAAGATGAATCTTGATCAAAATATATTAATTGATTATATATCATCAATTTGATAAAGAAATTTACTAAAGATTAAATTTTTACCATTATTTGTGTGTAAAACCTAGAAAATCAAGATTTTTTGAAAGGCCAAAACATAATTTTGGTGAATCGTAATTTTTCTAGATCTCGGATGGCAAAAGCGGACTCGTAGTTGGTAGCTCAGAAATCAGATTCTGCGGCATTAGATTTGTTCAGATTCAGACAATAGGAATTTCACGTTTTTATTGTAGGGTAGTGTGGGACACTTGGCGTATGATGAGTGGTGTGGGTCGCTGCGATGTCGTAGATTGATGAACGAATATTGAGCTCAAGTGTGGATCTTGGGTGACTGTATCATGTCGTGGATGAGAAATCGAGTGAATGGATAAGGTGATAAGGGAATCGAGGCCACTAAGAGGTGTGACGGTGGCAGTGAGGATCTACATTCTTGACCCAATCGGTTTAGGGAGGGAAGGAAAATGAGAGAGAAAAGAGGGAAGAAGGAAAGAGAGAGCTTTTAGAGAGAAGAACACCTCTCTCTAGACTTCAAGCTGATCAAGCCGGCGTTTAATTGGGGCTTGAGAGGAAAGAGTTCGATTACCGCGGCAGGCTTGCATCCAAGACCGGAGTTGAAGTTTTGACCAAACTCCGAGAGGCCAGGGGTTTTCTCCTACTTGTTTTATTCTTTGGGAAATTTAGGCCCGAATTCAGATGGATGAGAGGATGTTACGAGCGGATGGCTAGTGCTTTTCGGTTCAGACAGATTTGATGGTAAAATCCCTAGGGTTGTCCATGACTATCCGAGACCAAGTTTTGAATTGTTCATAGGGCTTGTGTGATGTTTATGTTATTGCCATGAGTGAATAACATGTTGATTATGTGTAAATTTTGTTAATATATGCATGCTTAATATATTAATATGAATTATTGTGAAATGACATATTGCATTTCATATGCATTGGCTTCCTTTGTAGAAGCGTAGGTGTGAGTCGTAGCGTGAAGCAAAATCGGAGGGTTGTCGAAACAATACAAAATTATTGGAGTATATCCGAATGTATATATCGGAGGGTTTATTCGAAAGAAAAAGAAGAAATTATATCGGAAAATTGTCAGAAGAATTTCATTGGAAAGTTAATCAATGATTCATGTGGAGGATGTCAGAAGCTGTTTCGAAGAGTTGTTGTGACCTTGAGAGCAGAATCTGGTGACCGTCGACTGCGGAAGCTGTGTGTCTCATATTATGAGACTCATACGTGATAAAATATTGCGTCGGGCTGATGCATCCATACTCACAAAAAATATAACCAAGCATATTCTGATAGTTGAGTTAATTTTCTGTATAAAACATATATTAAAACCCAGTTTCGTTTCTAATATACACAAAACATGAATCAAGGCCATAGTACGGCCCTTTTCCCATATCTGACTCAAAGGCGTAAATACATCCACTTGTCTTGTGCACGAAAGGAGGGATCCTGACGGAATTGGCTTGATGCCCGATGGTTAAATTCTCCTAGAATTACTCCCCACCTAAAATCGCATGCAATGGCACATCAACATCCACATTCGAGACAATCTATGTTGCGCCATGGAATGATTTATATCGTATGAAATCTTTCATGCCCATGCCAGAGTCGCTGTTGGTATCTCACATAGCTATTTTGATGTGGCAATCATCAACTAATGTGCCAATGACACCCAAACGCAGAGCCTTTGTCGGCTCACCAACACCCATTCTGGTGCCAATGGGTAACCATCGAGTAAACCCCGACTCTGACTCAACTCTAAGTCTAGTGACAAACACGTCGTGTTTTCTTTAGGCGGCGAACTTTTGGCTCACAGCGGATCTCCCAACACCCGTACGAGAACTTTGGATAGTGCGAGTCTCTCACACCCATGCAAAACCTTTCGGATAGTCTGCGAGTGCCAGCTTGTCGGGTCTTTACTTTCCAATCTGGGACCTTGGGATAATACCGGGTCTCACGGAGTTCGAGACGCCCGACACACACATTGATTATTTCTCATTTTATATTTTGTACTATGAGTCTTTATTGGACGTAGTCTAAAGGCAAACTCAACGCGTTCATAAAAGAGTGGTGAACAACAATACCCGTGCACCCACACCCGACTCGATGATGTCACCGTGCACATGAATGCAATGATGCCTATTCATACATCTAATTCCAATGGCTCACACACAATTATATTTCATATAATTCAAACAATCATGTTAACACATCAATTTGCATGCATTAACATATCATTTCCCATACACATTTCAAGTCATTCAATTCAAGCAATAACATGCAAGCAAAATAAATGGACTAATTTTCAGTCCAGGTAATCAATCACGGACTTTTAGTCCATGCTGATTATGGAACATCCGTGGATAGCCCCCTCATCAGCTGTCCCGGTTCCCTTTCTTTGGAACTAAAATCCATGGCCATTTAGGCCTCCTGACACCCAAAATCATTTTTCATGACGTATGACAGAATATCAAGTAGGAAGGGCTACCTCTAGTTTATTGAGACTCCACATCTAGCGCAGCGCTCTTGGTGGGGATCGACTTTCCTCTTGCCTCATTGAGGTTTGTGATCGATCATCGGAAGAATTTGGAGAGAGAGCCAGGCTTCTCACTCTAAAAATCTCTCTCTTTCTCCTTCCTTTTCTCTCTCCTCTTCTACAGCTGGTTTGGGAGAAGATGGTGTCAAATCAGGAGAAATGCCCTCTGCCACGTCCTCGACTTTCTTATTGGCTAATTTGGATTACATATCCTTTTATCGTCCTTTGGATATCCATCCAATCCACTTGGTGCCACATATACATAGGATTACTTGACCTATTGTTTAACTCACCACTGCCGTGACATTAGCCTCTTGAGCCTCTCATAAGGTGTCGATTGTCAGCGCCCTCTGTACTGAAAAGCGTGAGAACCATTGTCTTGGTCGACAAAATTCGACGTGATAATGAACTTAATGAAAACTCAAAGCGGTGAAGTCGGGTTTCGGTCATCCGAGAACTAGAAAGAGTAGGATTTTGGCCAAAAATTACCACTTTTTCCTTTTTAGAAAATTAGGATTTTCTTAGGGTTTCTGGTATCGAAACAAAATTCACCTGGAGGATTGTCAATATTAATTATAGTTGAGGATTGCCAATCAGTAAAATTCTGTCGGAGATTGACCAATGGCATTTTCTAAAACAAAACCTAATGTTTTAGAGCGGGTGTTTTCACACTTGGCATGTGCATGTGTGAGGGAGTCGATGAGGCTCAGGTCTGTGAGGAAGAGGTGAGTCAGATCCTGTATATGATAGACATTTGAGTAGGGACATATGTTTTACTTGTCTCTAGTGTGCCATTACTTGCCAGGTGGGGGAGTAACCCATGTAGGAAAATTCAACTACTGGGCATTGCTCACCCCGTCGTGGGAATAACCATTTCGGGGTTACGAGAAGGTTTGCACGGGATGGGACATCAGAGGCGCAGAAACGAAAATGGCATATTTGACTATGTCGAGTAGTGTAAGTGCAGGTAAAGACCGCAGTTTTCTTGTATTTATGTTTTAAAAACAAATTGTAGTCATCCATTTTGTATAATGAATCTGAGTTTATTGAGTTTTCATGATTTAGTAGCCTTTGTAACAATAAAGCCCGATTTTAATTGGTTCTGATAAGTAAAAGCAGGGAAAAATAGGTCTGGGAGGCAAAATGGAAGGTTACTACCTTTCAAGCTATGGGTTAGCGACATGGCCCGGGTGGTGTTGCGGCAGGGCGTAAAGCGCATGGCGAGCTCGTGCTGCGCGTGCCCACAGATCAATCTCAGCTCGGCGGTCGCGGCTCGGCGACACCATTTGCGCCCGCAACCACAGTCGCGAGGCCCGGGGCACGAGGCGAGGCGGTGTGGTTAATGGCGACACACTTCTTAGTGTTGCGACCTGGTTTCGCCTTCATGGTGTCGCGACCCACTGTTGATGTCGCGACACGGCAGCTGCAGGGGAGAGCCACTTTGAGTCGTGACATGCTTTCTAGTGTCGTTGTAAAACCTTAGAAAATCGAATTTTACGATCAAAGGGAATAAGCGATAATTTTGGTCAAAATACGGAATTTTTTTAGATCTCGAATGATGAAACGGACTTTACCGTTGGAATCGTCTCACGAAATCTAGCTACCACGTCGAATTTCGTTGGATTCCAAGATAGTCGGAATTTCTCGTTTTTCGAGGCACCAAGGGTAGTGTGGGACACTTGGCATGTGTTGAGTGGCCAACAGTGTGCCATGTGTCAAGTGTAGGATGAGTCAAACATTAAGCTCAAGTGTGGGCCATAGGTGACATGTGGCATCATGGCATTGGAGGAACATCTATGGTAGATGGATAAAGGATAAGGTGTAATCAAGGTGGCCGCAGGAATGTGGGCATGTGGCGGGTGAGTCTGGGTTCTCTTGACCCAATCGGTTTGGGAGAGAAAAAAAAGAGAAGAAAGAAAGAGAGAACGAAAGAACTTTTAGAGAGAAGCTCACCTTCTCTCTAAGTTTTCTAAACCGATCGGGCCGGTGTTTTTCGAGGCGGAAGCGAGAAAGGTTCATCACGAGGCTAGAGCTTAGCATCGAGGGCGAAAGTTGAGGAGTTTCGACAAACTCCGAGAGGTAAGGGTTTTCTCCTACTTGTTTTATTCCTTGGCTAAGAGCCATTCGAATGGATAAGGATGTTCTGAGGCCTAGATTCTCGTGTTTTCAGTCCCAAAGATTGGGATTGGATGGTGAAATCCCTGGGGTTGTCCATGATAGTCTGAGACCGTGTGTTGGACTGTTCATAGGGCTTATGTGATGTTGTGTTATTGCCATGACTGAATAACATGTTGATTGTGTGTAAATTCTGTTAGTATATGCATGCTTAATATATTAACATGAATTTTTGTGAAATAGCATATTGCATTTTAGATGCCCTAGGGCACCCTAGACTGTAGGCGTGAGTGCATGACATGAAATAAAATCAAAGGGTTGTCCAAAATAATAAAATTATATCGGAGAATGTCCACAAGTGTATATATCTGAGGGTTGTCCAAAAGAAAAAGAAATTATATCGGAAAGTTGTTTGAAGAATTGCATTGGAAAGTTGTCCAAGCGGAGTTTATGTCGGATGTCGAAAAGCTTGTTTCGGAGAAGTTGTCAAACAATTCACCTTGAAGGAAATTGTCCAACATATTTGTTGGTTATGACAGTAAATTATATCGAGGGTGGTAATGTGTTTAAAAATAAAAACTTATTTTGAAGAGCGGTGTTTTCCACACTGGCATGTGCATGTGTGAAGTCGCGACCACGGCGGCTGCGAGGAAACTGGGTCGTGACACGCTTTCTAGTGTCACGACATGGGTCAGGAAATTTGGTGTTTCGACCCACAGTTTAGTGTCGCGACATGGTTGAGCTGCCTAGTGTCGCGACCTGAGCCTTTGGGGTTGTGATCGGTCAGGTGGGCAGGGGCGACAAAGGCGCCCCGGCGCCGCCGGCGGCGGCGACAAGGGCGGAAAGCGCGCGCGCGTGTGCCATACGAGGTCAACGTTCATGGACACTGTTCACTAACACTGTTCATTCAAAATAAAAAATTAAAAAAAAATACTGACCCCCGGGTTTTGGGGCGTCACAATTTGTAATGAAAAAATCTTGACTAAATATTCACATTATTAGTAATTCTTATGAACCGCACTAGTTGATGTTGATCAATTAAAAGAAGAATCGACAATACATAGACTTGATTTATTAAATTATAGTATTAAATATCTTGAAATTTTTGAAATAAGTATAACATCTAGATTAACCTTCTTTGCTAAGAAAAGTAAAATTTATATAGATTGCATTTATTTTAAGGTATATGACATTGAAGTTAAGCGGGTGCAACATGTTTTTCATATAAATAAGATACCATTGCATTCCTAATAATAAATGTTGAATAGTTAAATAGATAAATGACAATTTAATCACTTCTAAGAAGCTTAAGCTTTTGAGTAGACATGACTTAATTTACCCCTTTTTATGGAAAATACAGTTGCTTTTAAAAATTATAATACTAAAAAATTGTATTATTTCTAAATATAAAAGGTAAGTTCTTTTTTTTTTTTTTTAACTTTTGAAGGACAAAAAGGACTTAAATAATTGTCTCTACTTAACCCACATTTAATGTCTTTATTTAACTTTTGAAAGAATGAAACTTGGTTTATAATGTACAGTACCATACTCCTTAACACCCTTCTTCACAAGCCTATAGGGCCATATGCAAACAACCCCAATTAATCCTTTTAGGCTGCCACAATCAATCAAGGAAACAAATATGCAAATCGAAAAATTAAACATGCGATGAGACTTTAATGGTTTTGAATTTCTATTAAAATGGTTTCTACACAAGTATTTTTTACAAGAAATAAAGGGCGAACTAAATAACTACTCCAATCAAGGAGCTAGCTGATGAGTCAATATTTGCATACATAAAATACTTACCAGATCTCTAAGATATCTTATTTTCCAATATTTTCATATCAAGTTATTATTGTCCAAATTAATTGAAAATAGAGTTTTATTTTTTTAATAATTTGTTTGAAGATACTACGACAATTCATTTAAAATAAATAAGTAAAATCAAGGTGATTTTTTGGAGCAATAGGACTAGAATGATGCCATTTGCACTCTATATCAGATTAGACTTTTTTTGTAGACTAATAATTGTAGACTTAATTTTTAATTTTTATTTTTTATTTAACTTCTAATAGTTTTTTATTATTTCAAACATTTAGGAGTTGTTCCCAAAAAATGATTTGTGAAAACTATTTTGGAAACATCATCGAGCATACCCAAAATTGGTTAAAGTAACAGATGGCAAATTTGCCTTTTGACCTTGTTCCAATTACAATTTTGAAAAGAATACAAACACCGCAATCCTAGAGAGGCGACGACAAAGCAGATTATGAGTGAAGCTTCATTAAGAAACAAACTAATTATGTTGACTAAGAAATATTGATTGATATAGAACTTTAACCTCAAAATTCGAGAATTAATTGGGAAAGTCGAAAATTCCAGAAAACACGGGAAGGAGCTTAGACACGAGATGAGATTGGCTTCACGGCATTTTGGATCTAGCATTATGAAACCAGAAAAAGAAATTCAATTTTGAAAAAGAGTAAAATGGTAATTTCGTTGAGGAAAATCGGAATTTTCTGAATTTCCAGTGTGAAACGGACTTCTCCGTTGAAATCGTCTCGTGAAATCTAGCTACCACGTCGAATTTCGTAGGATTCTGAGAAGTCGGAATTTCACGTTTTTCGAAGCGTAGGGTGTCGAATGACACATGGTGTGATTTAGGGGATGCCACATGGCACTGTGAGGGAGTGACACATGGCAAGAGCCATGTGGTTCACTAAAAAGGAATGGCTCACATTAAGCCATGTGTTAGATGATGCAATAAAAAGAGAATTATGAAATAATGTGCAGGAGACAAGTGGCTTGAAGGAAAAGGGGAGGAAGTTTCCTCCTTTGACCGGATTGTCAATGATGATCCAAGGGAAAAGAAAGCAAAAAGGAAGAGGAGAAAGAAAACAAAGAGAAAGAAAGAAAGGGAAAGAGTTAGGTAGAAAGAAAAGAGAAAGGAATGAGAAAGGAGAAAAGGAAAAGAGAGGATTTCACGGCATCTTGACGGTCGAAGCTTCGGCCGGTTTAGAAAGCTAAGTTGAATACCTTGCGCGATCTACTTGTGTATACCAAAAACTTGGAGTTTCGACAGACTCCATAAAGTAGGGAATTTTCCTACTCTGTTTACTTTAAGCTTAAGGCCATATAATGGTATGGGCTGTTTATGGGGCCATGAGAGGCCATGTGATTTAGTTCCAAGACTTGGGACTGAATGATAGAAATTTTATGACCAGTTTTCACACAGTCCTAGACTGTTGTGAGTTGGGGTTTGATCCTGAAACTAAAAGTTTCCAGGTTTTGTGGCTTGTTGATGTTATGTGGATGTTTGGTACCAAACTGGTTCATGTTTATGAAGGGACCGTGAGGTACCCTGTTGGATGGGTCCAAGATTGTGACCTTGTTGTGTGTTATTGCTTATATGAATAACATGCAATGTGAATTTATCATGTTAATATATGCTATTGATGTATTAGCATGGGTTGCTTATGGACGTAAATTATATGTATCAATTATAATTATACATGATATGTTGATGTTTCATGTAGCACTCATATATACATGTAACACGAAGTAAAATGCATTGGCATCATGCATTTCATATGCACGGGCACATCGCGTTGAGTCGGGTGTGGGTGCATGGTATTTGTTTATTCACTGGTGTTAGTGAATGGGTAGTGAGCTCGGGAAAATGGGACAAAGTCCAAAGTAGAGATTCACGAGGGTTTAGACATGATTGCTTGGCAATGTAAGTTCGCGAAAATGTTGAAAAGACATGCGGCGTCCTCTTTGTGAAATTGCGAAAATCGTGCCCACAAATGTAAAACCTGAGAGTCGATCAAGTGTATTGGAGGATTATCTAATGGTTTAAGTCCTTGGGTTAAATACCAAGGGCTAGTTATTCACACTTGGCAATTGCAGGTGTGAGGGAGTCGGTTGGGACTCGAGTTGTGGGCATGAGGAGTCACATCTCATGCATGACACGGAACATTTCATATAACGTTGCATAAATTGTATGAAATGTGATTGATGTTTTTATATACGCCATTGCATGTGCATTTTAGGTGGGGAGTAACCCTTGTAGGAAAACTTTTTACTAGGCATTGCTCACCTCGTGTGGGGCTTATTTTCCAGTGCTTGAGGGGGAAAATGGTTACGGGCTGTAATAGTGAATTAAGTAGGTTTATGGCACGTCGGTTATTTTAAAACGTTTTGGATGGAATATCCAGTTTTAAATGTATGTAATAATGTATTTTGTAATGGAAACTGAGCTCTGGGGTGTTCCAGTGTAGTGTTGATAATTTCCCGAATTTTTATAGTGCGTGAAAAATGAGTGTAATAGGTTGTATGAAAATTACACATAAGGTGATCATTGAGTCGCAAAGAAAGAGAGAGAGAGAAAGAAGGAATGGAAACCTGTTTCTGAGCCAATTCGAGGTTCTTATGCCATTGACAAGCTCATATTTGGGTCATGCACTATGCGTGCGACGGGCGAGGAATAGTGTAGGAGCTACTTGGCGCCTGAAAAGCGATTCTTGCGTGACATAGTTTTGGATCTTGCTGACAAAGAACTCTGAACGGCAGAGTTTTCTATCAGCGGCGAGTGGAAATTAGGTGTCGCGACATAGTCGTGATATTAGTGACGGGTCTTTAATTTGCGATTGGGTGGCTGGGTGCCATTGATAAGGTTTTACGTCGGCGGCGGTGGCGTGAGTGGCCTTGTGTCGCGATAGGGTTGGCTGCAAGGTGAGGTGGTCTAGGGTTGCGATCGAGATTTCATGTCACGACAGGGTGGACTGCAGGCAGGGTTAGTTATGGTTTGCGACATGGTTTTTGATGTCGCGACAGTGGGAACTTCAGTCTAAGACTGAGGTCTGTCGCGACAGAGGCAGCTTAGTTGGGTTGCGACACAGGCCTTTAGTGTCACGACAAGCGTTGAAGCTGGCAGCTAGGTACGGTGTCGCGACTGTGTGACGGCGTCTGGCGGCAGCGAGCGGCGAGGGATTACTGCAGCGCGATGCGCCTGACGGGGCGCGATGAGCGCAATAGCGTAGATGCGCCATCGTGCATGTTTTGCTCACCCCGGTGTCGCGCCTGCTGCGCTACGACCCGGCTTTGGGAATAACCTTTGTTTGGGGTCGCGTTCATGGACAACGTTAAAAAAAAAAATGACCCATGGGGTGGGGCGCCACGCGTGCTTGTCGAAACAATGAGAACCGCAAATACGGGAAAACAAAAATATTGTTTACATGCTTCACTAATAAAACATTCACGTTATCGTGATAATCATAATTTATGGGAGATAACTACGTTCAACAATATAATGCATTTGTGAGCTTCCCGGCCAATCGCAAAAATCTGAAGGAAAATCTCTTGATAACTTCATATAAACGGGGCCGGTCACGATATTTTTCGAGCCAGGGAGAGAAATAATAAATAAGGGCCCTAATGTATATAATTAAAGTTCAAGTGTACATAATAAAAAAAAATACTTGTAAATGGTAGTTTTTATTAGACTTAACAAATAACATATTTTTTACAATCGAAATAAAAACATTTAATTTTAGATTAAGCATATAAATGTTCATAAAAAACATTGTCTTTGAGCATTTCTAAATGCAAAATCATTGATAATAGTGTCAACATCAATATTTTCTAACATATTTTCTCGATACATAAAATTCTTGGGTCGATTCGATCTTTTCTTTGTGGCGTTGTGACTTGAGTAAGGATTTTGATGACAACTTTGAAAAGAAAGCTTGCTGGGAGGGATCTTCTGATCAAACATCGTTAATAGGATTCGATAAGCAATTGAAACATTTGGATAACAATCTGTGACTTTGATGACTCGAGAATTTCAGAGTGGTGACATTAACACATTTGGCAAGTCATTTACTTTCATTTAAAAAATTGTCATTTGCATCGACATCAGAAAAATTATTATGAAAGATAGTCTTGCATTAGTACAAGATTATCTTAATTCATTATCATAACGACTTCAACTTTTGAATCAAATAAGAATCCAAAAATATTTTCAAATATCTTTAATTGCTCAAATCTATCTTTCAAAGAAGCAATTGTCATATCCACAACAACCAAGAAATAATTGACTCTAAAGGACTCCTCAGCTGATTGTATTTATTCATCATTATTATTCTCATCAAGTTGTTTTTTCCTAAAAGTACAACGTTTTGTTGGAAGTATTGACTCTATATTCATATCAAATGAAAGACTTTTGGCAATATTCATGATGGATTCAAACCCTTCATTTTTATATTTTTCAAAAAATAAAATTGCACCTTCCAATTCCTTTGTTGTAGTGTCAATGCACATAGATTTAGATTGCAACTTCTTACTCACCATGTTAATAGCAAATAAAATTTCATACCAAATAACCATACTAAGTAAAAATTCAAAACTCTCAAGGAACTAGCGAACTTCACGCTTCACTTTTGACTTGACATCATCGAAAGATTTATAAATGCATGACAAAACTAACTTTAATTTGAGGTGTTTGAAATCTAATAGCTTTAACACTTTTCATTCGACTTTCCCATCAGTATTACCTGAATTTCACGAGTTAAGTCCAGACATTATCAAGTAAAACCATCTTTTAGTAGGAATTTGCAAATAATGAATATATGTGTTGCACAATTCCAAAAAATGAAACGACTTAACCTGAGAATGTGCCATATCATAAGAAAACAGATTAAGACTATGACAAACACATGGCATATATAAAGCCCTCGGATTTATTTCAAGCAATCTCTTTTGAACCCCTTTGTGTTTTCCTTTCATATTAGAACCATTGTCATAACCTTGACCCCTCACATCATCAACATTCAGATCAAGAGACTTACATGCATTTAATAATTCATTAAAAAACCCTAATCCAAATGTATCATCCACCTTCAAGAACTCTAAAAAGTACTCCTCTATTTTTATTTTGTTACTAGACATATTTACACATCGTACTATTAGAGTCATAGAAGTTCTAACACTATAGGCTAAAAGAGAAACTAACTCATTTTGAATTTTATGACCAAGATAATGGTAATGAATTTCTTGATTTTGGATAAGTCTAACATGATCTTGTATCAAGTAAATTCTGTAATCATTTTCAATTAACCCCAAAAATTATAGTACTATTCTGATAAAGTTTCGTTGGATCATCCAGCTAAGTATTTTGGCCACATTTCACAACAATTATTCTTATTAAAACTTGTCTCAGCGTTCTTTCTCCTTTGAAAATCCTTGTTTCAAATCTTTGTAGTGTTTCATTATGTTTTAATCTTACTCTTAGTTCCAATCCAAGTATTCATGTTAGTCATATACTCAATATTATTCTCATGTTGTTTGAGTCTCTCACTAAGATGCTTCCGATCATTAAATCCATCATTTGCTAAAAACTTTTATTGTTTGAGTTGTGAAACGAGTTTGCAACAAAAACAATATACTTTTATCTACATGTTTAGAGTAAACCAACCATTTTCTATCGTTAATCTCTCAGTTACTCATCTTTCTAGAATAATAAGCATATGAAAATGCCTAGATTTATTATCTGATGAAACTTCGAATTCAATCACTTATAAGCCCTTTTCAACTAAAATATCTCTCTCTTTATTGTTGAGATTTCCCCAATTTCTAGGATCATAAATATCCAAAGGAGGGACTAAAAGTTCATCAATGCCTACATCTTCAATATTGGATGCATTTGGTACATTATCATGTTCATTCAAATAAGTACTATCCTCATTCATATGATTTGTCACATTATCATGATCATTCAAATTAGTAGATTCTTCATTGATATGATTTTCATCATTTAAATTTCCCATTAGATTGTTCAAGATTGTCTACACTCAATCTCTTAGAAGGTTCTTCTACTCTTTTAAGAACAAGAATTGTCAATAGCTCCTTTTGTGATTACTGCTATCTCCTACATTCGTTTCTTTTTTTTCTTTTTTCACTCTGGGATAAATGTTTTGAGAGTAAAATCATATAAAAAGTTAGAATGTAAAAAAAGAACAATAGCACCTGGAATGAAGGAGCTCAGGCTAAGTGAAGCGTATTTAAACAGAATTACAGTTTGAAATCCAAAAATGCAGCACGAAAATCGAAACCTCTCCGATTGAGCAATCACACTAAATGATCCCTCTACACATCTTAAATCCTGAAATAATAATAATAACTCTGACCTATTAGCTTTTTGTGTGTGGGCCTCGTGTTCCATATATATGTAACTTGCAATTCATCATTTCTAGTTCATACTTTGGTAGAAAATTTGTTTGGAAACATGGAAACCATCATTCCAATCGAAAAATGAAACATTGTATCAATTCATAAAGCGCAAAATCACACGGTTAATCCATAAAAGTGATACTTTCATTCTTCCCTTCACTATAAATTAACTTTGAAAAAAATGTTCCAATGGGCACCTCCCTTTTCAATTATTACAATCAACTTATTATAAAAATACAAAGCACCTCCTATGATCCATTTATTAAAAGTTCAAAAGAAAGAAAAATGTTTCCACCTCATTACATTTTACTCATTGTTTTCAGCTTTTTATCTTTTACAGTAAGGAAGTAGGAACCTGTTCCTCATATCATGAGAGAACAAGCCATGCGGAAGAACAAAAGCAAAAAAATTAATAACGAAGAAACGAAATAAAAAATTAATAACGGAAGAACAAAAATAACGACGGAAACAAAAACCCAAAACCCCAATAACGAAACAAACCCAAAAACTAATAACAAAAAAAAAAACCCTAAAACCCAATAACGGAAGAACAAACCAAAATTTGAATAAAAAATCAAACCCAGACAAAAACCCGAAAACCCCGAATCAAGAACAAAAATAATGGGAAAAAAACCACCAAAACCAATGGAAGAGAAAATAATTAGAAAAAATCGTTGCCTACGAGAAAATTGCGAGTATGATGGCGGGATGAGACATATGAGAGTCGAGGACTGGGGCCTACCGAGAGCATTAGGCAAATTCTTGAAGAAACGAGAAGGTGGAGCGTGGAGTTCATGTTGATGAAGAAAGAAAGGAAGTAAATAAAAACAAAAATTTTATAAAATTAAATATTAATTATATAATGTTTGACATCATATAGACAGAGCGGTGAAATGGCGGTGCCCTCACACTTACGACCCGGGGCTTGAGCACATATAGATACATGAAAGAAAAGTTGATGTATGTGACTTAGCTTGGAGCGGGGTAGATCAATGTTGAATATTTTCCTAAACTTAGTAAGTTGATTACCTTGGAGCTAAAATATTAATTGATAATAAGGAACTTTAACCTCAAAATTCAAAAATTAATGTCGGGAAGAAGTCGGATATACAGAGAAAATATGAGGGAAGGAGCTAAGACACATGTGGATAAGAGGGATGCATTCACGACATTTGGATTCAGTAGAATGCTACTCGCACCCTTTCCTTACATGCATGCCCTTCGGATAACCAATGTAAGGGCCAGGTCTTAGGTGGTGTTTGTTTTTCTCTTATCTTAAATATAACTTTTAGCTTAGTGATGAATAGTATTTAATAGCATTAAGTATCAAGTTGTTTGTTTTTTAACATCGGGTAGTGAATAGGGATGGCAATGGGACAGATTATTTTGAGGTTCCATACACTACATCTTTAATAGAGCAGTTTGATTTAAGCTATGTGAGTTTAGAGGTTGAGTTTATTTTTAATCGAGACGGGAGTTGAGGGTGGGTTCGGTTATTGTTACTCAGCCATTTTAGATTATCTTTAAAAATATTTTTACTTTATTTTATATTTAATATGAATAATAATAATAATTGAATGTTTATTAATATTTATAAAAATTCATAATATTTTATTTTTATGAAATATATTAATTTTAATATAATAAAAATAAAAGCAATATAAAAAAATAAAATAAAAACAAAAATCAAACATAAACGGGCGAGTTTGGGAATTTACTCATCCCATATATGTCACTTAAATGTTTAGTTTTTTAAATGAGATAAATTTGAGAATTGAAAAAAATAAGCGAGTCGGTGCGGATGGGGCTGCATCAAAGCCTCCGTTGTCATCCCTAATAGTGAGTGTTGCTAGCCCTTCTTCTTGTTGGGCAACAATGAATTTTTTTTTTTGTGGAAAATGACTTTTTTTTAATAGAAAAAACAAAATATTTTCACTTTTTCTATTCAGAATTTTTTAAAAAAATTTTTAGCAATAAGTCGTGAAATTTTTAAAAAACAAACAACTCATTAAGTCAAAAGACAAACAACCCCTTAGTTTTCAAAGAGAAGATCGGTTTCCAGGTATAGTAGAAAGCTGAGATTGAGGATTGTTGTGTTGGAGTTCTAATAATTGCGGCTACATCTCTTGGGCAGAAGAGATCTTCAATTAGTTCAATGTCCCAATCCTGAGTTCTTGGAATGAAGAGGTCTCGGGTCATTAGGAGATTCAGGCCTGATCTTGGGAGTGAAAAGAATACGAGATTAGCATCATCTTTTAACGAAGGTTCATGCCATATATTGATATAGCCTCCATTTCCTATACGCCATCTACAACCATGCTTGAGGATGAATCGTGACGATCATATACTCTTCTAAGTATAGCTCTGGTTTGACCCCAACTGAGCAGATAAGAAGTTCCCTTGTGGTAAATATTTAGTTTTGATCAATCGACTAGTTAGAGTATATAAAGGTTAGAGATGAAGTTCCAAGCGTGCTTACCCATCATTGCTAATTTGAAGGCATGTAGGCTCTGGAAACCCATACCACGTTGCTCCCTTCTTAAACAAAGGGTGTTCCATTTAATCTAGTGAATGCGTCTTTCCCCATTTTTTTTCGTGCCACACCAGAAGGAGTTCATCGTTCTCTCCAACTCTTGACATTGAGAGAATGTGATGGCAAAAGTTCACTCTGAAAGTAGGAATGGCACAGGCAGTTGTCTTGTAAATCTTTTCTAGCTTGGAGTAATTTTGTGCACCACCCTTGGAATCTGATCCACATCCTTTCTCGAAGGAAAGCAAAGATCACTCTTTAATTCCTGATAAGAGGTAATCGAGATCGTCCCGGTGTTGGAGGTAAGCTTGAGTAGTCTTTTCGAGATACTACGATCTTAGGGTCTCATGAACATT
This sequence comes from Tetrastigma voinierianum, assembly GCA_016808115.1. Lineage (NCBI taxonomy): Eukaryota > Viridiplantae > Streptophyta > Magnoliopsida > Vitales > Vitaceae > Tetrastigma > Tetrastigma voinierianum. The sequence continues at coordinate 99,669 of JAEQBH010003162.1, read as the reverse complement.
GTACTGAAAAGATACCAAGCTTTCAAGGTTCATTGCTTGTCTGATATCCTCTCACACGTCTCAAGACTATTTTGCACATTTTATTTATTCTTGTTGTCACTTGGCATTAAAGAAAGAAAGCTATCGTTAACAAAACATATGTGAGATACTAGGGGCACCTTTACTAATATGGCAGCCATGCAGATCACCCCATTTCTGCCTCCTTCAGCATTGTAGAGCGACCCTCAGCATAGATAATGAACAAATAGGGTGATAATGGTCTACGTTTGAGAAAGATAGGCCCAACTAACTCACCATTTACGGAGACATGATATTGAATTGTAGACACACAAAGCATTATCATATTTACAAAGTGAGGATCAAACCCCATTTTTTTTAGACATGATTAAAATAAAAAAAGTTGTTTAACAAACTAAGTCGATAAACCCTATGTCCACCCTATCTCTTAACAACTTGATATAGGTCTCATTAGCAAATAAATAAATAAATAAATTTAAAATAACAAACAAAACAATTTATTAAATATAGTAATATTTTCATCTTTTATATGTTTGGGAGTGGGATGGGGAGATGATCAAGAGGGAGGAGTATGTGGGTCCTCACATGAGGTCATTTTGGTAATATGTGTTACTAGTTCAACCATGTTTTTCTCAAATTTTGATAGTTTTTTTACATGTAAGACCCGAGAAAATTCCAATTTTTTGAAAAATGGTAAAATCGTAATTTCGGTCAAAAATCCAAAATTTATTCTTTAGATCTTGGATGACGAAACGGATTTCACCGTTGGAATCATCTCGTGAAATCTAGCTAACCGCGTCAAATTTGTGCAGTGAGAGGCAGTCGAATTTACGTTTCGAGGCATCGTGTTTGGTCGTAAAGCGATAATTAATATGAAAAATCACATATAACATGTACTCGTAATGCTGTAGAGTGGCGTAAGTAGGAATGATGAAAATGGATGGTAGGGTTAGTCTTAGAATGTCGAAAATCAAAGCTTGGGGACATAGATGTCATTTGGAATTTCTAAATGATAATAAGACGAAAAAACAATAGTTGTCTTCCCTAATTAGAAGACCAAATGTGCAGTGGCTGAGGGGAATTTACGGGTGCTGGATTTTGAGATTTAAAGAGAGAAGGACCTCCTTCTCTCTGGGTCTCATTGTCGACCAGTCCCGGAGTGCCCCGAATGAGGAATGTTCTTCTACCTTTGTCGAGGGCTCTGTGTGCACCGGTTTTGGGAGTTTTCGACAAAACTCAGGTGAGGTGGGGTGTAACACCGGAGTCAGGAGGGTGTATAGTACATGATCGCAAGGGTGTATAAGAGTCTGAGTGTCGCGTGTAGTGTTTTGGAGATGAAATTAGGAAATTATAAATTTGGAACCCAGGAGTTTGATGCTAAAGCAAGAGTGCGATTGTCGTTAGCAAGGATATGTAAGGCGTAATTAAGTTAGAGATGGGCCATAGTAGGAATTTCAAAAGTTGGATTTACTTAGGAAAGTTGAGGGAGTGAAAGTATAATTAATGGAAGTTTAAATAGTAAAATAATAATAATGAATTCTTAGAATTTTCGGGAAGTGCAGAAAATTACCACAGATGCCACGAATGATGAAGCGGTTTCTTGTGGATTAAGTTCGATCTCAGCAATCTAGTGGCTAGAAAGTTTCGTTGAATTAGAGACGGTCCCGAATATTTTCTGGGTACAGGCGACAGGATATATAGTGAAAGCACTGGCTTGGGAAGTTACTAGAAAAATTAGAAAAATGAGGTAAATAGTTAAAGAATATTCGTTGGGATAAAAAAATTGAAGCTTAGGACGAAAATAATTTGTTTCGGAATGGCTTGGTTAGAAGTGGAATAAAGGGACACGTGGGTCCACTTGGATAAAAAGAAAAAAATAATAATACAAAACGAGAGCAAAGGAGCGCAGAGGCAGAGGCGTGTGAAAAGATGCAGAGTTTATGATTTTTGGTTTTTTATTTTGAGTTTTCTTTCTCGAATTTATGTCGGTTAGTCGGATTTCGTCGGGATAAGCAGCGAAGTGCTCTACGCTGACGAGCTGCAGTGAGTACTAAAAATGCGAGGGATTTCAGAAGAATTCGGGTCAAATATGTGAGAAAAGCCACAAATTTTTAGTTTTCTCGGATCTACGCTATTCCCAGTGGTGCATTTTGGACCAGGTAGGTAGAGAAGTTCCTACTACTTGAAGAAGAGCTACGCGTGGACACCAAAATCTTGGCTTTTACGTCAAACTCGAAGAGGTAGGAAATTTTCACTGCTTTGTGTTATTCGGCTAAGGTATATAATGAGCTGGAGATAATTAGCTGAAGGCCAATAAATTTAGTCACAAAATTTTTAGGCGAGTTTAGGAATTTTTAGAGATTTTTAGGAAATTTTGGGACTATTTTTCGGACCGGTCAGGCGGGTAGGCTTGTTTTCGGACAGTTTTGGTTAAAATTATAGGATTTTATTCAAATAGTCCGGACAGAATTTTCAGAAATGTTTTCGGGTGTTTTTAGACTATATGGAAAGTCCCTTTAGTCTAGAACCTAGCCATATGCCTGTGAATGGCATTTGGGGCCCATATTTTACGAAAATTTTAATTGTACTTATGGTGTCTGAAGTGGCTGATTTGTCTTTGGCAGTGTGTCGATGCAATAAATCGAGTGTGTAGGCTAAAAGCAAGGCGGGAAAGTTGTGGGCGTGCTCAGTTTGAAAGAATTGAGTGTTAAAGCTCGTTTTCAAATCTTAGTGTGTGTGTGTGTACTAAATTGTTTTGCGGTATTCATGGTTTTGAGTTAATGAATTTTCGAAAGCAACGATGAATTAGAAATCGGCTTAAATGGTTTTGAGTTAAACCATTTTTGAAAAATAAGTAAATGGTTTGAATAATTAAAATTTTGGCAACCAATAAATGGTTTGATTAACCATTTTTGAAAAGTAAGTAAATGGTTTAAATTGTAAAACCATTTTTGAAACAGCAGCGAAGCAGCGAAGAATGTTTGTGAAAAACAGGCCTTCCACAGTTACAGCGAAAACGGTCGAGGTATTCGTGCGTGCGGTGGTGTTAGGATCTAAATGCATTGCATTTTAGTTTCTTGCGGTCGACGAACTTAGGACATACATCATGCATTTAAAGGAGGCGGGTGGCGCGTGCGAGGGGGTATATGGGTTATGTTTCCCTAGCCCAGAATTATGGTGATGCCGGTCGATTCCACGTATTCGCGGAAAAAGGTGATGGGACCCGGGTCCTTCAGGCGCGGTCGCGGCTTCGGGTGTTCGGCTGGGTGCGATGCAAGCAAAAATAGGCGCTTTCCCAGTGGTTGATGTTTTACAAGCATGATATACAGTTTTGAAAAATCAACCATTGGTTCCCGACCGCCTGGACCGGTTTAAGCAGCGGTTGAGCCCGAGGCTCAGTTTAGATTTAAAGCGATCGGTTGGCAGCTAAGTGGGATTTTTAAAAGCTGGCGGTTGGCGGAGCTCGGATTTTATTTTTCAAGTGCGGTTGAGCCCAGAGGCTCCAGTTTTTATGAAAAGGTTTGAGAAACTTTTAAAGCAAAAGGTTTGTGAAAGGTTTTAGAAACTTTTCAAAGCAATAAAGAACAGCAAAAAGAAATTTGAGAAAGTTTTATAAACTTAAAGCAAGCAGCAAATAAGAGTTTTATAAGCTTTTAAAAGAAAAGCTAGCAACCCAACAGTAAAGAAAGTTTTAGAAACTTTAAAAACAACAAGTACAAAAGCAAGCTGACGAAAAGTTTTAGAAACTTGAAGAAAAGCTTATGAAAATAATTGTAAAAGGAATTTTACACATTTTGAGATGTTTTTGGGAAAAGCAAAAACGTTTATAAAGCATACACTCAGGCTCGTTTAGCTCATTATTTTCCATTTTAAAACTATTTTTTCAGTGCGAGATACAGCGAGTATTTGGAGCATAATAGGGTTTGTCACGACATTGTACAAGTCTTTGTTAGTAAGAATATTTTGTAGAACATACTTTTGAATTTGTATATGGAACATATGTATGTACATAGTTTATATGATGGGAATGTGTGTTGGTATGCTGGTTGCCCGTATATTGGATATAGTGTAAATTGGATGTATACGGAGTTGGAATTGTCATATGCGTAGTCATCTTACAGTTTTTATTGCCGAAGTACGAATCTAAGTTATAATAAAGAAAAATTTTTATAGGGTTTAGCAAGCGATACGGCCGCTTCCGCGAGGAGTTTCTGGTCGTTGAGGTAACGGCGGGATTTACCGTGAGTGGCCGACACACCGCCCGGAAGGGGGTGGGGTGTGTCAACATGGTATCGAGCATAAGTATTGATAAATTTGTTTAAGTTGAGTACATACATATCAAGTGATTCGATAGTTGAGGTTTTGGTAATCTGACACTATGTCGGGAAGAGGGCGTAGAGATTAAGTCTGGAGAGTCATTCCGGTTTTACGGCGTCCTTAAATACCTGTGAGAGATGAGCACGTAGTAGGTTCCACTACCGCCTCTATGAATCGACCTCGTGACGGTCGTTTGGACCCATCTGACCGCGAAGGGAGCTGAAGTGCGAGATTGTTTACGACGAGGCTTGGGTGGCACCAGTGCACGAGATAGTAGCCATAGCGACCGGGTCGGCGGTCATGACCTCAGCGACCTAGAGAGGTTACGGAAGAACACGGGAGGGGTAGATAAGAGAGAGTCTGGCGGGCGCCGAAGCACGTATGACGACAGTGGTGATCCGAGAAGCGACACGGTTATGGGTACAGGCCAGAAGTAAATAAAGTTCCCTACGGAGTTATGGAACACACGGATGAGTAAAGAGTCTTGTTTTCGGTTTTACGATGGAAGACGGGGCTAAGGGTGGTGGGATCTTGTGAGAGAGGCATCGATGGCATATCATGGACCCGATTGTGAGGAGCCCGTGGCAGTGCTATGAGTGTAAGGATTGAAATTGAGGAGTTCTTCAAATTAGAACAAAAAAGAACATGTCGGTGTCGGGAATATGAAAAGTTCTCGAATTAGTTAGGTGGTTCCCTATATTGGCGGATGAAGTCTGGGTGCAAAAGGTTTTTATCGGGACTCTGACACGGGATCGAGATGCATTTATCGGTGGTTCCTCATAATAGATTTGGGAGGACTTAGTTGAGGCGGCTCACGAGAGTTGAGCAAGCACTACGACCATGTATCGAGTAGACGGGAAAGTAAGAGTAAGAGGAGTGCACCGAGGCAAATCCCAGCCGAGCTGGGGGCTTTGATCAATTAGAAAGAAAAGCAAGAGCAGGGGTTTATAGAAATGGGGTCACGAGGTCGAGAGCTATCTCCCAGTCGAGGATCGGTGAGGCCCCAGGTTGCTAGCCGGTGGCACCCGAGTATTCCTCACATTGTGTCACATGTGTCAGAGGCGACATCAGGGGGAGTGTAAGAGATTTAGTACGGTGTTTCCACGTGGCGGGAAGGCCATTTCATTAAGGAGTGCCCTCAGCTGATTGGTGAGGAAACATCGTGCTAGTGCAGCTACCCGGTGCAGTGCTTTACGAAGTCGTCGGGAGAAGTGTCCCAAGCGAGGAGGGGCGACCGCGGTAGGGTAAAGGTGGCGTGGTAGAAGCGGTAGTGCCACAGGGATGAGCGAGCCTCGCACTCGGGCCAGGAGTATATCTTTGTGACTTCGTAGATGCCGGATCTGACTCAGATATTGGTCACGGGTATTATTTCTATCCTTGAGCATGATGCATATACCTTAGTAGACCCAGGAGCTACGCATTTATTTGCATCCAAACCATTCTTAGATCGTTTCCAGATAGAGACCCAGCCATTAGAGGGTCGTATGAGAGTTTCTCTCCCAGTGGAAATCCGTGTCATGACAGTGGTCGAGATAGTAGAGTTGATTGGGACGAGGAGTTCAGCGGATCTTATAGCTTTAGATATGGGGGACTTCGATGTGGTTCTCGGCATGGATTAGGTTGTCTACGCCCGTAGAGCCACATTAGGTGTTATAAGGAGTAAAATTTGAATAGGCGGGGAAATTGGAGGTTAAGTTGAGAATATGTAGAGTTATCTTCAGTATGATCTCTGCCATAACGGCGCGAGAGAATCTTTGTGGGGTTGTCGGGGTTATCTAACATGTGGTGGAAACAAGAAGAGGAGGGGACTACGGTGGATGAGATTCCGGTTGTTAGAGAGTTCCCGGATGTGACCCAGTAATGTGCCAGGGATTACCTCCCGAAGAGAGGTGGAGATTCACCATTGATTTGATCTGAGGCGAGCCCGTTCCATTCCTCGCATAGGATGGCTCTGTGGGGATTGAGAGCTTAAGGCTCGGGTTAGAATTATTAAGTAAGGGATTCATCAGGCCAGAGCATATCCCATGGGGCTCCAGTTCTCTTCATGAAAAAGAAGAGATGGGAGTTTGCGGTTGTGTATAGATTGACGGTAGCAAAGTTACCATCGCGAGTGATGTCACTCACAGAATCGATGAGTTGATTAAATCGCTCGAGGATCTCGGAGACTCCCGAAGATAGACTTGAGGTCGGGGTATCTATCGGTTGAGAGTGCGGGAGAGTGATGTACACAAGAAGCGCATTAGGTTATTACGGGCATTATGAGTTTTTGGTGATGCCATTTGGTTTATTGTACCCAGCGGCGTTATGGATTTGATGAGCAGTATTCCAGGTATTTGGACAGGTTAGGTCATAGTTTTTATTGATGATATCTAGTGTGTCGGGTAGTTGGAGGGTGTTGAGGCTTTTCAGGATTGTGTGCGAGACCTGGGAAGACCGGTTGTATGCGAGTTGTGATGTCGGTTTGGCTCGACAATTGGCATTCCCCAGGTCATGTGTTACGGCGTGGGGTGAGTGTGGATGAATAGAAGCAGTGGTAAGTGGAAACCACCAAAGAATGTGTCGGGTGAAGCTTCCTTGGTTTTAGCGAATGTGCAGGAAGTTTGTTGAGGGGTTCTCGAAATGCGACCCAACGACTGGCTTGACCAAGGAAAGATGTTAAGTATGATTGGGTAGATGCACATCCAGCGAGTTTTGAGGAGTTGAAGGGTAGATTGACTTTACGACTCCGGTTAGCTTTACTTGATGGAAGAGATGGGTTTGTGGTTTATAGTGATGCTTCAGGCAAAGGCCTTGGTTGTGTTTGATGCAAAATGATAGGGTGATTGCATATGCCTCACAGAGCTGACTAAAAACACGAGGAGAATTGCCTACGCATGACTTAGAAGCTGCGGCGGTCGTGTTTGCTCGAAGATATGGAACATTATTTATATGGTGTTCATTGTAGGATCTTCTGAGATCATAAAGTCTTCAATATTTTCACCCGAAAAGAGTTAACGAGGCAAAGAAGATGGCTTGGCGATTAAGGACTATGAGCGTGCTTGTGGTACCATCCGAGAGCTAATGTCGTAGCAGATGCCTTGAGTAGGCGACCAGAGAGTTCTTTGTCTCACATGAGATCAGGTTATCTTCCACTATTGGTGGATCTGAGAGCTTTAGGGGTGATATTGGAGGTTGAGGATTCTGGAGCCTTGTTAGCCACATTTCATGTTAGACCGCTCCTAGTGGACCAGATTCTAGCACGATTCTAGCAGTAAGGGGCCATGTGATCCACAGATGATTAAGCTTTTAAAAGCAAGAGATGGGGAAGGAAAAAGAAAGCAGTTTCAAATCGTGGATGATGGTACGATAAATGAAAAGGTCGTGAGAACGTAGCGCCGTAGTACGGCGAACCAAGAAGACATCACAGCAAGACATTCATCCGCAGATGCCATGCGATCCGCGAATACTCAAGATGCATGGGAACCAAAGAACATTACCTGCGGAAACGGGATGAAGAGATCGCAGTTTCGCTTAAAGCCAACCCGTCAACGTGCGCCAGAGCGCAGAGCACGTAGCGGTAAGATACGCTTACCCCTATTCCAAAGGTGGAAACGGGAAAAGATTACTATGGATTTTGGCATGCGCCTTCCCGACTCAGACAACATGATGTTATACGGGTGATAGTTGATCGATCGACGAAATCGCCATTTTCTACCGCGCATCGTCAGCATTCTTAAAAGTCAAGCCAAGTCAGGAGTGCGACGTGATAAGACTTCACGGGGTTCCAAAGGTCGATACTAAATCGAGACCCTGCGTTCACATCTGTTCGCCTGGCCATAAGCAAATAAGCAGATCACTTACATTTTGAAGACGCGATTTCATCCTCGCACAGATGGACAAATGGTGACTATCTCGCATATTTGTGGCGATAATGGTGCCTTGCCACGCACCAAAGGAAAGTCGTGATAATTATCGCACGCACTTTCAGCCGCTTACAGCCAATGGGCCTATCGCCAAAAGATAGATATGGCTCCATTCGGCGTAATCGTATGGCAGAAAATGCAGGACTCTGTGCTTGATGATGTTGGTGAGAGAAGACTAGCAGCCCCGAACTAGCACATCACTCGTAAAGGAAAGTTGTTCGTGATAACTCAAGATAAAGCAAGAGATGTATTAAAAGTTACATACGGACAACCATCGTGAAAGACTTACACCCGGATGTGACCAGCTTCTTTTAGTTATTTCACCTCGGAAGCACTGAGTGATTTCAAACGGCGCAGTTTTAAATCGGCGATATTGACCTATGCGATCAGGCAAGGTGGGCAAGAGCTTACAAAAACAAGCTTACCCCGTAATTATCAAGGATTCATGATACATTCCATGCATCACGCTGCGAAATATATCCCGATTCTTCACATCGTGACGCAGCCAGCCCAAACAAGTAGCTAAATAAAATTTGACCCCATGCAGATACCAATAAGAGATCGTAGACGTACAACAGCGTCGAGAAAGTCGGGCTGATTCCTTTGGGCTTAAAGCAGATTACCGAAGAATCACGGAGTGAGTACAATATACTGGGAGCTCTGTGGTGCTCGGGGATGCTGCCATCGCATTCTGTTCTATTTTCCTCCTGACGGCGATTTTCGCTTTCCTTTCTTCGGAAGTAGCTTTATTCATTTCGGCGACGAATGCCTTGGCGATGGGATGATTCAGAACACCCTCATTCCGAGAGAGTCAGGAGCAAGTATACTTATACCGTATACAGATAAGCAGTTACTCGTCAATACATCAGAAGATTTTTATTTAAATTGTGAATTATAAATTCGAACCCGGATTCGCAGACTTAAAACAATGCAGACAATCGTCATTTAAAGAAAATGATACTGTAGCGATAATTAAGTTGGGAGATACCATAAGAGAATTTCAAAATGGATTCAGACTTTAGTTTGTCATGCCAAAGATAATTAACTAGTTTTAATAAGAAAAAATAATAATTTAATCGGGCACCTTTCGCGAGCTCGAAATTCTCAGATCCGACCGACTTAAACTGACCGCGCCAAGCAAGCTCGGCTCGCGAAATCTGGGTACCGACTCTGTAAAAGCTTCGCTAATCTGCAGACAAATAATATTTACGACTTGCGCCGACTGACATAAATGAACTCAAACCCATTTAAAATTCAAAATTCAGAATAAGCAGTTAATATTCATTTGTGATAAATAAATCAAACGACAAAATACCTGTTTCGCAATAAACTGACTAAGAAATAATAGCTGGACATCAGCGGCCCCACTTTGGATAAAAAAAAAAAAAAGAAAAAAAAAATAATAATAAAACAAACAAAAGGAGGCGCAGAGGCGGCAGAGGCGTGAAGAGATGCAGAGAGTTTATGATTTTTTTTAGTTTTTATTTTTCAAGTTTTCTTTCTCGACGGCTGGAATCGATCAGTTTGACATCTTATTAAACACGGAAACGCTTCACGCGACGAGTGCTTACGCGCGAAGATTAAAAATACGTGATTTCACCGAGACCAGCAGAAATACGCTAAAACCCAAATTTTTAGCTTTTCTCGTATTCAGCTTATTCTAGCTTGCCCGCGCTTTTCTGGACCAAGAGGTGAAGCTACTTTACGCGGGGTTAGAGCCCACGCGCGCGACACCAAAATCTTGGCCACAACCTCGAAGAGGCAGGAATTTTCCTACTACTAAGTATTCTTCGGTACTTAAAGCACTATATACTGGGCCGAATATTTGTGGTACTCATAAATTTAATTCCAAAATTTTGGGGACTAGCCAGGACTTTGCGACCCAGAATTTTGACTATTTTCTGACAAATCCGGTCGACCTCGGATCAAGCTTTCTGACAATATAAAATTATATGATTTTATTCAACAATCTGATTTAATTTTCAGAACAAGTTTGGTTAGACTATACTGAAAAGATCCTCATTTAACCCAAATTTATACGCCTGAATTCAAGATTTCTCCCAAAATTTCCACATATTTTCCCTCAAAATTTAATCAGAAGACAAAAGCCACAAGAACTGGCTGGTCATACGACGCTACAAGGATCTAATACATCGAGTCACAGAGGGCGAAAAGCAAAGCGCAGGAAAGTCATGAATCAAGCCAAGCTACAAAGAAGTTATGCAAATAGTTTCTAAACTCATTTTCCAAATACTAAATAGATTATTATTATTATTATAATTTGTTAAGACTTGCATTCAGCTGGCTAGCTCAAACCATTTTCGCAAGAAACAACGACTGGGAATCAAGAAATTGGCCAGCTAAACCATTTTTTGGAAAATAAAGAAATTATTAATAATTAAAACCATTTTTCAAGAAGCAAAGAAACAAGCAGCTAAACCATTTTGGAAAGTAGCAAACTGCTTAAATCAAAACCATTTTTCAAAGAAGAAGAAGCAGTTGTTGTTAATGTTTGCGAAAAACAGCCTCCCTACGCAAGTAGTTAAAACCTACGTATGCATTTCGTACGCCAAGCACTACACAGCAGATCTCATACACGCATTTGGCTTTGCCCTGGTCAAGAAACTTGGTGACATACATCATGCATTTAAACAGACCGCCAAGACGATGCGAAAGATATACGTTACGAATTTAACCAATACGCTGAGACGCAGATCAATTCCACCATATTCACTCCGGAAGGTGATGCGACCCAGAACCTTCCACTCCGCACTCCGCCGCCCGTGCCCGCGTGTTCACTGCGCACAAAGAAAACAAAAACAGCCCTGCCGCGCCGATTGCTTCATGCCACGACATACGCTAAAAATCAACCACGGCTCCTATCGCCTGTGCTTCCCGAGAAGTTTTAAAGTAAACTATTGGTTCTGCGCCCCGCTTAGATTTCAAACGACGGCCGGGTGCCTGCCTCCCGCTGGATTTAAAGAAACGGCCGGGTTTCGCGCCTCCCGTTTATTTTCAGCACGCGGCTGTTCCTTGGTGGCCTCGCTTTTATGAAAAAGCGTTTAAACTTTAAGTTAGGTGCTGCCATGAAAGCTGCCAGTAAACTTTTCAAACAAGATATGAAAGCAAAGCTGAAAGAATTGGTAAGCTATAAACTTCTGCCGTTGAAACAATAAGTAGCTTTATGTTTTTGTTAAAAGAAAGAAGCAAAGTTAAAGAAAGAAAAGTTTTAAACTTAAAAGCAAGCAAAGATACAAAGTTGTGCCAGTTGTTAAAAAAGCTTTTGTAAACTAAAAAGTTGAAAGAAAAGCTACAAAATAATCAGAAAAGAGTAATTTTACATTTTTGTGACGTTTTCTAAAAGAAAAAACGTTTTATAAAAGATACACTCACTGAGCTCATGAATCATTATTTTCCATTTTAAAAACTATTTTCCGCATTTATACGCAAAGACGCCTGGAAGATAATGCGCTTGGTCCCCGACATCGTGCACAAGTGCCGTTAGTGCACATTTTCAGAAGAACATACTAATTCAGATAGCGAACATACGTACGTACATAGCTTATATGACTGGGAATGTGTTTGCACGCCTGTCATATATCGATATAACAGAATCGGATGATAATAAGTGATTTGGAATTGTCCTATATGCACCACATGTCGGGTTTTTCCAATAAATTTTACCAAATCCTAAGTTATAACAAAAGAAAATTTTTATGTGAGTGCTTTAAGAAGAATACGCTTCGTCACAGTAGCTTCTAACAAGTTGGGAGGTAATAATGAGATTATGAAATACGCACACCCACCCACCTGGTGTGGTGTGTCATAGTGGGATTTCATCCCACTGCTTTACCCCGACAAGAGCTTTATTGATATTTTGCCGGTCATGCCTGAAGCGTTAGCTTGATCTGGCCCCAAAACTCGTGATCAATTATCGGGAATTTTTATATATTCTTGGTCGGCCCGTGGTCGCTGGGGACCGATTGGGTATTTTGTACGACAATTTACTAATAAATCAGCGACGGCTTCATTATTTCGAATGTGTCGCGGAAATCTCGTTCACAAACAACCGCACGATCGCGATTTCGCCGAATAAGAACGGCGCTTTCACCGCTCATGTATCATTGCTCACAAAATATTTTTGTGAAAATGCCATTTGGTATTAGCATTCAAATCGACCGCTTCGCGTTGGATGCTAAATCAAATGAAGAATTCTTTATGAATTAACGTGAAAATTACATAACACGCTTCATAAGTATTTAAATTACGCGAATATACGCACGACATATATTCGCACGTGCCATGTAACTGTACCCGAATTGACATCACGCATTCCATACGCACTGCGACAACCCGTAACAACAGTGAGCCGGTTCACTGGCGCCGACTCTATCAGCTTATATCAGACCAAATAATAATACCATAGGAGGGTAGTCCATATAAAATATCAATCGCTTCGAATACCTAATCGATAAAACATCGAGGTAGTATATATAAAATATCAATCGTCAAAATACTAACTGATATACATCTGGAAAGAAATTCACTAAATATAACATCGGAAATATCCAATTACTTATATTGGAGGGTCATTCACAACATAAACAACATCTTTGTTGAAAATAATGTTTCCTATACGCGGCTTAGGCAGGCAAGTGAAGAGTCAAGTATAATTGGATGATTGATATCAGTAGACATTCAAGCAGTGATCACGTGATTTGTTTGATCAAGACATTTCGAAAGATTTGCAAGACTTAGCTGAGACTAATTTAGTATGATTTCACCATCGAAGATTAAATTTCACCTCTATCGAAAATCATATATTCTGCGCACGTAGAACAAGACGAAGAGACGACTCCATCATGTATACTTAGCTGGTAAGAAATGGCCATGCGGCTCAAGTATCATTACGCATTCATGTATTGTAATCTGTAATTTTAATATGCTACAGATAAGAGCAATCTTTACTATCGCAACTATCGATGGCGCTTCTGGCTTCATCGACGCAGAGTATCAGAAGACAGCCAGCAGACCGCTTTTACTCATATACGATCTTAGAATGCTTGATCGAGACAAAGATGACGATTCAAGTAGAAATTTCTCCGTTATTAAAAAGCCGAGACTCTGTCCGATTTTCTGTGAAGAGACAACGGCCACCCGACATTCTCGACATTCCGCTGGCCGACGGTATTAACCGACACCTGACGTACATTACGCTTACATGTCGGATTATTATTTGATAAACTAGATTTCTATTTAATTCCCCCAATAAAAAAAAATAAAGAAGAGTGAATATCCCTATTTTGTCGAAGAGATGGCTATGGGGACATTTTTGTCCGAAATGTGGAGGTTAAGTTGTAATTTTAACGAGAATTTTGGCCCTTTTAATAATAACCTATCAAAAAAGGAGGGAAAAATAAAAATAAATAAATAATTGTACACAGAAATGAGTGGAGCGCGGTTCCATACTACCAGCAGCTTAAGTGGTGAGCCATGACGAGCTGTTTGGAGAGGGAACATCGTCGGCAGAGCGGCAGTCGCAACTCGTTGAGCCGGCAGCCGGACTGTGTCATCACCGGCGCCGGCAGGGTCTTGGGCGGGCCCTCAGCCCTAGAACTGGGCTGCCAAGAAAGGCCACCTGTCGTCGGCTGTTCGCGATCACAGGACCGCCACCTCTCCATTCCGAGCTCATCAGCTGATTCTCCCGCAGTCGGACCGCCGTTTCCTCCGACAAATACTTCTTCATGACCGTCGATGTGGCCAGTGTTGGTTTTATTTCTCGGTTCTGTGATCTCTGTTGCTGGGCCATGATAAATTGTGTTTTTTTAAAAGCTGGATTCATTGTTGATTGTATTATTATGCGAATGATGTGCTGATTTTGTACATCGATTGGTGTATTCTTTTATTGCAATCTAGATAATTGGACTGGCTGATTGTCAGTGTTCGTTTTTTCTACTCCCAGTCCACTTTCCTTTCGTTAATTCTGTCTGTTGTGCTTTTGTTTAATGTTGATGAATTGTGTTTGTCTCCTTTTGATTCTGCATGTATGTTTGAATGTGAGCTGCGCTTATCAATTATTTGTTTAATGGTGATTTTGATTTTGAATTAGATCTTGCATTATGTTGGTTGTCTGTCTATTAAGGTAAGCCAAGAAAATGCAGGTTATTTTCTCAAAATGATCATCCGGGAGTGGGAAATTATAATCATAAGAACAGATTGTAAGCTATTCAAATTGATTCCAAGCTGTATGGTATATTTGTCCATTTCTTTTACTTTTTTGTTGGGAGGAGAACACTGCATTTACTTCAATGGTAGATGGGCATCTGTACTCAGCTCAACTAGTGGGATGTCATCTCTGATTATAGGGACAATATTTTTGCAGCAATGTATCAACTTATTTGGCTGAACACGGAGAGAAAAATTGTAAAATTAGTTGTCTTTTACCATTTTTACTGAACTCAGTGGCATGCCATCTTTTTAATAGTAGGGGAAAGATTGTTGGAGCAACGTGTTATGTTATTTGGCTGAACACCAAGGGAAACATTGTGTAAATTAAAGGTCTTTATCATCTCGGTTCAATTTTTGGCATGCCATCTTTGATATAAAAATCTTATGCTGAGATGTAATTTTATTGAAATTCTGTTTTTGTTGTTGTTTCACAGTGTCACAGAGATTACTTGAAAGGTCTGAGATATGATTCTTCTTTGGGTGTAAGCTACCTCTAGGTGAAAGGGGCCTTTGCTCTAGTTATGTATTGGTTTTTAGGGAATCATGGAGTTGCAGAAATTAGATTCTTGGTTCTAAGGATTGTTTACCCTTCTAGAGGTTTGGGAGATTCCTCCGGTTTGATGCTTAGGTTGACAAACTAGGTAGCTGATGTGGTGGCAAAGTGGGGAGCCTTTTCTTTGGAGGTTTTTTCTTTTGGGATTCTGAACCCTCTGTGAGTATTGTAGGTATTCTGTTAGATTTGTGTACTGGATGTTTCTCGGTGTTTCTTGTGCAATACACTTGCACTTATCTCTCTTCCCTTTTTGTGTCGGTTGAAGGATAACTCATAATTCCTTGTACTCTTTCCTATTATTTAAACTTCTTGTTGCAGCTTCCTAAAGGAAAAACCAAACACTTTTAATTCATTTTTGTAGAGGTCAAATAGTAGTGTTGAAGAGTTGGCACGTGCTGTGATGGAAAAGAAAGGTGTACCAGATATCATAGGTACCTGAATTGAATACGCTTATTTAATTTTGCTTGAGTGTACCATGTGATATGTATATTATGTTATTTGAATTTTTTCATTAGATGAGTATCCTCATGTTAACACTGAGCCTTTCTTACATCATGATATGCATCCATTATAGGCGTACATATATCATGAGAAAAGCTAATCTATTTAAATTCCGCTCTACAAATGAATCTATAAAAATCTAGCTTATAAATGAAGGGTCTATATGCACCGTGCTTCCCAAAGCTGTAAAAGATGGTATTAGATTTTGTATAAGATTTTTGCAAATAAATATCGCAATATTAAATGTCAGGTAAAGCATGATTCACATCATATTGATTTTGATGGTATGTAAGGCTGTAGTAAAAGTCTATAATCAAAAGCATTCTTTCTTCCCATTCATCTGTTTACCACTTTAGATCAACACAATTAAAAGCATCTTACTTGACATCAATACTCATTTGAACTACATTGAGAGATTTCTTGATGGGGGTGTAAATAGAGTTGGAGGGAACCTTAGAATGATTCATTTTTGAATCTACATTTAAAAAATGGAAGAGAATCTACATTTCAAAGGGTGGTAGGATGATTTTTAAATTTAAGTACCCCGGCTAGCCTTTCCCATGCCTCATGTCGTTATTCCATATCCCTAGATTGGTTCAAATGAGAATTGAAACTGATTCAAAGGAATTTTTTTTATGGGGAGGAGGCGCTTAGAAAAGAAGACCTCACGAAAATCGGGAGGTGGGTTTTGTCGAGACAAAAAGAGTGGAGGATTGGGATAAAGAAATTAATTATCTAAATAAGTCTCCTTTGTAAATGGAGTTTGCAAGATGCAGGAAATAGATGCCTTTGGAATATTTTAATTAGTTATATGGGGAGTGATAAAGGCGGTCAGGTACCAAAATGGTGAGGGTTGGTTATGGAGTTGGAGTTTCGAAAGAGATTAGAAAGGGATGGGATATGGTGGCAAGAAAATGTGCTCTCGAGGTGGGTACGATGTGCGCTTTTTGGAAGGATAAGTGGTGTGGGTCAATGACTTTGTGTGATGCTTTCCCCAATCTATTTGCTGTTGTTGCTCACAAAGACGTCGTGATTAAGGAAATGTGGAGCCTAGATGAGGGAGGAGGATGTTGGAATCCTCTTTTTGTGAGACCCTTCAATGATTGGGAATTGGAGGAAGTAAATTTTTTTACTTGCCTTACTGGATCGAAAAGCAACCAAGTTTCTCGAGGACACAGAGATGGGTGGAAGGAAAATGAGCTTTTCTCTCACACCCATGTTTATGTCGGATTATGCCTCCCATGGTTATTTCCCTATAAACATCATTTGGCAAACTCCAAGATATAGTCTAGAATATGCTTCTTTGCTTAGGAGGAAGCATGGGGAAAGACCCCAACTCTGACCGTATTCGTAAGAGTATAAGACCTCGCTAATACGCGATTTGCAGGCGAAAAGAAGAAACGAGACCATTTTTTTGCTTCAACAGGGTGTAACAAGGGTTTTGGTGACATCTTCTTTTTTTTTTTTGGTGTTCATCGGGTCCTTCCTGGGGCTCGCCTTATAGACTTTGAAGGATGGGAGGGGGTCTTTCGTAGGCAAAAAAGAAAGATGTGTGGAGGCTGCCTTTATGTCTTTTTCGACTATATGGAAAGCAAGAAATAAAATTGCCTTTGAAGACGCGGCTAATCGTCTATCCGTAGTTCTCTTGTGTATTTCCTTTGGGCCGAGACTACATTATGCATTAAAGAGGGCACTACAACGCTGATTGAGTTCATTGAGTGGCTAGGATCTAAGTGATTTTAGTGTTTTTGTAGCTTTTCCTTTATGCTGGGTGCTTCGGGTACGTCTACTAGCCGCTCCCGCTCCCACCTGCTTGTTTTTTGCGCTTTGCTTGGGCTGTTTTTCTAGCTAGCTACTTGCAGCCTCTTGTGTCACGGTTTCGTTCCCTTGTACTCTCTTTGAGTTCACTACTGATGCCTCCCCTCATGACTTTATTCTTCTTTCTTACTTATCAAAAAAAGAATGATTAATTTTTTGAGATCCTAAGTGGCCAAGAAGGTTTCCAAATAGTTGATCAATAAAGAAATTGTATTCATTCGTATGGAGGTAGACCACCTCGATTTAGTCTTGTTTAGTAAATGCCTTTGGATCAAACTTAGGGATGGTTCATTTTTAAACTCTATGGTCAAGAAGGTTCCCAAATAGTTGGGATGGTTGAGTATATGCCCCTAGCCTACTTCTCTATGCACATGGCTTCCTGAGTTGGAGAAATCACGTTTGTCGAGTCTCTTTGTGGAGGGTGGCGGGAGTGTTCAAGTCTTTGAGCTTAAGTTTAAGGAATGGCAGGTGTAGGAGAAAACTCTATAAGGAATGTGGGACTTAGTTTGAGAAACAAATCGTGGCACTTTTCCGTATGTAACTTCTTATGGCACTAGGTGTTTAAGAGCATTTATGGTTCGCATTGTAATGGAGAGATACCGACATTATGGTAAGGAAATCAT
Source organism: Tetrastigma voinierianum (assembly GCA_016808115.1). NCBI lineage: Eukaryota > Viridiplantae > Streptophyta > Magnoliopsida > Vitales > Vitaceae > Tetrastigma > Tetrastigma voinierianum. Next base: position 81,709 of record JAEQBH010003162.1, on the reverse strand, counting down.
TATACTGGGAAAAGGAACCCATTAGAAGAAAATGAAAAAAGAAAAAAAATCTAGGTATATTTGAGCTAAGATACTCTGTAGTCTGTACCAATCGATTAGGATTGTTACCTCAAGAAATCCTAACTCACCGACAAAAGGTCTTAAACACGCTATCCAATCACCTTACTACTTTCCTATACCCATGTGTTGGTTCCTATGTATTCCTATGGAAAGGAACATCAAAATATGCAAAAAAAAAAAATCTGTATTGAAGTCTCCTTGTTAGGGCTTTAGTTCAAGTCAACTTAGTACACCTCATTGACTCATTACTTATCAATGTAAGTTCTAACTTACTGTAGCTTAACTTGGTATCGAACTTTGGCTTAGGAAAATTATGAGTTTTGAACCTGTAAACCACATACCTTAACATGTAAGCCTTATGAGATTGTATCGAGGTGTATGTTATACTTCAACTCCAAGTAAGCTTTATATATGTTATTATCCTATTAAATTCAAGATTATTTTATGCTAAATTAATAGTTAACACCCATACCAAACATTGATTTTGATAGTTTGTTTTATGATTTACCCAAAAAATTTAATTGTTGAACGTGGTCCAAAGCATTGCTTGAGACCATCATGACTCAACACAAACCCTGGGCTGATGTAGGTAATGGTCACAACAAGTCCTACATGCAAGTTGAGTATCAAGGAAGTTTAAGTAATAGCCAAACCTCACTTTAATGAGCTGCTTAACTTATCTTAACCCAGAGCCTCAATAGCTGTTCTCACAACCTGGGTGGGTGAGGGGTGGTGCGGTGGGTGGGGAAGGAAAGAACAAAGAATCTCGCAATATTTCTCGCTTATTTTCCTAGATTAATCAAGAAAAGTCTTCATATGTGATTGTGAATGGACACTTAATCACTTTGATTTGTCAAGGAAAAGGAATACAAAGTTTTAAAGGTAGTGATGCAGCTATTTCCATGTGATCGTGTTTAAAATATGTGTGATAAAGTGCAAAGAATGCCTAACCGCCGCAAGATAATGCCTGTCAAGTAACAAAGTCGCACCCAAGATTAATATCAACCACAGGAAAATGGGAATGTTAATTACCAAAATTAGAATGTTTCAACCAAACAAACAAATCTGATGGATTGTCTAAAATTAAACTAACCAATGAAAACTTAATCAAGCTAACAAAGTCGCAAGTAAACTAAGGGATACCAAGAGATAATAAAGTTCTAGGGTATTTAAGTATGTGAACAATCCTCCTTTGTTTAGCCAAAATTCCATTTGATTGTTTTGAAAAGGCTTCCCAAGGCAACTCTTGCCTAATGCAGAATGAGGTTTCTTTCGTATTTGATAACTTACCAACTAACACTAGGTCTTCTTTGCTTCACCAACCCCAAGCATTGGGGAGATGCTTTAAGATCCAAGAATCTCACATGCCTCCTAATTAATGTGGGTGGTACTCCCACACTACTAGTTAATTAGGTTGATTCATCTATGTTTATTTCCTTACTCCTTCTCGTGATCCTAAAGAACCACCACTCATATCGAGATTAGCTAGAAATCATGCAATGTAACCAAGTACGAATCAATACACAATCACGTAGAAACAATAGGAACAGGAAAATTGACGAATAAATATAAGATTCATGTCCAAAATCAACCAAAACCCTAGACTGTAAAGTTCGAACATAATAGAGGTTTGATACAACATAAACTTAGGACAATTCATGAGAAAAAAGAAAGAAGAAACTCTAATGATCAAAATGATGGTGATTCTCGGATTTTCTTCCACAATTGTCATGATCTTCTCCCAAATCTTCAAAAACAGCTCACAACCTCTTCCTTGGTTCCAAAGTGTGGACAGTCCCCTCTCCTCCGAGCCCCGCCTCCCTTTGTCCTTGGGTTTGAGCGAAACCCCAATTATAGCTCAAAATGAGCTGAAAATCGACCAAAAACCAACCCCAAACGTAGCGACGTTGTTTGGCAACGTCATGACGTCGGGATGCTGTGTTTCGCAGCCTCCCGCAACGTCGACGCTGCTGCAGCTTTCTTTTGCTGTAAAACTAACTTCGTAGCGCCATAACTTCATTATCCGAACTTCGATTTGGGTGATCTTGGACTTGTTGGAAAGCTTAGAGAGTGTAGAATCTAGATATGGCTAGAAAGAACACTTTAGAAATGATGATAAAGACGTAAGTTACAAAATGCTCCAACTGGTCACTTTTGAGCTCACTTCTTCTTCCTTCAACTACCAAGAGTCATAACTTGATCATTTGAAGTCCAAATGGAGTGAATAAGGTCTCTTTGGAAAGCCTGAGAAGTCTCCTATCCATCCATATAAATATTGTAGCCATTTGGGATCATCTTGCAGCTGAAAACATCAAAACCTAGTAGCTGCTGCTACATGTGTAGTTTGCTGATTTTTGGGCTTTATCTCTTTGTTTTGCTCCACATGAGCACTCATGGTTGACCTAATCACAAATTGAACATTTAGAGCATTAGATCACTTATTTATATAATAAAACTACTAAAAATATAAGCAAAACATATTGATAAATGAGTATAAAGTATAATCATCAGTGGAGAATTCTTAGAAGCAGTCAACCCTTGTTTTATTTCTCTTCTTCACAATGGGGCTCTGCAGAGAAGTTTTTCTGTGCATCCCTTGAGCCTTATTCTAGATTGGAACCTATTTGGTAAACCATGAGATTGACTAAGGAGTCATCTAGTGAATGGCTACCACTCAGTAGGTGTTATCAATAAACTAAATTTTGATAGGGTGTTCTTTGACAACCTAGAGCAATTGGGGATTGGAAGATCTTGTTGTTGGCAGTTCTTTCAAAACCTCTTATGAATATATTTTCTTACTATCAAAAAAGAGTGGGGAGGATCAACCAGAGATCATTCTGTAGAGTGTGAAGAGCATTCTCTAAACCCAGAGGCCAGGCTGTGTCGTTGGAGGCAGAAATTGAGCCAGGGTAGCCAGCAAGGCAGAAATTTCAGCCCTACAAGGGTGTTAATGGTGAGACTTTGGTTTTTTTCTTTTCCAATTTTCTATTAGAAGATGACTTTTGTTATTGTCATATCTAGACAACTAAGCAAGAAAGAGGACAAAAAAAAAAAAGAAAAAGACTTGTAATTGATGTGATAAATGCATTTGCACAACATGATAAGACATGGTTTCTTTCTAGAGATTCTATCCACTGTAACTTTAGTTAAATTTGACTTTTTAAAACTAGTCTACACTCATCTACCCTTTTACTATGCATCATAAAAGATTATACTTCTTGGAAGGATTGTTCATCCTAGAATATTTCATCACTATGAAATCATTGTTTTATTACCAATAAATAAATAAATAAATAATTTATTAATTAGCAACTTATTTTAAAATAATTATTTACTTGTTATTAATCACATTTCTTTTATTATTTCATTTTTGCTTTTAAAGTGAAAACATTTGAACTAGCAAAGTAACATTCCAATACATTATACATAGTTCTTCAAAATGGTATTGGGCATAAGAATTTATTATGATGCTTAATCTAGCACTATTATAAACCAATAATAAGGAATGTAAGGTATTTATGATTATTTACAATTTTAAGTGTGATTAAAGTTTTACTAATTAGGTTGTTGTAATTATCTAACTGTATTTATTTTTTGAAGAATTTTTTAGCTTTTTAATATGCAGATTTTGCATTTTGCATGATTCTGATTTGAGATGTTGAGATCGATCTCTCTAGGAACCTTCCAAGTTAGATAGCAATATCATGACTCTGAATCATGTTCTTGAATGGGAGGTTACTTAGCATCTCCTGATAGCTTTTTGCAATCCACAGCTCCCTCCACTTCCCAAATTTGCACCGAGTGGCCGAAAAACAATGTATCTACGCACACCTGCACTTGCACAAGTGGTTCTACTGGTTCCAAACTCAACAACTAAGCAAGGCTTTACAGCACAAAGATTTCAAACGCTGAATCCACCCTCTTTCCAGAATGTTGCCCACTTAACAAAATGCACCTTCCTTCAAAGTGCCTGTCCCCCAACAACAATTTTCCTTGCATCTTCTTTCTAAGTATAACTCTACTGGCTGAGGCATCACAGACGAGTATGAACACATACATACAAACACACTCTCCTGAGATAAATATTATCTTGAGCAATAGCAACTTGTTTCTTTTTTTGCTTTGGTTGGAGACTAAGTTGTCTATAGGGAATGGTCCTTCGACCATAGATGGGTTTATTGACTGGGTGGGATGTAAGTGATTGAGGGGCTGCTTTGTATAGCGGTTTTTACTTTTTCATGTTGAGGGGGTAAGTTATTTCTGCTTTATTGAGCCCCTCACAACTTTAGCTACCTTCTCTAATATACTTTCTTTACTTATAAAAAAAGTCTTGTGCACAATTTGAACCTCAACAAAACTTTCTCAATGGGATACCTGAATTGTCAAGGCAATCCTAAGTACTCCAAAGGCAAAAACACAACTCTACAACAAAGAAATGAAACAAGTTTCCACATTCGCCACTTCTCACTAACAGTAAGAGCTTGCTTTTCTCCAAGTTAACCCTAAGGCCAGATACTGCTTGAAAAAGAATTGAGAAGAATCCATCTCGCGTACACACAATTTTTCAGTCTTCCTTTAGAAAAAAAGGAAAGAATCATCTGTGAAGTGCAAGTTCGAGTCACCACCCCTTGCCCCCCCTATCTCTACTCTTCACTTTGAAACCTCTCAAGAAGACATCTTCAAAAACCTGAGAGATGAAACACATGGTGCTTCCTCTGCCAAACTGTGAATATAGAGTCCTAATTGATTAATACTTAGCCTGAAATAGAGATACAAAACTTGATCCACTCAATCCAAATCTCAGCAAAGCCATTTGGCTCCATAACAATTTAGTTAACATTTGCTGTGCTGAATTTTGGAAGCAAGTGAACGTTGACAGATTATGTGCTCAAATTATGACAACTCTAAAAATGCTCTCTAGCCTTTGCCAATATAGCACCTTTTTTTTTTGATAGATGACAGAGCAAAGCCACACAAAGTATAAAGCAGAACATAGTGACCATTTTTGTCCATGGTAATCCCTTAAAGTGTGTGAATCTTGTTTCTAAAATGTGGATGATGTCTTAAAGCTATTTTGAGTTTATGAATTATGTAATTTTAATCTAGTTGCTGGTGTCACTTAAGTATGCTTGCCGTTGACTTGTGTTGTTTTTGTTTTATTTTTGGTTTTAATTTTTTTTCCATGGACCAGTAGGGATTTCTTGTTTCGTTTCTTCCTTCATTTCTATCTTAGAAGTTAGAACTAAAAGGGGGTTTTCTGCCAGTAAACAATGCAGGGACCATTAATAGAAACAATAGGCTTTGGGAGGTTCCAGAAGAAGAGTTTGACACTGTTATTGACACAAATGTTAAAGGGACAGCGAATGTGATGCGCCATTTCATCCCTCTAATGATTGAAAAGCAAGGGATTATTGTCACATGTCCTCTAAAAGATCTGCCGCCGCACAGTAAAAGTGAAAAGATAGTTGTCACTCCTGTGTCTTGAATATTTTCTTTTATTATAATCTTATTTATATTAGTTTATTTTTGTTATGTTAATTATTAATATATGCTTCCAGTTGTGATTCAACTTAATCTCAACTTAATCCTCATGGTAAAATATGAGATAAGTACAGTAAAATTATAAGGAAGCTACAGATGCCAGACTAGAATAATAATCAGGACCGATGATAATAAAAAAAAAGAGGTTTATTGTATACAAGTGATGAGCAGTTTAGACTATGAGTTGAAGATCAATGTATTGCTATAAGGGGAATGTGCGTTCCTGTTGTCTATTCCTGGCTTTTAGTGGGTTTGTCTCATTTACTAAGAGCAACCCAACCGTGCTCCATTTTGAACCCATCTCCATAAATGAGATTTTACTCCAAAAACCATCTCCAACAGTGCTCCATTTTCATCTCCAAATTTGGAGATGTGAATAGTGACACTATTCACCAATTTTCTATTTTTATAATAATAAAAAGTGAAAAGTAAACTACGTAAGTGATTATTTTCATTTTATAATATTCAGATTGCGAATAGAAGGTTTGGTACGTTTCAACATATTGTTGGTTGGAGATGGAAGTGAAAAAGTGGGGCCTCATCATCTTCAAATGTAGAGAAGATGTCAATTTCGCAGCAAACTGAGATTAGCTAATGGACTTTAAAGATATGTTATAAGGATGGTCTTGTTTTCCAATCAGAAAGAGAGCCAAAAAATTGTGGTTGACGGAACCGCTGATTATAATTTGGGCAATTTGTAAAGAGAGAAATAGAGTTGTTTTTGAGGATGTGGCTTTTCTCCAAAGAGGATGAAGCTCTCCTTTGTTAGTACGTTAATTTCTTAGGTAGGGTTAATCTCTAATTTGGAGAGTTCTTTGGTTAGAATTTTGTACTCTAAGGGCCTTGCTTTCAAAAGGTGGTTTTGTTTCTACCCTTTCTGTCAGACACTGCACCCGACATACTCCCTGTGATACCTTAGTGCCCCAAACTTTTTGGTTTAATATATTGCTTAGTTTCTCTCTCAAAAAAAAAAAAAAAAAAATAGTATTGCTCTACAAGGGGAATTTAGAGTCTAGACATAAATTCTCTCTTTATGAACCATAGATAGATGGCAAGCTTAATATTCGCCAATGCCATCCAAGTTGGCTTCTTTGCTTAGGAAGCTTCTTAGGGCAAAGTGTTAACTCTTGATCAATTAAAGGAAAGAGGTAAAGCATTGGTAAATAGGTGCTTCCTTTGTGGCGAAGGGGAAGAAACTGTCGATCACTAATTGATCCATTGTTCAAAGGCTAAAATTCTATGGGATTGCCAGCCATTTACGGGCCACTGGGTGTTTTCCTTTTGCAGCAGGACTATTCTTTCTTGGAAAGGTTCGTCACTGGCTGCGCTAGGCTGGGCGTGGATGCATCGCCTCTCAGATTTTCTTTGACTCTCTATGGCGAGATAAACAAATTATGCTGGTGTGGATATTTCAATCAACAGGATGAAAGTCTACTTTTCTTAGTAACCTCTGGTGTTGGGTCAATATGTATTGTGCGGAGAGACCAAGGTCGTTGATTGATTTTTGTATCGATGTATATTAATGAGCTTTTTGGTGTCTCAGTCCTGGGTGGTTAGTTGTTTTTTTCCTTGCTTCCCGCTCGAGGGCCCCATTGTATTTCATGTATACTTGGGTTCTCCTGTGGTTCTTTGTGGTTTTAATATACTTTGTTGTTTATTCATAAATATTTAGGATACATTTCTGTGACCTACCATAGCCATATAAACATAACAAACTTTTTGATCATGCTATTTGAATTGTGAATGACTCGGGGTACTAGGTCTTTCGGCTTTATTTTATAGGGTGATTTGATTAAATGACCTTTTGAAAATCCAATTTTTGAAATCTGATCCTTCATAAAAAATTGGCTCGATTTTAACAAAAATGTCCTTTCCAAAAACAATGTAAATACTTGAAAACATTTTTGTCCAAAAGGGATTATTTTTCAAGCAAACACACGAAGCAAGTGGCGCACTCAGTTCTAATATGAGAGTGTTCTATCGCAAAGGTCTTGCCTGATAAGTGAGAGAACTTTTCAAGCCTAAGTACCACTTCACACTTTCATGCGGAACTGATGTGGGATCATATCATTGCCCACCTCTAGAGAAACCGGACTTCCGTGGACGGCTCATACTTTGATACTCACTGCACTCTCTAGCACTGTGTGGGGCCCTTTCTAGGTAGCGCTTATACTCCGTCGCCTAAATTTAAAACACCAAATGACAGTACCCAAACCCAACAGAGTACTCCCAATTCAAAACCACCGATAGGTGCAGAGAACCTTCTGCTTAAATATCACTCCACACTTTTATGTGGAACCGACGTGGGATCATATCCCATCAGGTTAGATTCACAAACTAAGGGTTATTCGATGTCTTTTAGCAAAATATTTCTATTTTATTCTCCTTCCCAGTCTATGCTTCATGATGAAATTTGGCTCACTTTTCTGACACATATTAATGTTTGAACAGGTAGCACCTTATTGTGCTTCAAACCCCAAGTAACAGGTTTATCTAGATCGCATAAAGGAGCTGCCCAGTTGGACTTGCAATTGTCGGCGCTTAATCCCGTGTGATAAACACGACATGCTCACCTCATGCTTTGGCAACTCATCCGCTTTATACCAAACACCGCTTACGGTATCTTTCTTTTTTCCTTTGTCGATATATGGAGTTTTGTCCTGTAAATAATACTCTTTTTTTTTTTTTTAAATATCAATCTAATAATGCTTGAAAAAAATGCATGTTAAAGGGGCAATTTATATTCGTATTAAACTCAAATCCCCATGTGCCTCGTTTTGCAGAGTAAGTGGTCGCTTAACAATACTTAAATCCAGTGTGTCCTCGTCAAACCGTAGTTGGTGACTACAGCTACACTTTTAAAAATAAACCGTAGTTTCGATAATTTCATGTCGCTTTATACCAAAATCAATCAAGCATGGTATCTTTCTTTTTTAATCTCCTTACAAAAGATATATTTCAGCTCTTTATTTTACTTCTTCTGCCTACTGCTTACCAATATTCCACAAACAATTTCATGCATGCATGTCATGAAAGAAAACATGATGACATCGAGCTAAAATAACATACATGAGTCTTTTAGAAGTAGAGGTGGAATATGGCTCGGCCCACTTTACCGCATTTTCGGCGGCCAGGCCGGTAAAATGATGGCCCGACTGTAACTGGGGTGCTCATCGGGCTCCGACCCGAGGTCCGCAGCATGTTAGGGCTTAGTCTGGGCCGGCCTGCTTGGCCCCATTTTGACCCATGTTTATTATAATTTTTTTAACGACCACGTAATATTTTCTAATTGTTAAAAATATTAGTTTTTATATTATAAAAAATAGTTGTTTATAGACAAAAGAATAGTTATTAAATAATTATTTTTTATAAAATAAAATAGTATTAGTATGACAAATAATTTAAAATAAAAATATATAAATATAACTAAAATAATTTATTTTAAATAATCTTTTAAGAACATAAGAATAAATTATTAGTATTTTAACATAAATTTTATTTTACAAAATATAAAATTTTAAAATTGTTATTTATTTATTTTTAAATTTTTTAATGTCCGGTCCCTTTTGATATGTGACCCGCATAGAATCGAGTTGGGCTAACCAAAAGTGAGCTCAAATAAAAGTGGGTCTAATGGGCTTTGCCCATTTTAGCCCGTGGCCCGAATGGACTTGGCCCGTTTCCCAGCTATATTTAAAAGAGTACATTGAAACTGACCAGTCATGTCCTGTTAGACAAATTTTAGAAGGGATTTGCCTTAAAAAGCTTGGGGACAGATCTGAAGCATAGTATCAGAGACCAAAGCATCAAGAAAGTAGGAGTTTCTAAAAATTTCCACTGTGGAACTGTTCCACATGATAAAATAATTTTCGCACATTTTTTTTCTTTCCCTAAGACTTTCTGCTCCCGATAACCTTGGAGTTGTATCTAAGGAACATTCCTTCTATAAAAGTGTGGTGCGTTTATGGAAATGAAAACTATAGTCAGGTTTGATGAACACGTATCACTTTGCAGTGTTTACCGATAAACAATTGGTAAATTGACTAAATCCCCTTAGAACAGGGGATACAATTGCTAAAAACCATAAAGAATGAAACAATATCCATGTTAATATAGCATGATAAATCATTATAAAACCTGGCTAAATTTGATACAATATAATGACTGTAATATCTACCATTCCAGCTTCAACATATCACGATCATAATATGATATCTTCCAACCGAATAATCCGCTCACTGTCAATCGTCCCTACACAAATAAAGCCGTCGCACAAGATCAATTTAAAACACCACGCTTCACATGAGACTCCCCATTTACAGGGCTCCAAGGGCAGCTTCAATGATACTGAATCTCACAGCAGCAGACAACGGCGCGTCTCTCACTGTTTGATTTTGACGGAGGCATATCATCATCAACCTCTTCTAAACAAAGCTTTCGGCTAATTAAACAGTAACTCTTCTCTCCTATTTTATTGTGATTCCCTTAAATTAGAACAAAGCCAAAGTTTGTAAATCTCGTTATGATCAGTTCTTAGGGTAATGCAGTAGATTGATCCATTAATTCCTTAGGTTCAGAATTACAAGCAGCAAATTGTTTGATTTGGTTAATGATGTTTTAGGAAATGGTTCATGAGATAATAATTAAAACATAGGACATTGAAATGAAAACCATATGGTATAGAGCTTTGTTGATATATTGCATCACATTTTCTGGCATTTTTGTCTGACTCTTTGAGTATTTACTCAAAGTTTTCATGAATAAGCTGCTGAACATCCTGAAGGATGCATTTGGAACATCGATAAGGATTGGCGTTTGAATAGCGGCTGGGTATTACGAGTCGTTTTATTCGAAAGCCTCTACTCGCCGAATAATTAATTTCACTTTGGAGTCAGATCGGTCGTTTCTCAGTGATATTTATTTATTAATTTTTTAATTGAATCGAGCTTTATCGAGTCAAGTTTCGAACATTTGAAAAAAAGCTCGATCGAGTTTGAGCTTCGAGTTTATTAATCGAGTTCGAGCTTTGCTCTGAATCGATTATACTCAATTTGATTACAACTCTAGTTTGGAACATGGAATAGAGGATAAGAATGACAAATTCATTTAATTTTCCTTAATTATTGTATTTTAAGAATGAAAAAAAAAAAAGTTTTCTCATGAATCTCCAGGTAAAGATTTTGATGACTATTGTATAGGATGATATTGTGATTCATCTTCTTCTTCAAATAGATTAGAATATGGTGTGAGAAGGAATATAAAAAGGGGAAAGATGAGACTCAGGAGTTACTGAAAAAAAAAAATTTGTTGGTGTCTTTGGACCTTCCTTGCTTTAATTATTTTGTCGATTGCAAGATTAAAAGTATTTGTATGATTACTGTTCTGACAAAAAAAAAAAAAAATAGGGCTTGTTTGGTTTCTTGAGTTGATTCAAGGTCCCGGTGGCGATAATATATAACTAAAGTGTTTAGCGGTAAAAATGAAAAATGTAAAAACAAGATTTTTTTATTTTTTTATTTTTTATTTTTTTACGGCATTGCCATGCCTAAATAAAACCCATTTGGACGAGGATTATGATTTCTATCTTTGAAATGGTATCATGGTACAACTTTACTCCCCTTCCAATTCCGATTTCTATTTCCAAAAATGGGTCAAGAAGGAATTTCGGGAGAGAAAAAAAAAACTTCATCTAACATTTGTGCTGATAACAGTTTAAAATGGGCAAATCCATAAGTTATTTGTAGAATTAACCTTTTTTTTAAATGCAAAAAGACACTTTTTTGTACAAATATGATATAGGAGATGGGACTAAATGGCAATTTATCTTTACATTCAAGGGCTTTTTTGTCCAAATGTGATATTTTCAAGGTTAGTTTTATAAGAAGTCATTTTTGCAAATATTTTTGAGATTTTTTTCTTTGAAATATTGGTTAAAAAGACATCAAATACCCTTAAATATATGAATCTAACATCTCCTATGTATTATTATTATTATTATTTTGAAATATAACCCAATTTTGAACATAAATGTTATTTTCTATTTCATGCTGCAAGGAAACCAAGATGGACAATTTTGTCAAAATTATACTAAAAATTGATGAAGGGTCAAATTTCAAATTTTGGGTTTTCACATGGTCATTTAATTCCCCATTTAAAAGGGACAAATAAAACAAAATTGCAAATATAACCTCTTACTTTGATAACCTTCAAACACCACTTTGACAAAAATACCCTCCGTGAGTTCCTCCACGTCAAATTCCCATTTCTTCCCTCCAACTCCCCATTCAATTTCCGGGTTTGTGAGGGAGGATTTTGTTCAAGAGAAAAAAACCCTAATCCAAAGACTTTGTGACACTGCTTCTCCTTTGGGATCACGAGTGAGCATTTCTCATTATTAGAGAGTGAGACCCACCAACTAATGGAGGTGAATGAACAATTGAGATTGAAAGTAAGGGAGGGTGAACACGAAGAGGAAGTTCCAGTAGCTTTGTAATGAAAGTTGTTGGAATTACAAGGGGCTCATGGAAATTTGAAAAAAAAAAAAATCGTTGATGTTTGAAGAAAAAGGATCTTTGTTAGAGAAGGTTGTGTCCTCAAACCTAGTGAAGTGTTTCAAGGTTCTTAGATAAGTAGTTATTTATTCGACTTAACTATCACAAAGTGACAACTTAGTGAGGATTAAGTCAATGTTCTTATCAATAGTTATTTGTCTAGACTTAACTACTATTAAGTTATAACTTGAAGGGGATTAAACTAAGGTTCCTAAATCAAGAGTTATTTGTCCGACTTCAATCTAATGCTTGGTTACAAACTTGAAAGGGGTTAAGCTCAAGGTTATTTTATCAAGTATAGCTTAATCCAAACTTATCTGCCGTTAAGTTATAACTTGAAAGGGGGTTAAACCAAGGTTCTTAAATCATTAGTTATTTTATTTGGACTTAACTATCGTTTAGTTACAACTTGAAGGGGGTTAAATCAAAGTTCTTTTATCAAGAATCATTTAGTATGGTAATTCTAACTATTTTTAAGTTATACTTGAAGGAGGTTACAAACCAAGGTTCTTAAATCAAGAGTTGTTTTGTTCCGACTTAACTATCGTTAAGTTACAAATTAAAGATGGCGTTTTAAGATTCTTACATTCTATACTAATGGGTTTTTAAATTGGAAAGATGTGGAGGATCACCCAAAGAGAATCTATGATGTGAAAGAGTTGGAATAATAAGAAGAGCTCAACGAAGGGACACAAGAAATGAAAAAGTTGGAGGAAAATAAAGCAAGCTATGGGTGGTTAGAAGGGTAAATTTGTCGTAAATGAAAACATTTTATCTTTCTCTTTGGGTTTTAAATAAACTGCTATATTTGTAATTTTTTTCTCTAGTTGTCCCTTTTAAACGGATTCCCCTTTAATCAAATCACCATTTTCCGTTTAATTCAATTTATCTATATTTTAAGTGACTAAGAGCTCAATTTAGGCCTTAGCTTCAGTACCCGTGAGAATAAATTTATAAAAATAAAATATTATGATGCAATATAAAGTAAATAAAATAATAACATAATACTATGATATGATGCAAAGTGAATATAAGTGATGTTTCTCTCTCAAAAGAAATCATCGAAAAAAGTGTTAAGAAAATTATTTTTCTCTAATGAATGGTTGTTCCATAGAAAATGTAGAATATATATATATATATATATATATATATATATATATATATATATATATATTCAAATGAATTAGAAATTGATGCATATTTAAATTAATAAGTTTGAACTAATAAATAAAATAATTTATTAATTTTAATTTTTTCTTAACCTTTCTTTTTATTTTTGTTACATTTTTCTCACAAAATTTTCAGAACCAACATATTCTCATTAGTACTACTTGAGAAACATAAAATAATATGGTTAAGTTCCACAATATTTATAGCTTTTACAAATATACCGACATGCCTTGAATCAAAACTAAAATAAATAAATAAATAAATAACCAAGAAATTAACCAAAATAAAAATCTAATCACCTCAAAGAAAGCGGGGAACAAAAGAAAGAAATCCGTATATCTAATTCAAAGAACTCCTATATTTTGTTTGAACACTTTACTTCACAATCCGCTTCTCTCTCGATTTCTCTGCATGGAAAGGAAATTAGCAGTGGAATCAATATTATTTTCCAGAAGAAAGAAACATCAAGAACTTGTATAATAAGATAATCCACCTGCCTTTGTCAATATTTAAAATGAGTCAAATTTTATTTTGTTTTGTTTGAGACTGTTAATTTGTGACCCGAATTGGCTTATATCCAACCAGAAGGTCAGGCATGTGGTGCGACTTCTGTGAAAAGAAAAATTTGAGAAAAAAAAAATGGTTTTGGTTTGTTTGACTTTTCACGTGCATGCATGAGATGAGTTATAAGGAGATGGACTCGAACGTGAGAAAATTCATAGAGAGCTGATCGCTTAACACAAATCAACAAATATGGAATAAATCGCGGTAGAGAAATAGATCAACTCGGGACCCTCCTACAAAACCAAGCCCGATACTCATGTTATTAAATGACCAATCTACTCCTAAAAGCTTAAGCTTATGTGGATCTCAGCTTTAATATTTAATATCATGCTTTTTAACGTAGTTCATTTCATCGTGAACAAAGTTTCTAATGGTTGATATGTATGGGCATGTATAATATGGAAGAATGCTCATCTTTTTACCTCTTTTTATCGATGAATTTCAAAATCTAATTCTGGTCATTTTGGCCTTCCGATGCACTAGATCGACTTCTAAACTAAGGAGAGATCCGCGGCATTGTAGTAATATCCCCGTTTTAAAAAAGGCACCAAGATTGTAAATTCCGATCATCCAAACATAGTGTTAAATGAAATGATTATGCACACTAATAAATTGTGAGAACGATCCAAATAATCAGTTTCTTGTTTTTAAGGGATCCTAGTCAAAGCTTAAAAAAATAAAATTAAGAAGATGCTCTCAAAATTAAGAAGATGCTTTCTTCGGATAGGGTGAAAACAAATCACAAAACTCTGAATTTTTCTTTTGACTGTCTCTTTATTCATTTGATGAGATTAAATACAAAATATCGTGTACCACCATCTATCCTATTTTCATGACCGACTCCACGGTATGATTAAACAAAACTAATACACCAAACTCCAAATCAAAAACATGGAAACTAATAGATAATGGGATATACAGGACTCGCTTGATTAAAAGACCTTTGAAAACCCAATTTCTGAAATTTAACCTCATATCGATTTTTGGTATGATTTTGATAAAATATACTTTGTTTTCATAAAATAACTCATTCTTTTAAAACATAACGTAAATATATGAAATAGAAAAAGGCATTTTGTCTAAAAGGGTTATTTTTAAGAAAAACACTGATGAGGTTAGACTCATAAATCGTATGACATTATTTATTGATTTATCCAAATATTCTACAAACAAGAAGACGGGACAAATGGATAGTCAACCGATAACTAAGACTCACTTTGCGTTGTTGAAGCTGAGATTTATGTGGTTGTTGAGTTCCCGACTTATCGAAACTTGACGTAAAATGAGAGAAAGAAAACAGTGAAACATAAACTTAAAAAAAAGTGAAAAATAACTTTCAAGTTAATAAATTATTTTTATGATGCTTCTTTAAACTTTATTACTTAATTCTCTTTAGTATTCAAAGTTTATGACTAATTTTAATATATTTTCCATCCATTCTTATTACTTTACTAAACCAAAACATAATATAAGTATTGGCGATCTATGTGCAGCTGATATAGGAAGGTATTACTGTGAATATCATGCTTCTCAACACCCTCCTTCCATGCTCATACCCGTATTTCCTCGAGAGTTAAACAAACCAAGTAGTCTATCATGAACTTTCATATAAACAAATGAGAATTCAAATTACAAAAAGGGTACTGGATATGACCAAATTACACAAAATACCCATATACTCTTTTACTCTGAATACAAGTCACATGCCATAACATTATCCTATATAGAAAAATGTTTATTTTTTTTTTGAAGGCCCATACCAAAGTCTGAAGCTTATGTATGTAATTACCATTTTCATCAATAGTAGGGAGGTGGGATGTCACGTCCCACATCGGATAGGGGAGAAACTTCCTAGCACTATATAAGTATGAGTTCCCCACCCAAAGATACGCTTTAAAGCAAAGTTGAGGCCCCTTATAGGGCCTGAAGTGGACAATATCTACATGGTTGAGCCTGGTCATTACAAATAGTATCAAAGTTGATCCCTAATCTAATGCTGGGGTTTGTTCTGCTGAACTCCTGTAGAGGTGTTTGTCTATTTGGTCTCTATTAATCCCATGGAACACAGCCAAGGACGTTGTGTCTCAGCGAGGATGATGTTTTGTCACATCGCATCGGGAGCAAGTGGTAAACTTCTGCATCAGATAAATATGGGCTCCTCTCAACCTAGTAAACTTGTTTTAAAGCCATGAGGGTCCCTTAGGCCCGAAGCGGATAATATTTACATGGTTGAGTCGGATTGTTACATGGAAGAACCTTGAAGCTAACATAAAACTATATACTTTTGCATGCAATATGATATTGATGAAGGCTTATAATTACCATTTTCAATATACTCAAGCCGGGAGCAAAATAAAATAAAATTACCTCTTATAACCCGACAAATTTCAAACGCCCAAATCCAAATGCCTACTTGAGAATTTTCGGTTCAGAGGTAGCCTTCTGCCCTCTTTGTGGATGAATAGTATGAAGCCAAGGAGAGGCGTGATGTTTCGCTTGCGTAGTGGGCGATGGCCTGCTTCGTAAAAGATGCGTAGATTGTGTTATGCCATATGCTAGTGAACTTTAATAAATTGTTAGAGAATCGCACAATCGTTTCCCATTTGAGATCTAGATTAAGGCAAGAAGTTGAAACCGGCTAGACTCAACTTGGACGGGTATACCCTTTGGCCATCTACATCCTACTACATTATAAGTAGAAAAATCCGACCCTATTTTGCCAAAACTCGCAAGCTCGAGCTTTTAGAGAGCTCGGGTCGCTTAATATGGTATTAGAGCTTGGTCTCGTAGGAGGTTGCGGATCGAGACCTCTCTCTGAAATTCTACCCCATTTGTTAATTTGGAGTCTACGATGATTTTGTTTTGGTTTGTTTTTAAAGACATGATATTCATATTTAACCCAAATTCTACAAGCTTGAGCTTTTAGAGAGTTTGCGGAACCCAGAAAGAGGCCTCTATGGCAAAGATCGTGCTTGTATCATTTCTAATACAACATGGAAAGAGAAGTGTATTCCATTATGACTAAACCCGTTATAATGATAACTATCCAATTTCTATCTTGTTTTTTCTCTCTCTCGAATTCGATTACGTCATGACATTCTTCGAATTTATACTCATCCGTCTATATATATATATATATATATAGGTATATATATATATATATATATATATATATATATATATATAAGAGACAGTTAAACGACCAACTTTCCTAAAATTCAAGTTTGTGGTGGATTTCGATTTAATATGAATACACCTCCCTCAATCGATGGCTGCCTCATACTGGGTGATTGGAAAGTCAAATAAACTAAACAGAGTCCTTTATGGACTTTAAAATAAACAAATGAATACACCCTCCCTAAACAGAGTCCTTTTTATACTCATCTGTCTATATATTGTTAAACAATCAACTTTCCAAACCTGCTCAGGATTCCGATGACATGACACAGACTCTCCTCACATGTGACCCTATACCCGCACGTGAAAGTCAACAAACCAACAGAGTCCTTATGGACTTTTTAAATAAACAAACGGCGATTCAAATTGCAGGAGGCGGCCGAACTCCGCACCTCTTGCCAAACCAAGTTATGATACTATGTTAAAAGCCCAACTCTCCTAAAGGGTCAAGCTTGTAGGATTTGGGTTTCATATGGATCTCATGCTCTTCAACAATGACTAAACCTGTTATAATGATAATTATCCAATTTCTATCTTGTTTTTTCTACCTGGCTGATATTTTTTTTATAAATTTATATATCCATCTGTCTATATATATGGACAGATGTATGGATATATACATACATATATAAATATATATTGAGAGAAAATGAGATACCATATCCAGAAACCTTCATTCAGTCCAACTGTTTTGAATGTTTCTTTTCTACAGCTTCCTTCAGTTTTTTCCCCAGTGCAAATGCTAAAGGAGGAGGGACAGCATTTCCGATTTGCCGATGCTTGTGGTGAATTTTTCCAGCGAATTTATAGGTATCTGCAAAACCCTGTATATGAAAGGGAATTTAGCAGTTTACCATATGGAAAAAGTAATCCATCTTCTACACTACAAGAAAGTTCTATTAAAAAGAAAGAAAATGTACAAACAACGATATGCCAAGTCTTCATTCAACTGCAAAATACCAAATTCATTTTGTTTTATTTAGGATTATGGATTGTTATATAGCATTGCAAATGATGGGAATAATAATAAAATATTCATAACATTCACTATTTATATCCAAATATTCCAAGATATTCTTCATGTTACTTGTAAAATATTAAATTATCATGACAGCTACAACCTTGCTTCTTATCTGAATCCATCATAAAACAAATTTTATTTTATATATATATATATATATATATATATATATATATATATACCACAAATGTAATATATGATACGTGCCATGGTTGTTTCCATAAATAAATTTTAAGAACGATTTCAAATCACTTTCGTGAGAGAATATTAATATTACTGGTTAAAAATAAAAAAGGAAAGAGAATGATCTTCTATGGTGTGAAAATCAAAACTATGTTGTTGAAAACATGCATTGAAAATCAAGCTTCTATGTAATTATTGTTATAATTAATAAATGAAGATGTTCTTCAAATAATATATATTTAATAAAAAGGATGATCATTAAATTGGAAAGTTAGATTTTGAACATAACACATTATACATTATTAGGACAATATTTTCTTCTTGTTATATTGGTTAAGACTTATTATAAATTCAGATATGCTAATACTTATTAGGACCACGGACTTGGAACTAAAAAAAATTATAACCGTTAGGAAAATTTATTTTATGTGATTTTAGTAATAATGTGTTATTCAATAATTAAGTCGAGTAAGGTCTGACAGAGTAATATGAATCATCGTCCAACATGACATGTTTATGACTAGATCGCCCTATTTATTCAAAAAAATAAAATTTTAAACGAAAGCCAAATATACTATATATGTCAAGATTATAAGTACAGCACCAAATCAAATTCTCTTGTGATAGATTTTGGAGCCAATTATCAAATGGAGTTTTGCAAGTTGATACAAATTTAACTTAAATGCGATTACACTCAAAACCTAAGGTCTGAAAGTGTGGTGTGAATGTATATCAAACTATGCTACCCCTATATAATGGTAAGAAACTCTTTCGGAAATAACTTGATGGTTATAGTTTACACACGCTCTAACTCTTGATAAAGATTTGTACCTTCATATCTGATGATGTTAAACTATTCCTTACTAATGCAAACTGTTAACCTAAAAGTTCAAGTTTGTAGGATTTGAGTTTAATATGAATATCATGGCTTCACACCCTCCCTCATGTGCATGCGGTTCCATACCCTTGCACATGCAAAGTTAAAGTCCATTATGGATTTTCAAATCAACAAATGAGGATCAAATATTTAAATTTGCAAGGAGATGGTTCGAACCCATGATCTCTTACCAAATTAAGCTCTAAAATTGTTAAACGACCAACTTTGTTAAAAGATAGAGCTTGTAGGATTTGAGTTTAATATGAATATCATGCTTCACACTAACAAACAGATGAAAAAGAAACAACCAGCAGATGAGACTTACTTGAGTGCGAGCACATTCACGAACCGAAAGAATCCTGTCACAGTGCAGGTGAAAGCACATTCAACCTTACCCATTGGTTGAGGATTTGTAATAGAGGTAGGAAAATGCCCTTCCCAGTCCAGCCTTCCCAGTACTCCTTTCCACTGATTATGCCTTTTGGCTGTGTTTATCAGCCAAGAAGGTAAGAGTTTTGCTGTGAGCCCTGAGGAGAGAAGGACCTGCAGAAATATAAAGAGGGTAAAATTTTAAGAGCAAGCAATAACGAGACGATAGTTCATTAGAAGACATTCAAATCAAAAGCAAATTCTTTTGATTGACATTAATATTTGAAGAGGAGTACCTTTCCATTTTTTATCTCATGCCAATCAGCGCCTGGGCGTTTTGGAACTTCTTGGCATCGGATGAGATTCAGCTCGTTCATTTTCTTGGAGATATGATCAGTTAGAATTGACATATCTCCTCGAAACTTTCTTTGGTACCAAGATGAAGCTTCAGTTGGGTACTGTTCAAAGTAATGCAAGGAAACAGTCAGGTATGACAAAAGGATTAGGGTGCAGAAATAGATTGAAGCTTGTCTGAAATATTGTGAAGAAACCCCCACCTCCACAGTTAATTCGCCACCTCCATTGCCAATGTTTGGGAGATCCCCAATCGCATCCCTGACAGTTATGGCGCGGAAAGGCCCGCCATTTGCAGTACTATGGACAACAGCATAGTTTTACCTTAGGTCTGGCCCTGCAAAAACATGCATTGGCTCAGGCCATTCTGGGAGTGTTTCCTCAGGAGATGCTGCCCATGTAAACACGTCAGACGCGATTGGGGGATCCCATAGCTCAGCTTCTAACACGCCAAATCTCACCTAAAAAAAATGGAAAAATAAGGTATTAACAAAAAAGCTAGGAAGATTTTTTTCATCATTATCCAGCTGATGACCATAAATCTCATTTAATAACATTGAGAAACGGCAATCTCCAAACATAAATTTGCTTTTCCTGTAGTTTGCGGTCAGGAAATCCATGAGAGACCTATACCGTTTCCTACTAGTTACCAGCTTTGCTAATTCGACAAAATTATCACCAGATATGCAAAATGTAATGGCCAGTAATGGAGAAAGCTGCGTGATACGTGGGCATTCAAATTAGAGATGAAACAGAAGAAAAATCCATGTACCCTGATAACCCATTTCAGGAGTGAAGCTACGGTTAAACGAATGTTTGCCCTTTGTTGAATGTTAAAAAGTTTCTCACATTCTCCAGGAAAAACCTAGGCCGAAAGTAATCAGCAAAGGATAAGAACGCTAAGATCATCTCACATTGCGTCTTACTCCACTTACCCTGGTGCACCTGTTCATTCAGAAACCTGCACAGAAACAGACAGCTTTACTAAAATTGCTCACAGAAGTAGAGTATGTAAGTAGAAGAAAGGTCACAAACTCCTTGTACTGCATGGAAGCCCTCAATGATGAAATCCACTTGTCAGACAGGCAAATTATGTATGTCCTTTTTATCAAGTTTTTCAGCTAACTCAGCAGCCTCAGACGTGGAAACACAGTCATCTTCATCCCCGCATGCCGACATAATAGCTCTGTTTAAACAAACCACTAATGACTGCTTAGCAATGAGAAAATGCATAATACAATAAATTAGCCTGATCAAAAGAAAAAGGGAAAAAAATGTCTCTCATGAACATAAATACAAAAGAATGACAAGAAACAAAAAAGGAAAAAGAAAAAACAAGTGTAGTTTTTTTTTAATTTCTTGTGAAAGCAACAACTCACCTAAGGATAACATTACAATCATTGTTGAAAATCAGAGAGTCTGGATGGTTAAGGTGAAATGCTTCTCCTGCATGTTCTTCATTTTCGATTGCCCACTTGGTCAGCGAAACACCTAAAGTTAGTAATACAAGGAGATGAGATAATCGTAATTGGATAAGAAAGATGAACCTTAATTTATTACACTACCAACTTCTCTAAAAGCTTAAGCTGTTAAGATATAAACCTACAACATATATATATATATATATATATATATATATATATATATATATATATATATATATATATACCAATAAGGACTTGAACCAGAAACCTCCCACAAGCCCTCCCGTCCCTCTACCAAGCTAACATAAACAATGTTTCTGGACTTATGGAATATATTGTAATAAAGGAGGTTACCAGCTCGCTGTAAGTCTCCAAGGTTTCACCACAACCAGCGAATACATCTAGAGTGGCTAGGGGTTCTACCACGCTCTCCCTGCCTATATCCTTGTTGCTTTCCTACACGCTTGCTTCAACAACGCCCATGTCGGAAGAGCTTAATTTGAGACGAGGCGCAATTTGTTCACAAAATGGAAATTATAGTCCTTAGAGAGAAAAAAGCATTCAATAATTTTCAAAGCAAAAATGAAAAGGAGATTTAAAGTAGACCATGAAAGCAATAAAAAGAGATTATTTAAATGGTGGAATTCATTGATCAATTATTTGGATAAATTAACATGTATCATGGCATGGGATAAAAAGAAAAGTTACCTTTTTAATAGCTCTTTTGTCAGGATCATATTGACTTTGACAGAAGAAAATATGCTGAAATTCAGCAGGGGCATTATAAGCAGGAAGATCATGCTTCTTTCTAACTTCGCATTTTCCTTCTATAGCCATGAGAGGTACAATGACTATTTGTGTACTGTAGTAAACCTGAAATTTCAATTACAGAGTAATCTTGTGATACATCTGAAATAATTTCAGAAAGGAAACATAAAAGAATTTCCACAGTGGATATCATGAAAGTGCACAAAAAGTTCCATGCTTACAGAGTAATCTTGTGACACATCTGAAATAATTTCAGAAAGGAAACATAAAAGAATTTCCACAGTGGATATCATGAAAGTGCACAAAAAGTTCAATGCTTATATTAGAAAATCTTAAATTTGATTTCTCATACTTCTATGATACCAACTTTGACTTGTAGTTTAGATATTCAAGCATTTGACGACCTATTTAAGAGTGACTTTCATGTGGCCATTCCATGAAACTGACAATATAAATTACAAATATTCTCGGGGTGCTTGAAAACATATTATATGCATGTTGTTCCATACATAGAGGAAGCAACACATATGATTCTTGAAATAGTAGTTCCTTGCAAAGACAAAAAATATGTTCTTACCTCTCGAACATCAGAAAGGTGTGCCTTCTCTGGTGAAATGTCATCTGGTTTGAAAAATCTCCTCACTTTAACCTTGGTAGATTCAGGGTCAGCCAGCTTGTACGACTCGGGATAATTTGATCTCAGTAAATGGCAAACAACAAAAGGTTTGAACCTCATATCATTTCCTACTCTTTGAGGTATCCATGGCCTTCCATCAGCTGCAAAATAATGGGGGCGGGAGGTAGACAAAATCTTTAACAGAATACTCAGCTCCTTTATGAGGCTAAAAACAATGTCTTGGACTTGTTCACTTTAAAGATTTCCTTCTCTTTCTGAGTTTCCTTCATTTTACAAGATTGACAAACTCCCGCTGCAAGGCCCATGGTATTGGTTGAGAGACAAAGAAAGCACCTCTCTCTGGCCAATACAAGCTTCTACAATAATATTCTAATGGCAATCCTCTCCTTCTCCTCTCCTCTGCCCTTGCCCGGTCAATCTTATCATTGTTTGCATTAGTCTTCCTGTGCTGATATCCCCAAGGTGTCAACCGGATATCCATGACCACTGTCTGTTTAACATCGCCCAGATCAAATACCAGGCAGTCATTGGTGAAAAATACCTCTCTCTCATTAGCACTGGTGCCAAGAACTGTCTGCAATCCTCGCAGCATCAGTCTGCCATGGACCATTTTTCTGCCATCTGAATTCTCAAACATGTACTCCACAAAATATATAGGAGAAACATCATCTGAGTCATCCATTTCCACCAGCACAGAACTACCAGCAACAGCCGCATCTCCACGAACAATAGCCCGTTTGTAAAGAGTCTCTCCTGCACATGTTTTGTCCCCCGGCTGTCCATCCCATGTAATTTCTTTATTGGAAGAACAAAATTTTGTTGGTTTTACTACTGAATAAGGTTTCTTAATCTTCTCAAGAAGCAATGTTCTCTCTTCTTCTACCTTAGAATCTTCTTCCATATTTTCCACTTCTTCATCTTCTTTCCCTATTTCTTCATCCTCGTTCCCTGTTTCTTCATCCTCATTCACTTTAAAGCCACGTCCCCCTCTAATTTTCTGGCAAGTAGTTGGAATGGGAACTCTCCCCAGATCCTGTTGACCAGTTTTGTTGTAGTAGCTGATATTACTTTCCCTTTGGTTTCATTTTTTTTCTCTTTATCACAAATTCTCAGGCTTTGCTTTGGCACCCTACCTGCTGCAGTTGCCTTCCCAAGCAAAGAACCCTTACTCTTTCTCTTTTTGTCCCGGAGAGCAGCGAGTACAGGCAACTCACAGAATACGTTATCGTTTTGCTTGCATGTCTCATCTAAGCCAATCAGTTGATCATGGATAAAGTCTCCCTGTGAAATAACAAAGTTTTCAACGGACAAACCTGACAAAAACTTCCTACCTTGAGCCATGGAGCTAACAACTCCAGCTACCAGTTCATCAAGGCTCACATTGGGATTTCCTCCACAAGAGTTTGACAATCTTTTATAGACCTCAATACAGGCTCGGGCTTTCTCATAGAAATTCTTATATGATGGCACATAGCCAGTCCTAGGCTCAACGCATTCATAGTCTGCAATTTAGTAGAGACCCAAATGACTGGCAGAGCCTTCCTCAAATCAGAAATTGCCCAGATTCCAGCCTCCCAAAATGTTCACATCTGATGCCCTTTTCCTTCTCCTCATCAGAACTTCCTTCCAGAACAATATTGTACCTGCAACATACATATTGCATATTTCTAACATTTCAATCGGCTGTGGTCGTCCATTCGAATCATAAAAAACAAAATTCGTGAGCCTCCTATTTGGCCTAGGAATATTTTCCCCAGTAGTTGACATCACAGCCACTTGCTCATCCTTCTCTATGGGTTGTCTTTTTGTTCCACTTACAAAATATTTATCAAACAAACCAACAGATGCTTTCTATTTTGGTTTCTTCCTAGAATCCCACAAGCACTTCCAAGGATGTCAGATATAAGTCTCTTTGGCCTTTGTTTGGTGGTCGCCAAAAAACTGGATTCTGAATCATCAGACTCAGAAACTGTAAGCATTGTTTCAGCCCTTTTTGTCCTTTCCATCCCTACGCAAAAGAATAGAGAGAATGAAAAAAAGACCAAAAGCAATTCATAAATATCCAAGGATGTAGAATCATAAACTTCCCAGAACAAAAGGTAAACAAAGATAATGGAAATGAGACCTTCAAGAAAAGCCCGAGAATGCATATCAGTGCTTAAAGATATCTATGGACAGTATCATCAGAAAGTTCTATATAAAAATGACAATGTTGAACCAGAAGGCAGGCATTTGGAGGAATCAATGATTGAAAAAAAACATCTGCTAAAACCTCAAGATGAATACAGAAGTGGTAAGAACAAAGTGAACCTGACATGCAACCTTCAGATGTAGCCAGCATGGATGATATTAGCAGGACTCGGAAAGATTAGAGGAAGTGTCATGGAGGTCTATTGTAACTGTTTTTATACTTAAATATACGTGATATGCAAATGCCAACTAAAGCATGCAACCCCTTAAAAAAGGAAAATTAATCAAGATACTATATGAATGTAAAAAAGGGGTCTTTGTCCTTCTATATCTGTTTCAAATTGAGTTTTAATACTTATCCTTGTCCCGTGTATGAAGGTTTGAAGGCGTTCTGACTGACACGTGTGCTACCCATCAAACAATATGTTCTGGAGGTACAGTTGACTAAAAATTTTGATCAGTGACACTCATTAAAACAATGATGCGAGCAGGGATATTATTTATTCTTTCAAAAAAAAAATAATTTATTACTTAATATGTCTACACAAAATTAATTACTCCAAACAACACATCTTACAACGTTGAAAAAATGAGCAACCGTTATCATGCACGTATAGAAGGAAATGTAAATATTCCAAATTGATGTAGGTGAAATTAACTGCATGATATCAAATCAAAATAAACAAGAATGTGACTCATGAAATTAGCATATTTAAATTTAAAAACCAGCATATAATGCATGATTAATAATCATACTTCTTTTACTAAGAAATTAACCATAGAGCTACATCTGATTTTGCACAAATTTGGTTTGTTACTTACTAAATCAATCAACACTAATCAATGAGCCAAACTATGTATCTACAACAAATAAAAAGTAAGCAATCTACAAAATCATGCTTGTACATGATAAAATTCAATTCCAACAAGGAAGACAAAATGCATAACAACTACATAATGGTATAACTGCATCGTTTACTTTACACTACACATTATCATCTAAACAATGTTCAATTTAATATAGCCTAACTAACTACCAGAAATTAATTCCATTTCCTACAAGTTCATACATGTAGAAAATTTTTGATATGCAAATTGTACCCTTAGAACAGAAATATGTGCCACAAATTTTCAACAACTGACTCACTTTGAAAATATAAAGAGAATGGGAGTAGCTAGAAATCAAAATGACAATTGAAATCAAGAAGGTAGCTAGACAAACCAGAAAGTTGAGATATGAGAAAGTAATCAAAATCATGTAACACAAGCACATACATACATCACAAGAGTAGAGATCCAAACACTGACCCTAGATAAACACTCAGATTTCGAATGATTTACCCCAATTTCAATTCTAACTTGTTGGGGAGGCACTATTTATTACAATTTTTATGTATATAAAATGGAAGCAATGTAATGGAATCATACATTGGCAACAAATTTAAATTCTTTCCTAGTATAGCAACAAAGATCATAAAAATGGAAAAAAGAGATACATAAGAAAAATTTAATATGTGAATTATCATTGTGTGCTTAATGTTATCAATGTACCAAGGCTCGAGGATTGGTGGTGTTTTAATTATCATATCTGGATTGATTCTCTCTCACAAACTATACTTAGTAACCATTTAATGAGGGTGATAGCCATGATGTAAATAAAAAACATTTTTGACATTTTGGCTGTGGGACCCAGTGGTAAATTTTTAAAAAGCATAAGGCTAATTGCCATTCATTTAAATATTTCAGGCTTAATTTGGGTCATCCACATGATAGGTATATGTTTATTCCTTTTATGCTCTTTTTTTAATAGTCGGTATAGATAGGACAACTATTAGTATCATTTGAGTGCTTATATTCTCTAGGGTTACACTAGTTCTATAAAATTTATTATATTTGCTTCACCAGCAAGCATGCTGTATTTCCATAACGGGGTTAGAATCAACACCCAGAGAAATTTGGGGGAGTAAAGAGGCTTTTGCTTTCTATCATCTAAAGGTGCAGATGGGCTTGCAGTCAGCTAACAGTGGGACACTGCCTTTAAGAGTGTTCATGAAAGCAAGAGCACATTAGGCATGAAGTTGTTACTAATCATAATGTAATTGTACTAAACCGACAGTCTCTTAAAGTAGAAATACAATGTACAATTTAAAATATTCTAAGGATAAGAGAAAATAGTAAGATTTAATTATTTAATACAATATGCAGCTAAGTCCTTCCAAATGGGACTATTTAAATCCATGACCACTCTTATCCTAGGGATGTAGAAGTATACATGAATTGATGCATCTTAAGCATAGTATAAAATGCATCTCCAACTTAAGACTGAAAGTAATTTATTTGATAAAGAAAAGTAAATCAATTCGATGTTAGAACAATCACCAATGGCAATTATTGTATATCTAGAATTTCTGAGTTATCTTACTTCTTGATGTCAAACATATCTACTATTGTGGATGAAATGTCCTCCGATCTCAAAATCCACCTTCCAATACCCCATAAGCGATAAAGGTTTCTACAATAATCTTACTCCATAGATGATCCTATTCCTCTTATCGGCGAGTATTGTGGGTACCATGGCCTTTATTTAACACTCCAATTCAAAGGTTGAGACGGATCAAGTTCGAGGCTAGGCCTTGCACATAGGCTAGACTAGTATCCCACACTACGAACACGGATCCAGACCACGCCCCCGAATCGGCCGTGGATTACGTGATCTACTTGAGGCTGCGGGATTTATTGTAGGACACATCATCTCCCTAGGCGGGGCATTTGTAGTCTCTAAGAAGATGGCGATGATAATTTCGGTGATCCCTCACGGCTCAGCACATCTTTCCACAAATCATGTATGTAACCGCCCTTAGGATGATCAAACAATTCTTGAGGCGAAAGATTCGAATAACTTGGTTATCCAAAAGGAAGAACGAGGCCACAGGCGTGCAAATCAGGCGTCCCACCTTCCCATTTCGCAAACCAATCACTCACTTTCCATAAAAAGTGGATCATCCTCCTCTTTCATAAATAAGGAAGGAATTGCAACGGGGAGAATACAAATACCTAATGATAAAGCGCGTACTTTCTCTCGATTTCTCGATCGACTTAAGCATGAGGTGGCCGACCTACTTGTCGCCGATTCCTTGTTTGCAGATCATAGCTAGGTTGATGCCCGACGATCACGGTGACTCGAGAATCGAGGCAAGCAAGTATCGATCTTCTCATTATTTGCCTTTGCCTTCCTAATGCTTTGATATCGCCGAATTATTAATCGGGGTTCCCTAATATTTGTTATTTGAACCGATTGATTTACGCTACCATTGCAACCATTGCGGAGTACCATCTCTGGTGATGTCGCCAAGAAACGTCTACAATCTATTGTCTCTGGGATTCTCAGAGTCACCGGATCGTTGGGGCATCAACCTAGCAGCAAGGACTTGCAAACAAACAAAGAGGCCCGACGACATTGTCTTGGTAAGCTACGATGTAAGTCAAGCCAATCGGGAGAGAAAGTACGTCAGTTTATTAGTAAGGTATTCGAGAGTCTTCCTGTTACGATTCCTTCCTTATTTATGAAGGAGGAGGATGGTAAACTTTTTATGGAAAGTGGGTGATTGGTTTGCGAAATGGGAAGGTGGGAAGCTTGATTTGCTCGTCGGGGTCTGTTCTTCCTTTTGGATAACCAAGTTATTCGAATCTTTCGCCTCAAGAATCGTTTGATCATCCTAAGGGTGGTTACGTACGTGATTCGTGGGGAGGATGTGTTTCAGTACAACGAGGATCGGTTGGGAGGTATTAGTACGCGCCTATCTTCTTGGGGCGAAGTCGATTGGGGAGATGATGTGTCGACAATCTTGCAAGCCTTATTTGTGATCCCGGGTAATCCGGCGAGTTAGTCGTGGTTTGGATCCGTGTTCGTGTGAGATGCTAGGCTGGCTTTGTGAGGCGAGGAGTACTTAGGCTTGAAGCTTGGGCCTGGCTTATGGACTTTAATCTGTCTGGGCCTTTTGAATTGGAGTCTTTGGGCCAGACAATGGGTACCCACAATGCCCCTTTTCCCTCTCTTGGGGAGATCGGTCTTCCCGGTACGGGAAAAATACCGTATTCTTGACACCTTGTTGTTGGAATGGGGGCCGTTAATGCTTATTATTTCGGCCCGCAGCGTTCACAGGGGGTTTTATTACAATTCGCACATTTAATGTGGCTTTTGGGGTTCCCCACGGGTTGAAACCCTATAAAAATTTGCGGGAGTAATAGTTCTTTTGTTGCTCTTGTGGCCGGTTTTGAGTTTTCGGTGTGTATGTATGTCTAGGCCCACTTTTAGTCTTTGCCGTGGCTTGTGCTTTCCCCGGTGCTCATGTGTTGAGTGTGATGTTGATAGAAATTCGACGGATGCTACAAGAAGGAACGTGTTGGAGGCGCACTAATTTGCTTTAGAGGGATATTTTTAGGCCTTATATGCCCCTTCTTAAAGCATCGTTGAATGGTATTTGTAATCATTTTGCCCAGGGTTATCGTGGTCGAACTTTTTCTTTTCATTTTCTTTAGGATCTCTTTTTAATTTTCTTCCCTTTTCTTCTTTCTTAGGCTCTGTTTTCCCGTCTCTTTTGGCCCTGCTGATTCGCATGCAAAATAGATGTACCGGAATCAACAAAATTTATATCCACAAATCCTAACTGCTTAGTAGCGAGCTCTTTGCGGTATGGTGATCCCCAGGGTCGAACACGGGGATGGGTTTTCTTCGTGAGAGAAGGAGTTGCGATGGATTAAAAATGGTGTTCCTCTTTGGATTTAAGTTTTGTAAGCAGTGGGGTTTTGATGGTGGCGGAAATAAATTGAAATAAAAGTTAAAAGAGAACTCCTTGAAGTCTCAGGCCACTGGGTTAGGGTTCTAAGGCAGCAGTCATGTCCTTGGGTCTTTTTCCTCGCATTGGGAAGGATGACCTATAGTCATTTCCCGAACCGGATCTTCATTTAGCTTTAAAACCTAAACCCTATAATTTTTCCTCTTGAACAATGGCATTTAATGAGCATAAATGCTCTAGATGGGTAACACACCTCTTAAGCCTACCCTACAGTAACTAATAGGAACCAACTAGCGGGTATCGGTGGATCTAGCGATAAATATCACTTGAACCCAAAAGCTTACCAAATACACGTTAGTGAGGACATACTAGGAGATTTTAGCTTTGAGGTGAGAAGCGAGGCAGCGAGCACCCGTAAATGCTTACATGAAAAGCAAAGAGAACCTTGACTTACCTTAAAACTGGCACCCAGTGGCTTCCCCTTCAAGGATGAGGGGCCTTAGCCAAACATCCCTTGATTTGTCATCATCAAGGGGTGTTTGGATGGTGAGAAAGTGCAAGAAAGTGAAGGAAAAAGGAGAGAAAATCACACAGGAGCGGGAGGAGAGGAAACTTCGGTGCGATTTTATTGGCGATTGATGGGTGAAGTTGATTGATGTTACAAGCTTAGTGAGCTTATATAGATGTCAATATCAAAAATTACAAAAATGTATAAAGGGACCAAAATTACATCAAGGGTAGATTTGTGAAACCCGCAAAGTGGAATTAGCGATCCTTAACGAGGAGTGCATGGGAGCGGTGTTGAAAGTCGCAGCCTGCGAAATTTGCAGGTGCGAATTTTAGTAACCACCGCCAAATTTCCAACATGCCTTCCTTCTCTTACGCATTTTTGCTCCAAATCTCCTCTGGTTCAATTATGCATCTTCGAATTTGGCTCGGGTTCATCGTGTTTGAATTAGATTGAAGATAATGAGGTATTTGGCCTGCAAAACTACAAAAAATAGCTACAAAATGTGATCAGTAGCAAAGCCGGATCTCAATGTATCAATTGGGTTATTTAAGTTGATTAGTATACAAAAAGTGCTTAAAACCTGCAATAAACAGGGCTCAAAATAGCATTATTTGGGTACTAATCACTCCCCCCAACCGACACATTGCTAGTCCCTTAGCAATGATAAAAAGAAGGAAGATCATGCAAGCTATGTGTATGCGAAAAGGGATTGTCTGTTCAAAAAGTGTGTGTATAAGTAATGCCCTACCCTAAGTATGAAAAATTGGGACTCTGCATAAAAACGAGCTTGGGAGAATAAATGCCATACAGGAACAAGTTTCAGAGCAGTGTCCATTCCAAGGAAATCAACCTGAACTTCCACCAAAATCTAAGTGTTTAGGTGATAGTTTTTACCAATAAGTTGCTAAAAGTACTCTCCCCATTGACTACATGATACCTTAGGCTGGCAGCCAACCTAAATAGATCCGGTTCCAACTCTTATTTCACACCTCTTACGTATTGTAGGATGCAATCGCGAGAATTCGACTTCACGAAGTCCGTGTAATGGGGATCCACCGATGACTCCCGACCGAGCTAAGGTTTAGGGCATCGGAAGTGGATCTTTGACGGCTAACTCCACAGGTTTCACCCCGGACTTCGAATGATTTCGAGAATCCAGCACCTACAACTCGCTAAACTCCACCCATCCACCCATGTAGCGAGCACTAAGTCGGTGGCTCCCAACCAGTTGGCTTAGGGCACCAGGCTTTAAAGGCTTTCGTCGTAGACCCCTCGGACCGTCTTTCGGGTTTTCAGTAGCGCCCGCGACTTTTTCTATTCTCTTTTCTTTTTTTCTTTTTCTTTTCTTTTCTTTTTCTTTTCTTTTCTTTTGTTTTTCTTTTGGAAGACACATTGGCCTTCTTTTCATGGGGTGCATTAACTATTAAAAGGTAAATCCCAGCGAAGCTAAGACGATTTTGCAAAAGTAAGAGGGGGGGCATCGACTTCCAGCCTAATGAAAGAAAACTGAAGTGCATTGTGTGTTTGGTTAGCTAATGGTGGAAGACAGGGTTGAATACCGGGGGTCTTCAGCGCACGTGACACTTCGATCATGCATGGAGCTAATCTAGCATTGATGGTATCATACGGTCTTTCAACTTTTCGGCCTCTGAAATACGGAACCACAAAAAATGGGGCAAAATGATTTTTCAAAGTGTAGAAACATGGAGATTTGTATGAAATATATAACGATTGTATTTCACAAAATTTTTCGACTTTTCAAAATGAAGTATGCAACAAGTCATTAACATACAAAAAATGGGCTTTTCTTTGACGGATGTACAAGAAGCTGAAATCGGCGAGTATGAACATCACTTCAACACTAACTCTCCCCCAACCAAGTATGCAATTGTCCGCAATAGGGTGTAGGTGGAAAGTTAGTGGAGGAAGTGATGCACCTCCAGTCGGTGGGTGATGAAGAATCATCCTCGGCTGGACGGGTTGAGCCGCCGTGAGCTGGGCCGATGCCGCACCGCCAATACAAAGAAAAACAAGCAAACAACTGATCATAAAAAGATCATTAACAAAACTAAACTTAAACAAAACTAAGCAATTAAATTATAACAAAAAATCTAGTGACTTATGAGATAATGTTAGTTTACTTCAAATGTGTAGCCTCGAGGGTTTCATTGTGGGGTCCAGAGGAGAATCTCCTCCCCGTTTCAGCAGTTACGCAGCATGTGGCTTCACTTTCTCATTCATCGACCTTGAATACTCTATTATCGCTTAGGTTGAGTAGTCTATCAACCATTGGGTATGCTTGATGAATGATGAATGGTCCAATCCATCTCGACTCAGTCATTCGAAAAAGTGCGAGTTCGAGTCATAAAGGGTGACTAATCCCTGATTGAAGTTCTTCCGGGTTATGAGCTGATCATGCCACTTCTTTAATTTGTCCTTCGCAATTTTTGAATTGAAGTAGGCGTCATTCCTAAGCTCTTCTAACTCATTGAGATCAAGGAGTCTTTTAAGGCTAGCTCTTCCCATGTCTAGATTCAATTTTTTTATTGCCCACCATGCCTTATAATCAATTTCCACAGGCAGGTGGCATGCCATGCCATAAACTAGGCGATAGGGGGACATTCCAAGGATGGTCTTGTATGCTGTTCTGTATGCCCACAAAGAGTCCAGAAGCTTGAGAGACCAATCCTTCCTGTTTGAGTTCACCACTTTCATCAATATAGTCTTGATTTCCCTATTGGCTAGCTCTACTTGGCCACTGGTCTGAGGATGATAAGGGGTGGCCACCACTTCGACACCATACTTGATAGGAGATTCTCAAAAGGTTTGTTGCGTAAATGTGAACCTCCATCACCGATTATGGCTTGGGGGACTTCAACTGAGAAAATGTTCCTCCTTTAAGAATTTCAATACGACTTTGTGGTCTCCGTCTACACTAAGATCAAGTCGACCCACTTCGACACATATTCACCCAACGAGATGGGCATATCCGAAGGAAGTAGAAATGGTCCCATGAAGTCGATGCCCCAAATGTCAAATAACTCAACAACCATACAGGTTCAAAGTGGGTACCATATGATCTAATGGTGAGATTTTTCCTCAACCCGCATTTGTCGATTGCTTGCGACATGGTATAGGCATCCTAAACAAAGACTCGCCAATAAACTCGCTTCGCAGCGACTTACTGCTTTCCGGGAAGCGAAATGACCCTCCATAGGCGCTGCCATGGCAAAGGGTCGAGTATCCTTTGTTCCTCCTTCCGACACACACTTTCTCATTATTTGATCAAAGACAATATTCAACAACAAATGTGGTTCTTCCCAACAAGAGGAGTGGACTTTTGCATGGAAGAACTTCGTCTCAGGTTTCCATTCCGCTGGCAACTCCCCCTGTTACCAAAGTTAGCAATGTGGGCAAACCAAGAACCTTGTCCACGGTGAGTAAAGAGACTCCCCTCACAGGGAATTAAGTCATAGATTGGAGGGTTGTGGGTGTTGTGTGCTATGGTTAGTCTGGAGAGATGATCAGCAACAACATTTTCCACACCCTTCTTATCCCGAATCTACAGGTTGAACTTTTGTAGTAAGAGGACCCATCTGATAAGCCTAGCCTAGGAATTTTGCTTAGTGAGTAGATATTTCAAAGTTGAATGATCTGTGAAGATAATTATATCTGCCCCTATCAAATATGCACGAAACTTGTCCAGTGCATAGACTACTGCCAATAATTCTTTCTCGGTGGTAGTGAAATTCCTCTTAGCTTCATTCAATGTTTTGCTAGCATAGTAAACCACATCACAGTTTCCTTTGCTTCTTTGTGTAGAATTGCTCCGTAGCGAGGTCACTTGCATCGCCACATAACCTCGAGCAAGCGCCGGTCGGGGAGCCCTCACTATTGAATGCGGTGGTTAAATAAGCCTTGAGCTCGATGAGTGCCTAAAACCTCATCTTACACTCAGCGTCGGTTCGTCATTTTCACATTTATTTTACTAATAATTTGATGGATTTTATGGCTAGATCACGATTTTGTATGCGGTGTGGTTCTGGGTTCAATGGATGAAAGAACAACTTTTGGAGGCGATTTTTGGAACAATGAGGAGTAGGCGAGGAAGTGGTAATCACGTCGCCGCGTCGTGCGTCGCCCGCGATCGGGTCAACATTGCGAGAAGTCAGCAGCCCCGTCATGGCGTCTTACGTCGTGGCGGTCGACTCGGGAAATCTGCCTGCCATCATTTAATGTACGGATGGCTGCAGTGGGAGTATCGGGAGGCGTACGAGACGGAGGCCACGGGTTCGAGGCGAGTGACCTTGACTTCGGAGGTGCCAGGGAGTGTAACGCTTTTCATTTTTCGGATATTTTAAGTTTTAGAACAATGTTTTCTTTATTAAACGGTTTCATCTTTTCTTCCATTATGTTCTAGATCTCTCTTCCTAGGGTTACATCAAACCACATCGCCTTCTGTGGATTCAAAGTTTGATCTTTCATGTTATTATTGTTATTAATTTGTCACATCTACTCTATACATTTCAATTATATGTTAATGTTTGGCGATGTTAGCATATGTCCTTAGCGGAGATCAGATTCGAGATGAGGGTATTCGGGGATGCAGGTAGAGTAGCCTTTAGCCGATTAGGTTAATAGAGATATTAGAACTGAAGGTGGCATTTGAGGTTAGAACATTTAGCATTTCGGAATCTTAGGAGTCGAGATAGAGATATACTCGATTAATTCACGAGATAGGCGGATATACCTCGAGAGAGGATATCTCGTGAGCAAGATCTTACGCCATTGACATATTACAAATATATTGAATAACGATTATCTTTAGAAAAGTAATCCATTGAGCGTGATAGGGGAGAGATTTAACCTTAGGCGTAACACCATTAATTACAGATCAATAGCTTTGTTGAAGTTTCCTTACTTAAATTTTCTGCTAGAATCAATTATTAGGATATTGTGCAGCGGGAACCTACGTAGTCAATTTACACCTTTCCTGTAGATCGATGTCAGGTACATTAGAATTTTGCTATATTAACAGGGCTACGCGTGCACTTGCGCACATAGGCATTCGTGCCTACTTAGCGTTTCGGCTGTCGAGTTTTGTGCCGTTCTTAGGAAATGTGACGGTTTAAATTGATATAGAGAGTGAACACATAGATAGTATTCTGAATTTTTCTTTTGTACATTGTTATTTTGATCTTGGTAATTGGGTTTGTTAGTTTGTGTGTTATTGCGGTGCTGAGGTTTTAGTGAGTCGTAAGCGGCCCGGCAGATTAATCGCTTTGTGTGATCTTTGAGCGAGAGAAAGACACGCACAGTTATGGCGAAACGAAGCGAGCAGTTAGAACTTAATAGTCATGGAAACAACGAAGAACAAGATTTTGGCGTTGAATATTGAACAGAGAAACGAATAAAGGAATCAACGTGAAGACCGTTGCTCTGACAGCGATCCTTACATGCTATTAGATGAGTTGTTTTACCACCAACGATTATTCAGGCAATGATCGACGACCAGATTCAAGCAAACAATTTGAATTGAAGTCGATCCGCGGTCACGGATGTGCGGAACATATTGTTCCATGGACTACCCGGCGGGAGCGAACATGCATTTGGCTAACTTCCGCCGAGTTTGCGATACCATCGAAGTACAATGGAGTTGCGGAAGAAGCTCTAAGATTACGGTTGTTCCACTTTCACTCGGGGATAGAGGCGACATTGGCTAACAGTCAACCACCGGATTCCATCACTACATGGAGCGATTTGAACAAAGTTTACCCGCGAGGATTCTTTCTGCCCGAAAATTGCGACTTCGTGCAGGAATCATCACGTTTGGTCTAAGAGGAGAACTGGCGAGGCATGGGACGGGTTCATGAATTGTGCGAGTGTCCTCACCAGGCTAACCAGATGGATGCAAGTCCGTACCTTCTACAATGGTGAAATGCAGCGAAACGATGATAGATGCCTCGGTGGAGGATCCTTGATGAAAACCACGCGAACCCGAGGCGTATGAGATATTGGAAGATCTGCAACCAACACTAATGTCGAGTGGCCTAGAGAGAAGGCTACACTAGTAAACACGATTGGAGTGGCATAGACAATGCAGTCCTCGACAATCACGGTAAATCATGTGGCTCGGTGACTAAACGGCTAAATGACAGCGACGAGGAGCGGCACATACCATACAGAGACCACTCCATGGGAGTTGTGTGAATGCAGTAGACAAACATAGTAGTGTGGGGTCATCGATTCGAGGAAAATCCTTGATGGAGCAAGCCCGATTATGTATCCAGGTTCGGTCCCGAATCAACCACGGCGGCAAAGGGCCGTATGGAAACAACTACGGAATCAAAATCAAGGCGGGTGTGTACTAATCGATCGAGCAATTCGAACAATCGGGTATGGATGGAGGAGCAATCAGGCTCTTCGCCATCCTAATCGAGTTAGTGAGCCACCACGAAAAAAAAAGTGGACTTAAGGCAAGCCCTTGCGGTCTCACCTCACAGCCTTCATGAAATGAGACCAAGGCAAATATGCGACGGGCAACTCAATTGAACAATCCAAGCGGCACGGTTGAAATTTGGAGGTACGAGATGGGTCGAGAATGGCGAATTTATTGGCGAGGCAACCGGGGTGCACTACGAGCAATTCGAGAGGCAAACCTAGAGGAGGGAAAGAATCTTTGTGAGGCCATCACTCCCCAGGAGTGGAAGAGGGTGGAGAACTTGGGGCCTGACCGGTGATACGAGAGACTAGAAAATAAGGACAAGACCAAAGCATCCCAAAGGACCAGATCTGAGATGAGCAGCCAGAGATCACGAGAGCAGTCAGATAATAAAGTCGGGAAGGAACAAGCAGACAGGACAAAAAAGAACGGATGAACTGTCTTAACAATTAGGTATCCTCGGAGGAGGTTGAAGAAAGGCAAGTTAGAGAAGCAATTTGCAAAGTTTCTTGACATCTTGAAACTACATATTAATATATACCCTTTTTGGAGCCTTTGGAAAGCATGCTGGATTACGTGAAATTCATGAGAAAGATCTTGGCGAGTAAGAAGAAGTTGGAGGAATATGGGACTATCGCTTTAAGCGAGAATGCCCAGTGCCATCACGCAAAGAAGCTCCTCGAAAACTTAGGATCGGGGTAGCTTTTCTATCTGGTTTCTATAGGGAATCGGGTGTGCAGGAAAGCCACAATGTGACTTGGGAGCCAGCGTCAACTTGATGCACTCGATGTTTAAAAGGCTAGGCTGGGAGAAGAAATCGACCACAATCGGTCTGACTTGCGGATAGGTCATACCAGCACACCCTCGAGGGGTATAGTCGAAATGTGCTAGTAAAAGTTGGTAAGTTCGATCCTTGAAACGGACTTTGTCATTACGGACATGGAGAACGACCTAGGTCCCATCATACTTGGTAGACCTTTCCACAGCCACGGAAAAGCTCGGATCAATGTGCGAAGGTGAACTCAAACTAAGAGTCCAAGGAGAGGCGAGATCACTCCATGTCTTCCAACCCACGAAGCACCCGGATGATGATCAAATAAGAAGATATCGCAGCTTCATTACACGGAGAGTTTCTGAGCGATCACGAGAAAAACCGAGGGGATAAGCCTATGACTGCACAGAAAGACACCGAGAAGGGCAAGGGTGTGAACAAGAATATTTCATCCACCTTGAACATGGGGTGTGAGCATTATAGGGAGATGCATAAGCATCTCCCAGCTCCTTATTCGGTCGCAAAAGTGAGATTCGAGAATTCGTCGAGGCTAACGACAGTATGTAACATAAGCGCTTCTTGGAGCAACCCAAGTGTTCCTAAAGATTTGTAGTTTAAGTTTCTATTGGTTATTTTCAGCAATTTTTGGTTTCTAGTTGTGTTCATGATCGGTGTTTCGGCTTGTTGGTTTAGTGCGGGACCGGAAGCGTGGATGTGGTCAACTACGGCGTGTTGATGCCCGGAATGAAGTTTACGTGGAGAGTTCTCGAAAAGAGTGGGCTGATAGTGTGTTCAAAATTTCTTGAGACACTCTACGTCACGTCGCGGCCGATCAAATTTCATCTCTGTCACGTCGCGGCGTGGAGATTCTCACGTCGCGGCGTCATTTTGGCTTCTACGTCACGTCGCGGCGTGGAGATTCTCACGTCGCGGCGTCATTTGGTCATTTACTGCGCCGCGTCGCGGCGTGGTCTTACGCGTTGCGGCGTCATTTGGTCGTAATCCTGCGCCCGCGTCGCGGCGTGGTCCCGCCTGTCGCTGACGTGTACTGTTTTTAGCCGAGAATAGTTCATTTTGGCTCTTCACCTCACACACCTTCACTCGCCAAAAACCCTGGCTCCCTGCATCCACGACCTTCACCGGACCTGTCCGAGACTCCCATCCAGCGTCGGAGACCTCACTTGCTCATGGCGACCTTTGTAAGTCACCCTCTTTGGCGGTTTTGGGTCATAGTGGCATTCCACCAGCATGCAGATTCTAGCTTAGTGCTGATGATGCAGGGTTCATTTGTGCGTCTTTGTGTAGTCTAGAGGTCTTTTAGAAATTCATTTCGGGTTAGCTAGGTTCCTTAGGGTCTTTGAGTCCCAATTAGGTTTTGTTGAGTCATTAGGTAGCTATTTAGTTGATTTTGTGGTGCACATTAGGTGTTCGGTTTTTATCACAGTTAGTATGCGCGAGCGAGAGAGTTGCTGCAGGTCGGCCCGCGAGGACGGAGCTCCCACGTTCGATGCCTCACGTTTTATAAGCGAGTCACCGTAGTCCGGTTTAGCACAATTTCTGTAGATCAGCCGTTAGGAAGGGGTTTCATCACCTGCGATGATTTCTTTAGAAGACAATCGAGGCTAAGGGTGGCGTGCATGCGACCTCGATCGGCGGCGATGAGCGTAGTTCGAGAGGAATTTTTACGTGACCTCGGCACCGTGTCTCAAGGGGCCGAGAGTGCAGTGTATTAGTCGACTTAGTCTTGAATTGATCAATAGCTTCTATGGCCTAGAGCATATCCCGCCGGGACCTTTTAATCAGCTCCGTGAGCATCCCGACTACCCTGAGGTCATCCGCGTATTGACCGAGAGCTGGGTGGTGGAGGATCAACGGTGCGGGCCATGCGGTCAATTTCAGGCGACATTTTGGCCTACATTCCCGAGGTTTGGCACCGCCCCAAATCACTTCGCGTCTTATCCAGACGACGAATGTGTGTGAGTGACAGCTTGATGTTCCTACTTTGAATTTCGCCATCATCGGGATATACCATTTCGATGTGGGGCAGGTTATAGGGGATGCTATCCTTCTCTTAGGAGACCTTGAAGATGAACACAGGGCCCCTTTCTGATTTTTGGCTTATGCAAACAAGCCGGGGTGCCTCTTGACGACAATGAGGCCTGGCTTCATTCGATTAAGGCCATATCGGTCAAGCGGGACACACACAGTGTCTCATGACACGAGGGTCTACGACTCGGGCCACGAGCCATCGAGACGGGGCGAGCTTCGATTATCGGGCGGCTTTGGGTCCCTAGGCGACACCGAGGATGGCGTAGGCCAGTCCTCGTCACCCACCTCCACCACCACCCTCGTTTCACCACCTCACCACCACCCAGACCTCAAGCGTAGTTTCTCCTACTCCTCCTTCCACGGGATCTTGAGGACCGGTGCTCGCTCAACGGCGTTGCAGCGCATTCGGGATGAGACCCGGGGAGCACCGAGTCCTCATTGCCCAGAATATGGAGGCGGCGCGTCTTGACATGCGGACGATTACGGCCAATCGGGCCATCATTCTCGGCGGCCAGGTCTATAGGGGCCCGACTCATTTCGACTTACGGCTGCAGCCACCACCACCTGCGCCGCGGTGATATTCGAGGAGTTCCCTTACCCTACATGTTTTTATCTTGCCGGTGGGGACCTTTGGATATTTTTGTTTGGGGAGGGATTGGTGATCGGGTACTATGTTTTGTGTTTGTTTATTGTGTTTTGGTTTTTTTAGTAGTGTGTAGTATTTTTAAGTGTTCGCATACTAGTGTGTGTTTTGTTTCGGTTATTTTACATAACATTCATGATGTATGTTGATTGTGATTATATTTTGGACAGTGTATATGTGGATTACTTTTATGTGTGCCATGTTGAAAATTAGTCCAATTTTGGATTAGGTTCACTATAAACTTGTTCAAGTATACATTGCTTGATGCTTTCAGTAATTGGGTTGAATAGTTAAAGATGAGTGAATGGTCCAGGGTAGTCAAGAAACCGAGTTCTCAAAAACCCTATCACACTCACACACTAGTGACTTTCAAGAGTATGCATAGGGTACAAACCAACTACTAAAAGTTCGATCAACCTAGGAGATTCGAACCATTTGAGTGATGGGACACCTAATCAAAAGAGGATTATGTGAGCTGACGAAAGAAAATACAAAAGCAGTAGAAAGAGAAAAGAAAAAAGAAATATAATAAAAATAGGTGTATGCATAGGAATAAGCAGGATAATCGATCGGAATCCAGGGCACGGTCGGGGGGCTATCAAAGCCTAATGCCTTGAGCCAGCGGGTCAGTGAGCTTCAACGCTTCATGGGACCAGAAGATGGATCGTTCACGCAACCTAGAACCATCGAGTTTGATTTGAGTGTTAGGGTGGTTGAAGGGAATTTAATGCTTGGTGCCCTTAACCAGCGGTAGAGGGAGTCACAATGGATCCCCGCTACAGGAACACTTAGCTAAAACTTCTTGGCACTAGGTCTTCTTCCATTTTTGTTTTGGTACATGAGACATTGCATTGCCTAGGTATGTGGACATAAATAATGGGTGCGTTCTATCCTTGTCTAGTTAAGCTAACTTCCTAATAGGCGGGTTGAGCAAGTTTGGGAGTATTAGAACCTAGGCATATTCAGGTCATTCACTATAAGCATAGGGGATTTGGGAAAGGCTATTGTTCCATGGGATTTGATCTGTAGTGGAGTTTCACCTATCTCGATCGAATTTCATAGAAAGTCAAATATCGTATGCATTCCTTTGAGCATTCGAAGTAACGAGTGGGTATGTGAGTCAGTCCAAATTGATCCCCTATTTTTCAACATGTGCATCACTGTCTTAGTGTTAGTTACATTATGTCGGGTGTGTGTGTCCTGTCTAGAGTCGGTTCTTGCTTGAGGACAAGCGAAACTAAATTTGGGGGTGTGATGAGTGCACAAACACTCATCTTACACTCGCGATCGGTTCGTCATTTTCACATTTTATAATAATTTATTAGTTTTGTGGCTAGATCCCTGATTTTGTAATACGGTGTGAGTTCTGAGGTTCGATGGAGGCGAAGAACAACTTTGGGGCAGTTTTGGAACAATGAGGAGCGGGGCGAGGGAAGTGGCGTCACGTGGCGGCGGTCGGGTCAGCATTCGCGAGAGTCGGCAGCCCCACGTCGCGGCGATCCCACGGCGCGGCGTCGGCTGGGAAATGCGCACCTCATCATTTTAAAGAGTACGGATGAGAAGCTCACGAGAGTGGGTATCGGGGCGTACGACGGAGCACGGATTTGAGGAAGCGAGTGACAGCGACCGAGTGCACACGAAGTGTATGGCAGCTTTTCATTTTTGGATATTTTTCGGATTTTAGAACAATGTTTTCTTTGATAAAACGGTTTCATCTTTTCTTCCATTATGTTACAGATCTCTTCTAGGGTTACATCAAACCACAGCCATGTCTGATGGATTAAAGTTTGATCTTTCATGTTATTCGATTGTTATTAATTTTGTCACATCTACTCTATACACGCATTTCAATTATATGTTAATGTTTGGCCAATGTTAGCATGTCGCCTTGGAGATCAGAGATTCGAGATGAGGGTATTTAGGGATCACAGGGTAGAGTAGCCTTTATGTGATTCGGTTAATAGAGATGTCGAACCTGAAGGTGGCATTTGGGGTTAGAACATTTAAGCATTTCGAATCTTAGAGTGGAGATGAGATATACTCGATTTCTATTCACGAGATAGAGCGGATATACCTCGAGAGAGGATATCTCGTGAGCAAGATCGCTCGCCATTGACATGTGCAAATATATTGAATATGAGTATCTTTAGAAAAAGTAATCCATTGAGCGTGATGAGAGATTTAACCACAGGCATGACTACCATTAATTCACTAGAATCAATAATAAGCTTAGTTGAAGTTTCCTTACTTAAATTTACCACTAGAATCAATTATTCCAAATATTATGCAGCGAAGCCTCTGCCAGTATTCACAGATTACTGTGGATCGATGTCGGAAATGCATTAAGTACACTATATTACTTGGGGCTACGCGTGCACTTGCGCACATAGGCATTCATTATACACACCGCGTTTTCG
The DNA here is from genome assembly GCA_016808115.1 of Tetrastigma voinierianum. Classification (NCBI taxonomy): domain Eukaryota; kingdom Viridiplantae; phylum Streptophyta; class Magnoliopsida; order Vitales; family Vitaceae; genus Tetrastigma; species Tetrastigma voinierianum. Next base: position 39,193 of record JAEQBH010003162.1, on the reverse strand, counting down.
GCCTGTCAAGCTCTTTAAACCTTTGTTGGCATTTCGCATCCCACTCAAACTTGGCATCTTTTTCTAGAAGCTTATAAAGTGGCTTGGAAATTTTTGAGAAGTCCTGTATGAACCTCCTACCTTAAAAGCACAAACGCCCGAATTGCCTCACAGTCTTGACATTTGTGGGGGCGGGGTTTGGAAATCAAATCAATTTTTGCTTTATCAACTTCAATTCCTTTCTACGAGTAATATGCCCCTAATACAGTGCAGATGACCGCCAAAATGGCATTTCTCCCGATTCGACTAGGACTCTCTATGCACACAGTGCGGGACGGTTTCCCGAGGTTGATTAGGTACTCCTCAAAACTCCCTCCACCATAGACTATAATATAGATCCATGTAAACTCCATAGTAACTCTACCAAATCGTGAAATGCTAAGCACATCATTTGTAGGAAATGCGGGGCATTTACAAGGTCAAGGCATCCTCTGTATGCATACGTGCCAAATGGGCATGTGAAGGTTGTCTTTTCTTGGTCCTCTACAGCAATCTCAATTTGGAAATATCCTGAATAGCCATCTAGGAAACAATAAAAGGGGTAGCCAGAAATCCTCTCAAGTAGTTGGTCTATGAATGGTAGAGGGAAGTGATCCTTCCTTGTTACTTCATTTAGCCTTTGATAATCAATGTATACCCTCCAACCCGTGGTAATGCGAGTGGGTATCTCCTCTCATTTTTCATTGTGCACCGTGGTTACCCCCGATTTCTTAGGCACTACCTGGGTCGGACTCACCCAGGTGCTATCTGATATGGGGTATATGATGCCCCGACTGCCGGTGGCACAAGACTTATGCTCTAATCACTTCTTGCATATGTGGGTTTAGCCTTCTCGTAATTTGCCTCATGACTTTGCCTCCTCCTCTAAGTAGATGTGGGTGGGTGCACATTCTTTGGGCTATGCCCTTCAAATGGAATATTCCACCCCAAGGCTTTCTTGTTCTCTCTGAGGTGTTCGGCGGGTGCTCCTCTTTGTGCAGTGTCGAGCAAGGATGAAATGACCACTGGACACTGCTCTTGCTCTTCCAAATAAGCATACTTCAGCTCCACAGGCAAGGGTTTAAGCTCCATTTTCTAGGGCTCACTGACTTCCTCTTCGATTACCAACGACAAAATTTCATGTTTTCTTCTCCAGTGTCCCTGCACAGATTTCATGTTAGCTTCCTGCTGCTCTTCTGCACACTCAGCCAACTCTTCAGTTAGTGTATCCTGCATCCCCTGCTGATCAGCTTGTTCCTCCAGGATGGTGTCAATGATGCATACTTCTTTTGGGACATCTTCCACTGGTTAGCATGTGCTTTTTACTTAGGTGGAAGATGTTGAGCTCTAGGGTCATGTTTCCGAAGGTAAGTTTCATGACACCATTTTCTGCGATTAAACAGCCGTGGAGGTGGCCAGAATGGTCTCCCGAGATAATAAGTACATAATTAGCCTGATGCTTGCTGGTTACGTGTCAAAGTACAACAAAATCCTCTTGGATAGTAGAATTTGTCCACTTGTATCGAGGACATTTTCAATCGCCGGTATTTTGATTGACTATCCAGCGAAACGAGTGTGATGGAGAGTGGGCTTTAACTCCCTAATGAGGCGCTGTACATGAATAGGGAGAGATTCACACTTGCTCCCAGTTTGCAGTGCTTTCTCCGCATAAGTGCCTCCTATATTAGCAGAGATGGTTGGACAACCGGATCTTTATATTTCCTTTGGAGTCTTGCATTGGATAATGGCGGCTTGTTCGATCGGAAGGCTTTCTTTCGACATTTAGCCATCTTTTCCTTTTGTGCTGGAGATCCTTAAAATTTTTGCATAGGTGGGGATTTGCTTGATCATGTCAAGTAGGGGTATGTTGACCTTCACTTGCCTCAATACCTCTAACATTTCAGCCTGATTAATGGCCTTCTTTTTAGCTTTTAATGCTTGAGGGAAAGGTGGAGATGTCTTATTTTTCTCAACAGTCTGCTTGATCACCACCTCCTCCGGTTCAGTCTCTATAGCTTCCTGCCCTAGGTCTATTGCCTTGGGTGATGGCTGTGTAAGCTCTTTGCCACTCCTCAGTGTGATGATTGCCTTGACCTCATTCATTATGGAATTCGGGATGGATGAGCTCATATTACAATCCCACAGGGGTTTAGTTGTGTGCGAGAGGGAATTTTCCCTTTTCTTGCACTCTTCTTGGTTAGTCAACACAGGCCCAGGTACTACAAGTCATCTATTTTTTTGTTGAGAGTGCCTTCCAATGTTCGATTTTAAATTAGTGCAGACATTCTTGTCTTCTGTTCTTCCACAAAAGTTACCCTGACCTTGCTCCAAATTCCTAGTAAGCTTGCTCTGGGGATGAGGTTGTTCTTTGTTGTGAACTGTGAGGCATAAGGTGGGGTTTTGGCTTCCATGATAGATTAGGACGATTCCTCCAATTTGGATTGTAGATGTTCCCATATGGAGCGTTTGTTGGTGGCCTACTTTGACCCACTATGTTTTGCCTGCTCTTGCATCAAATCCCTTTATGAGGGAGCAATTGAACAGCGATCTCCTTGGTGACTAGTGGATTGGCAATTAAAACAGGGCTGGAGAGGTGCAGGTGTTTCAGCTACTGCCTATACCTCATGCTGATTTTGCATTTCTAGTTCTTCCAACCTTCTAGTCAAAGAAGATAGCTTGGCTTTCATTTCCATATCCTCTGACAGTGAGTATATGCCTCCCATTTGGTTTGTTGTGTGCTTCATTCTCTTTACCTCCCTTGGGTTCGGCTCATCCCATCCCTTGGAGGTTTCAGCCACATAGTTGAGGAAATCCATGGCTTCATCTGGATTCTTGCTCAAGAAGTCCCCTCCACACATGGTCTCCAAGAGTCGTTTCATGGCAGGGGACATTCCATTGTAGAAGTGATTCACCGGCGCATCCGGGTATGGCTGCTGGTGAGGGCGGGGCGCGATGGTCTCCATATACCTTTCGGCCCGATAAAATTTTCCAACTGTCGCGAGTTTGCAAAGTGTAGGTGCCTCTTCAAATTATTGGTCTTGTAGACGCGAAGAACTTCTTCAAAATTACTTTGCGGCGCTCTGCCCGAGTTCTGATGGTCCTTTGGCCTTAGTGGTCGCCAAATTTTGGCTTTGTCTTTGAGGTTTGTCTTTGAGGGTTAAAGAGAAAAGCTTTCAACTCACAGCCCATCGTTGCACCCTTTTGAAAGTTGTGCAAACTTCCTCAAAATTCCTGGGATATGTTTCAGATGGATTTTCATTTTCATACCCATGACAAGTCGGGAGCAAGTGCAGATAAGGCCCACTCGCCACATCCTCAATGGGTATAATGCATGAGGGTGCACTCACCCTTGGGGTGTGATCCCTCATTGACCTATAGGCATTGGGCTCCCTTTGAACCCCCTCGCTGGCTTTGTCGCTTCTTCGTGGGGGCTCCATCCGGTTGCCGTGCAACCGGAGCCACACCCTCGTTTTAATCAGAGCACTAAGTTTTCCCACTTGCTCCTCGCAGTTGTTTTTGTCCAAATGCATAAGCTGCTATGAACACACACAAACAAGCAAGAAACCAACAAAAATGAGACTACCAGAAAGGTTGATGTTAGTTAAAATAAAAACAAGGAAAAATATGTATGAACAGTACAAAATTCCAAATTTCCAAGTGAATCAGAATGGGGAAAATGGTAAAATAAAAAAGAAATGAGAATTCACCAATACTTGTGATGTGGATCACAAGTTCACAACTTCTCTTTCTCACTAGGGCACCATCCCCGGCAACGACGCCATTTGATTCGCATGCAAAGTAGGTGTATCGGAATCAACAAAATTTATATCCTAAATCCTACTACCGTAGCAGAGCTACTGCAGTATAGTGGTCTAGGGTCGAACACAGGGATGGGTTTTCTTCGTGAGAGAAGAGTTGCAGTGGATTAAAAATGGTGTTTCCTCTTTGGATTTCTGGATTTTGTAAAAACAGTGGGGGTTTTGATGGTGAAAACCGGAAAATAAATTGAAATAAAAGTTAAAGAGAACCCTGGCTTTCCTGCCACTGGGTTAGGTTCTAAGGCGCAGCCATGTCCTGGTCTTTTCCCTCGCATTGGGAAGGATGACCTATAGTCATTTCCCCCGAACTGATCTTCATTTAGCTTTAAACCTAAACCCTATAATTTTTCCTCTTGAACAATGGTATTTAATGAGCATAATGTCTTGGGATGGTGAAAAACACACCTCCAAACCTACTCCATAAAGAACTAATAGGGAGACAACCAACTAGGTATCAGTGGATCTAGTGATAAGTATCCACTGAACCAAAAAAGCTTGCCAAATACACGTTAGTGAGGACATGCTCTAGAGATTTTAACCTCAGGCGTAGAAGCAGGAACTAAACACCCATAAATGCTTACATGAAAAGGCAAGAACGCCTAACTACTTAAACTCGGGCACCCAGTGGCCTTCCCCTTCAAGGATGAGAGGGGTTTAGCCAAGCATCCCTTGATTTGTCATCATCAAGGGGTGTTTGGATGGTGAGAAAGTGCAAGAAAGTGAAGGAAAAAGGAGAGAAAATTACACAGAGTCAGAGAGCAGGAAACTTCGCTCCCAATTTTATCAATCGATTGATGGACTGAAGTTGACTGCATGTTAAGCAAGCTCGACTGAGCTTATATAGATACTAGTACAAGGAAATTACCAAAATGTATAAAGGGGACCAAAATTACATCAGGGTAGATTTGTACAAAACCACAGTGCAATAAAAAGCAAGCCAACAAATGTGAGTGCAGTGGGAGTAGTTGTTGCGAAAATTGCGAATCCTCGCGAAATTTGCGTGCGAATTTTCGTAACCCCGCCAAATTTCCATCACAGGCCTTCCTCTCTTCTGCATTTGCCCAAATCTCCTCCTCGGTCTCGACTCATGCATCTTCGAATTCGCTCTAGTTCATCGTGTGGTTTGAAATTGGGATTAAGATAATGAGGTATTCGGGCCCGTGAAACTATAAAAATAGCTACAAAATGTGATCCGTAGCAAAGCCGGGACCTCAATGTATCAATTGTTATTGGTTGACGTAGTATACAAAAAGGCTAAACCTGTAATAAACATGGCTCAAAATAGCACTATTTGGGTACTAATCAATTGTCAAGGCGTGATAGGCATTGCGGGATGTGTATATAAAATTATGCGTAAAAAATATAAAAGAGCGCCTATTCCGCGCGTAAGTATACGCTTGTCAAGTAATAAAGTAAAATTTGGCACGGATATCGACCATTGTGGAAATGGGGATGCTATGCCAAAATTATAATACTTCTAATATCCAACTAACAATTGTGATAGTAAAACAAAATTTAAACTAAATCCAATGAAATTTAAATCTAACTAATGAAGTTCGTAATTAAGGGATACCAAGAGATGATAAATTCCTTAGGGTACTTGTGCAATCGGACAATCCTCTTAGATCTAAGTCAAAATTCTAATTTCTATTGTTTCATGAAAATGCTTTCCAAGGGGACTCTTGTCTAATTTAATTATAAGCCTCTCTCGAGGTCGAATAACCTACCAACTAACACTAGGTCTTTTGCTTCTCAACTCAACCCCAAGCATTAGAGATGCTTTAAGATCCAAAAGTCTCACACGCCTCCTCACTGGCTCGATAATTTCCTACACTACCGCTAATGTAGTTGATTCATCTATGTCTAGTTCTTTACTCCCTTCTCATCTCTGCAAAGAACCACTCACCATATCAGATTAGCTAGAAATCAATATGTAAATAGGAACTAAGTATGAATCAATAGAGGTGCATTCACAAGAAACAATAGAAAACGAACATTAAATAACAGATATAAACCCATGTTCAATATACAACCAAAACCCTAGATCTACGAATTTAAAGCATGATAGAGGCTCGATACATCATAAACTTAGGATAAACATGAGAAAAGAGGAACAGTTGAAACTATAATGATCAAATGATGGTGAGTCTCGATTTTCTTATACAATCTAATGATCTTCTCCCAAATCTTCAAAAAATAAATCTAAAATCTATCACAAATCCTCTTGTCCTAAAGTGTGGACAGTCCCTTTCCGAGCCCTAGCGCCCCTAGCTCTTCTGTGTTCGAGCTTTAAAACCCACAATTATGGGCTCAAAATGTGGCTAAAATCCACCTAAAATCAACCCTAACGCTAAGCGACGCTGTTTGGCGAACGCCACGACGCTGGATGTCGCGTTTCTACAGCCCCAACGTCGCTGACGCTGAACGCTATGACGCTCTAACGTCGACGCTGTCGCAATCCTCTCTCGCTGCTTCCAACTTCATAAGACCGTAACCTGTCATCCGAACTCGATTTGAAAGTGTTCTTGTACCGTTGAAAGATCATACGGTAGAATCCATCCATACATGGATTGATGCAATAGAATCTTATATGATGTAAGGGAAAATGTCAAATACAGTAGCCTCTCCTGCTGAAGGTGTCAGAATGTTTACTTACTTTCTAAGTTTTGGAACTTGTATTAAATTCCTTTGTTCGAACTCCACTTTAGTGCTCTTGGTATCCATGGAAAGCTCTTTGAAATTTAGAATTCATACATATAAAGCTTGATTCAATTGGAGCTCATATGATATCTGAAAACATCAAATACATTAGCTACTTAGCTAGCTTTTCCACCACTTGCAATTCCACTAAATTTGCACCGACCCGATCATAAGTATGAACTTTTAGAGCATTAAATTTATTTAACATAAAAACACTAGAAAAACTAACTAGCATAGGATAAATGAGTATTTAAGATACCCATCATTATGTAATTGTTGAAGTATGATTTGTTTGTTGTAAGCTATTGCAATTATGAACGCCTTGGTGTAATTTAATGAAAATTGTGTTTGAATTTTATTAAGCCACCTTATTTTTCACAGCTTGACTAACCTGCTAGCAACGTGACCAACCCTTGGGACAAGGTTGTGGCGTTTGATGAATTCTAGAATGGATCGCCCATGAGACTCAACAACGTAGTTCGTTGTTCCCACCCAAGCCCGTCTATCGGTGGCGCACAAGTGGCTCTCAGTTCTGGGGCCCACGAAAGCTGGGTCATACTCTGCCATCGTGGCCTCTAGTAAGTGAAGCGTCGCCAGGATTCAAATATTTTGGAGGGGCGATGAGTCAACGGCGCATTTAATGCACCTGCAGACGCTAGACGCCTTAGACTTAGGGGGTCATAATTGGATCCCACCCGTTCCCATCGCGTTTACCCCATTTTCTTGTTTCCTTTTTGTCCAAGGGCTTCTATTGATACTCCGGTGTAGTGTTTCGTGTTTTGCAAATTGTCTTTCCAGGCGTTTGTTTTCCCCTATCTTCCAAGTAAGCCTTGTTTTTGTTTCAAGTACATTGTATCGCCGACATGTTTCCTGGCGATGTGATCGGTAAAGGAGGTGTTTCTTTAGGACACGCTAACCTGGGGGGGTCTCGGTCCTGTAGGTTCATGTGCGTTTCGCCTTTACTAGTTTGGTACACTGCATGGAACCGATTCCCCTTTCCTCTCCCCTTTGTTGTCATTACCTCAGTAGGTAAGAGTGTCAAGAAGAGACTTCACCAGTCGCTAGCATTTAAGAGCCTCGTTTGATTCGCTTGCAGAAGCCTCATCTCCGGTGTCCATGGAGGAGTTGAGGTCTCATCGTTGAATTCCTAATAATATCGACATTTTGAGTTGTCTGATGGCCGACGAATCCACTATTGACAAGGAAGACAATGCACGTATTTCACTCCTGGGAATGTCAAGCTCCAAGCCGTTTCCTATTTCATCTCTGGTAAAGCAGTTCCTACACTTCTCTAGAGCGCCTCCTCCTTATCCATCAGATTGTCATTCGATCCCGACCGGTGCAGCGTGGTCGAACCTTTTACCAACCGGACATTTCGCGTAGAGGTTTGCTTTATTTTTCCTTTCGTTGGACAACGAGGGTCGGGTTACCCATGTCGTCTCCAGAGCCCCGACTACAATTTGTTACTGACTTCCGAGACTCGCCAAGACCTAAGACCGTGCGAAGCGGCGTGGATCTGAAGTTAGAGGACCTTGCAGAGACCTGGCCTCTCGACCTCCTCTGCTTGTTTCAACCAACTCACCGCCATTCTAAAAAGTGTTTCTAAGTCAGGATCCGATGTTAGTGCATTTTTTCACGGCTTGATCCTTACGCTCATGTATTTTATTGCATATTTTGCAAAAGCTCTGAGGGATAAACCGGTAAATCCAGTGGAGAAAGTCGGCTTTTAAGAAAATCGAGAGGTTGCTAGAGATTTCTGAGCAGGAACGGCATCATGAAATCCTTTTAACTGCGAAGAATCTTCGTGAGTTGAGTCGCAATCCATCTCCTTACATCATTCCAGTTATTCCACGTCCTCTTCCCGTAGAAATAGTGGAGGGAAAGCATTACGTTATTGCTGATCTCCTAAATTTAGCCTTGGGCAGCTCGTCTCCAGCCAAGAATTCTGAGACCAAGGCGGTTGGTCGAGAACTAGCGGTTAGTACCCAGTCCGAGCAACCTTCTTAATGAAGTAGACTCGGCTTTGTCCCCCAAGCATTTAAGAAGGACAATAGGGGTAGCTGTCTCGAGCGTCTCCCTTTTGCGAAAAAAGGGTTCTCGTCCTACCTCCCAAGCATCTAAGAAGAGAAGGCGGGTGCCTGAACGGCCAAAAGCGCCTAGAGCTGGCAAAGGATTTGTCCCTCGGGCTCGTAGTATCTAGCTGCCCCCTTGCTAGTGAAGAGGAAGAAGAGGAGAACGAGATGGATGATCTTGTTCACAACTTCGGTGCACAGAAGCGTAAACGAAGTGCCAACGTTAAGCGGGCGATTGGTGTTACCCCCGAGGTGGATGGTGAGGCGAGTCAACAACCATCCGGCGAGAGTTCTGATGTCCAAGCGATAGTTGTTTCGGATTCGCTTGAGATGGGCTTTCATGGCTAGTTGGATTCGGAGACTGCCCTTTTAGGGGATTTTGGAGAGGTCTCCCCAACTCATGCGGAGGTCCAGGAGGAGATTCCCTCGGAGCAGATTGCTGGTTGGTCAGATAAGGCTAAATCTACCCGGGCTGGGCGCAGTAGGTCGTTGCTTCCCGATGGGCTACTGTTGAATTCTTATATTCCTCCATAGGACCAGGCTCCCCCCATGGAGGAAGTAACGTTTCCTGGGTCAGAAGGTGCCCAGAAGATTATCAATTTCTTGAGGCCATTTAACCGGGGCGAATCCCCGGTTGCCCATATGCACCAACTGTATCCTGCACTACTTCGGATGCCTGTAGCTGTGCGGGCCGAGGGAAGGGGCAAAGAATATGTTGTCTCAGTCCCTGCCTATGCTTGTTAGGATGAACTCAATGCAACACGCGAACTGCATTTCATTCCGGGCCGGCGAGGGCTGGTATGTTTACAACCTAAGTATGCACGGCTCCCAGTATTATTTCCGAAGTTATTTCCTTTATTCTAATGCGTTCTTTGCGTGCCATTATGGCTATCCGTAATCGACTCTACCGCCGCTGATCGGAATTCCAGCCTCACCGAGGGATGCGAGAGTCGCGGGCCACGCTTCAATCGACCGTTTTTACCATAGGCGTTGAGTGCTTCTTTACCGAAACTGAGTCGATCCCGTGATGGGAGAAGGAGGCCAAGGAAGGCGTCGAGAAGGTGGCCCAAGCAAAGGCAGAGATAGATGCTTCTCGCCACGAAGCCTCAATGGCCCGCATGGATGCCGATGCGGCAGGGAGTGCCAGGATGCAGGTGGAGTCCGAGTTGGTTAGGGTCCAAAATGCCCTGGCGGTTTCAGAGGAGGCTAGGCTGAAGTACGCGCAAAGACGAGCTATTGTCCGTCGTTTGAGCCGCCCTCCGCTCTCTAGACCGAGACTAGTAAGGATGAAGTGTCCGCTTTCCAGGCACATGCCCTTAAAGAGAAAAAGGCCCTGGAGGAGGCTTATGAGGAGGGCTTTGACGTGATTTTCAACTATGGTTATGGCTGTTGTGATTTCGCACATAATATTTGTTGAAGTTAACCAAATGGTTCGCACGGATGCCGCACGCCTAAGTCGCTATCACCGTGAAGTTCTTTATCAACCCTCGATGCCTCCCAGTGCCGCCCCAACGGCCGCAACCATCGTTGTTCGCCTCGTGTGAAGCCGATGATCAAGGTAAAGAGCAAGGTTCCACGAAATTCCAGCGCGACATTAGTGAGGCGGGTGAGCATCTCTCTCATTGCCAGCTCAGTCGAGTAATGATACTGATTCTTCCACTAGAGTAACCGAGGAGAGTGAGGGTCCTCATGTTCTAAACAGCCAGGGCTGCGCTTTGCTACGTTTCATCAACACACAAGCTCAGATCCCCGCTTTGTTATTTGAACAAGCTCTAATAAATCGGTGTTGTTTGCTTAACTGGATGTTGTTTCTCTCTTTGTTGAATCAATGCATCTCGCATCATTTAGCCTGCAGGGCAAAGATATGCCTGAGTAGGACATAGACTAGTCCGTATGAACACCCTGGCATTAAGGTCTACTTGCCCCCTCTAGCGCCTCCTTACTCGGGCTTCTTAATGAACCAGCTGGGCATCAACCATCCTGGGCCGGTAGGACATCAACGTTACCTTGCCAGAATGAACCAACTAGGGCATCAACCATACTGGGCCGGTAAGACATCAACCTTACCTCGCTTTGTAATGAACCAACTGGGCATCAACCATACTAAGCCGGTAAGACATCAACCTTACCTGGGCTTTGTAATGAACCAGCTGGGCATCAACCATACTAGGCCGGTAGGACATCAACCTTACCCGCTTTGTAATGAACCAGCTGGGCATCAACCATTCTGTTGGACATCAACCTTACTTAGCCTTTGTAATGAACTAGTTGGGCATCAACCATGCCGTGCCGCAGGGACATCAACCTACCCTGGCTTTGTAATGAAGCAAATACATCAACTACGCCGGGTCGGTAGGATATCAACCTACCCGCTTTGTAATGAACCAAATTCGAAATCAACTATGTCACGGTAGGGACATCAACCTTACCCGCTTTGTAATGAAAAATTAAACGGGAACATGGTTAAAGATTGAATCATTCTTTACTGATAGTACCTTTTAAGGTGCATAACATTCCACATTCTAGGATACAGTCTCCCCGCTCTATTTATCGCAGAATGCATACGATCCAGATTCGCTTGGCCAGTATTACAATATACCTATTCCTCCTAATTGTTGAACTTTCCGTACGACGACGGCTGCGGTTCTCGAAAAACTTTTCTCAGACTAAAATCCTTAAATGCACATTCGGGTTTTACGCGTCTGTTGTATAGGGTTTGCTATTCATGGCAGGCCGATGCATTCGCACGCCCGCTTCTTCGCATACCATTCGCTGCGTCAAGGTCTTTAATCACATATTCACATTGGATCGCTCTGCAACCAGTTCCGAAGGCATACCGATTTTTGTCGACTATATTTCCATCCTAGGTGAGTGTGAAGGGGGATATGCCGTCCGCGGCCATCGCTTTGTAGGCCCAAAGTACCTCTAGAGGTTCAGCCCACCCACTTGCCTTTAGTCGAGTCTAATTGTTTCTTTAAGGCGCTGGCCGGTTTTATTAAGCTATTGCCGCTGCTTTTTGGCGTATATCACGGTGGAGTATAGATTCTTTATTTTCAACTCAGAAGTTCCCAGATGTCTGCTAAATTGAGGTTCGTCGTCTCCACAATTGATCGAGGTATGTCTGAATCCCAGATAATATTCTTCCAAATGAATCGAGTGACATCCTTATCTTTAATCGATGCAAAGCTCGACCTCATCCACTTCAATAAAATAATCGCTGGCTACCAAGAATAATTTTTGTTGAGTCGTATAGGAAGCGGCCCACCTATGTCAATTCCCATTGAGCCGGCGCCAAAGGCTCGCGGATGGAAATTAAGTCCCGAAATGGGTTATCTCAAGACATGGGGTCATTGCTATAATCGTCACATTTTGCGACAGAATTCGGGCAACATCAAATCTCATGGTCACAATAATACCCTCGTAAGTGTGGACTCGTGGTGCCGTTGTTCGCTGCCGGGATGATTACCACATATCTCTTCATGTAATTTACCAATAATACCCCGAGTGTGGACTCGTAAGTGCCGTTGTTCGTCGATGATTACCACATATCCTTCATGTAATTCGCCAATACATATTGTCCCCGTCGTAGTTAATCTACTTTAGGTAATGACTCCTTCTAGGGATCGTTTTTTAAACAACTTCCTATTAACCAAAGAGAATTTAGCCGGATTTGATTCGTGAGCTATTCCTTCTGCTTCGGGGAGTTCCTCTCGTGTCGATATATCGCACTATGGGGTCCATCCAAGAAGGGAGATTCCGTCTCGCCGATCACCTGTAGTGATAATTAAAGAATCCGGCTGATAATAGATGGGTAGGAACACTGTTTATTATCTAAGAGAAGCTACTTACTAAGTAAACAAGTAAATTCCTAGGATGTGTTCGAAGCCTAAGTCGGGTAAGTCGCTTGCCGCCATGCAGAACTAAGGATACATACTTGCCATCGGGCCTTGCGACCATACTGCTTACTCGTTCTACCACCAACCGAAAAATCACTTTGAATCGTGGTTTGGTCGGCCGATTATCAGCCGATAGTTCAATTCTGGCTAGGATGGCCTCATACTCTGATTCATTATTGAAGGCGCTAAAGCCCAAACGGATTGCCTATTTAATCTTTTCCCTGGCCCATTTAAGTTCCAAACCAATGCCAGCTTCGGTTTGCCAAGATGCCCTGTCTATATTAAGGGTCCACTACCTGTTGTCCAGCTCATTCGATTGGGGGATCTTATAGAAAATCTACCGTAACCTGTCTTTTTTTTTAGCCAATCTCGCTTATACTAAATAATCGAATTCACACCTCAATTTCTCATCGGACATCCTCCCGCATACAAGTCGCTTATGAATGGTGCTCCCAGGAGGTTAGTTAAAAACAATGTGGGCGTGCTTCGCAAGATGGGAAGAGCTTCTTGGCCAAGTACCTGCAGGCCACACCGCCGCTTCAAGGTGGTTAGGAGCCTAAGCTTCGCTGCCGCCTAAGGACTTGCCGACGAAAAATACCGGCCTCTCGCTTCTATTCTCATCTTCCTTGAACATGGCAAAGACTCTCACCGAGACATCTCGAACCGCCTCTAGGTATACGAAGAGTGTTTTGCCAACTCGTGGCAAGTACCGGAGGTCTCCGTAAGATACCGTTTATCGGGCCGTGAGGGCTTGATCACACCCTGTCCCACCGCCTGGTCGGGACCCTTGAGGGTAACAAAGAACGGCTCAGGATGGTCTTTAAATCAGATATAATCGCTCTAGAACGACTAACTCCACAAATAACCATGCACTTTCTGTGAAGGCTTTAAGCCCCTGACTCCAAAATACTGGTCAGCGAGGTTAGATTCTATCCCCTCTCAGGTCACCATGAAACCCAAGAATCAGCCCGCACTGACTCCGAAGGCGCACTTTGAGGGATTGAGCTTCATGCCATACGCCCTTAGGAGTTCAAAAGCCTCTTGTAGGTGTTCAGCATGGTCCGGGGGTTCTTTGGACTTTACCAACATATCATCAATGTAAACCTCTATGGTTTTTCCTAGTATCAACACCTTTGGTCACAAACCGATACGCTGCCCTCGACATTCTTGAGCCAAACGACATCACATTGTAGATCGTAGCGCAACGTATGTGGGTGATGAATGTTGTTTTTTCCGTGATCCGTACGCATGTATTTGATGATATATTGAGAAGGCATCCAAGAACGACAACATCCCATGCCTTGTCGATATGTTGACAATCTAGTCTATCCGGGGTTGAGGGAAGTTGTCTTTCGGGCATGCCTTATTGAGATATGTGTAGTCCACGCACACTCTCCATTTACCGCCTTTTTTCGGGACTACTACCATGATTGGCTGCCCACTGGAGTACTTTATCTCCCTGATGAATCCTACTTTCAAAAGATTATCCACTTCTTCTTGAATAACCTGATGTCGTTCCGGGTGGAAACGCCTCACTTTCTGTCTAACCGGTCTGTCGAAGGGATGACATCTGACTTATGGAGGCATGTACTTGGCCACGCCGCCCATGTCTGAGTGAGTCCAGGCAAATACATCCATATTATGGAGCAGAACCTATTGTATTTGTTCATTCTCCCCACTGGATAGGAGGGAATTAACATATGTGGATTTATTCGGCCCGTCTAGGAATATTGAATCCAGGGGTTCACGACTTAATCGCTCCTTCGCCTTCCGCCTCGTCAGCGGCAGCACTGCTATTAAGTGAGGTTTTGGTCTCGAGGCCGAGACACAGGAGCTTTTGCTTTCTCATGTTCTGCATCGATACTGGTAGCACTGGTTTAGCTTCTAGTTGGCTTTAGGGATGTCGATTTGTTCTGCAATCGTCGTAGCCGATCATTTGATGGTAGGTCAAGGGCACCGCCATCGCAAAGTACTGTGCACGCCAACAATGGCATTATATGGGCCTAGGTCCTCGACAACCGAAAATAAGACCCTGAACTATTGGCCATACCTTGACGAGAGTAATGTCGCCCCATCGTTACCGTATGCCCTGCTAAACTGTGATAGGATTCGCCAAAATTAACTTAGTCTTCAAAAGAGATATTAATCTACTTGAAGGCGGGCAAAGAGTAACAAAGCCGGTCGCGCTTACCAAGGTCAACTAGTACTGTGCACATCAAATCGTTAATACATAGAGGCATAAGTGCATTGTGGTGCGCGGAGTAATGACCTGACAGTTAACAGAGGAAACACATGGGTCAATCGTCGATTGCTCACGCTATCCGGGATGTGGATGGTATTCACCTGTGCCCGCCGCGGGTCACGCAACAGCCTCATCTTTGACGCGCTTAAATCGATGATTAGTCACAACGGTCACCTAGTATGTACTTTATGCTATCGAGGTTCAGCGGAGTCGACGCTGGCCGCTATTCTTTCAACTGTGGGGGTGGCCTCAACTCTACAGACCTTCTTCCGAACATATCTCCTGATGTGGTCGACCTTGATTAACCTTTCCACTAAAAATTTATGGCTTCGACATCGATCGTTTCACGCCATGGTCGCTGTGGGTAATCACATCTCGTAGACCGGTTGCCTACGGATCTCGATCAACTGTGGGCCATTTGAAGTCGAAGTGATCCCTGGAGGAGAGAAAGGAGTCTCTGGCTATAAGAGATGTTCGAGGCCTAAATCATGGGTTCCTTTATTTTCTTTAATCCAGTCTTGGGAGCGCTTCGTTCTTACTCAAACTCCTTTGTTCGACCGTCCCTAGTGGCCGCCTTGTCATGGTCGTGATCATCAAGGTTTCGCAGGCCGCCAGATATTATCCTCCGCCATGAATATCTATCCTCCCGCCCCGTACACCTCCACGGTTGTAGGCAGATCGAGACAAATGACGGAAGAATCGGTGGGTGGTTTACCCAAAGCTCTTCGAAATTTCGAGGATCGCATCCATACTGTATGAATCAATCTGCTGGACGGCCTATCCAAATCTTCTAGTGAAATCGCTGGATGGATTCGCCCTCCCGCTTTGAAGATGGTTTGCGTAGAACCGATATTCTCTATCAAACCGGCAATGCTACCGGAAACAATGCAGCCTCGTCAACTCAACGAGTCGATAGATCTCGGAGTTTATGGACCAGCTGGCGTAGGTTCCTTCAAGCCGGTAGGGAACACTTGGCATAGTAAGCAACATTTATCGATTAAGTATCATCGTCGTCAAATGCAAGATGCGATCGTACGTGATCGGAGGTTCCATCATACATGGTTAAAGACTAAGATGACTAAGCCAAGGAGGATAGCATGTCTTCAGGCCCCCGAAAAGTGGTAGATGTAAGCATATGGCGGTGCAAATTTCAAAGGTAGGATATGTGAACTAAGTGGTGGTGTTACGCCTGCCACGTGGGCAATATTTTCGGGTCATCTCGACCGGCCGACGCCCATCGATTTCTCTTTGTACTAGGCGATGCATGCCACTGACAGAACGGCTGGAACGACGCGGGGGCCTCTTTCTTGATTCAGCCTCCACGTTGTTCTTTGAGGGTGAAAGATCAAGTAGCGGAGAGCTACTAGAGGATAGCTCATTGTCCGCTATTGCATCACTATCGCCAGGCAGGATGGGCTCCTTGCCTCTATTATGTTTGACCGGAGGTGCAGGATGGCTACTCCTACCTGTATTTTCACCTTACCCTCTTTCCCCAAACGAGTTCTTCCGCAGCGCTGGTCTCTTGTCGCAGAAGATTAGCACGGCCCCGTAATCTCACCCATATGTCCGGGCCTCGGCTTCTTCGCTTCATTTCCATATCCTGACACCAGCAAAGAAACCGGGTCCTCAAGGGGCTGATTTATTGGGTTGCTGGCCATAGCGATAGGATCCTACGAACCGGTCGAGTGAGCGGAACTACCGCCGTGGGATCGCTTCGATAGCCGACATAGCCAAGCTCTCAGACGCCGATAAGATTTTGCTCGTCGCTCCCATGCATCGCGCCAAATTGTCAGCTTTCGGGATTCTCGTGAGTCATTGGATCGTCGGGGCATCAACCTAGCAGCAAGGACCTTCAAAACAAACAAGGAACCAACGACAGTGTGTCCGCCTCCGATGCTTAAGTCAGACCGAGATATCTGAAGAGAAAGTAAGTCAGTGTAACGCCCCAAAAATACCTTAGAATTTTTATAATAACTTTATTATATATGCTCCGCATGAATTGAGCTAAAATTGGGTTTTTCCTGAAAACTCCGATAAATTGTGAAATGTGAATTGAATATGAGCATATGATTCAATATTATATGCTAAGATGAGAAATTGATTGAACCCGGAAATAAACCCAAGTGAAAAAGGGCAAAATTTAGAAATTTGTAAAATGAGGACCTAAGGGTCAAATGATAAGCTTAAATGCTAATATGAAATAAATAATAAGTGAATGTGCAAATAAGGAGACTAGTAAGCTTTAAGTGAGAGAAATGGAAAATGGAATTTAGCAGCCAGATATTATCTTATAATGGATAAGTGATATTAGACAACATTTGGTCTTAGAATGCTCATTTGAGTAAAAACCGTATTTGAGAAGGGGAGTGAGAAGAGAAGAGCTAGGGTTGAGGAGAAATCAAGGTTTTGGTGGGAGATCATCCCCATTTTGGTTTCCAAGTGATCAAGGAGAGTTAAGGAAGTTGTAGCATAGAGTTTCAAGATTCAAGGTATGAACCTAACCCTAGAAAGTTGTATTTGATGTTCGTTAGAAAAACTTAATCCATCCAATGGGTTTTGCTCATGGTCGGTTTAGGATGATATTCGGATGTTATTGGGAGTGATTCCCATATTTTGTTTTAGGATTTTAGGGTTATTTTGGAGAAAAATAGCCAAAGTACAAAAATTGGAAAATCTGGGCACAATCAGCTCATACGCTGCAACGTAGGAACCCACGCCACTAGTGACCTACGCCAAGGCGTGATACCCTCTACACGACGAGGTCGAGGTGCCAAAATTGGCACCTCGAGCACGCCTACGACGGCATTGTCGCTACTACATGTAGCTACTATTCACAACGAGCAGTTTTTGGATTTTTGTTTCCGAAAACCTCGTATTCATACATCGGTAGTTTAGGGACCCTAATAAAGGTATAATGGGGGTTCATATAAGAGTATACAGAGAAAACGATCGCATTTCTATGATCGGGTTTGTGTTTTTGAACAATTAATCTGCAAATAAACGTTATGTACCGCAAATATTTGAGAACAAAATTATTATATCATGAAATGTATTTGATAAATGGATTTGATTAATGGCTTCTACAAGGCCCCCCGAGTTTCGCTGATCAGCCAACCGTGGGCTGGCTCGGGGGCAGCTACACTTCAAATGGGTATCCGAGCATTTTGATCCTGGGCTAGATCCGCCAACCCGCCCGACCAGAAAAGGTGATACAAATGTACTTTATCAAGAGGGTGATTCAGAGTCTTCCTGCTGCGATTCCTTCCTTTATTTATGAAGGAGGAGGATGGTCCACTCTTTTATGGAAAGGGTGATTGGTTTGGCAGCCAGCTGGAGCTTTGGATTTCACATAGGAGCCTATTCTTCCTTTGGATAACCATGTTATCCTAATATTTCGCCTTAAGAATCGTTTGATCATCCCAAGGGGCGGTTACGTATGTGGGAGGATGTGTTTTCGGCCGTGAGGGACGCCCAGAAATTATTTGGCCGTCATCTTCTCGAGACGATAAAATGGGCTAGGAGATGATGGTTCGGGGCAATAAATCTATGTACCTTCCCCTATGACGGTAATCCATGAGCGGGATTCAGGACGTGGTTCGATCCATGTTCTCGTGAGGATACTAGCTTAAAGCTCTGACCGGCCTAGGCTTACATGTCCGGGGCCTTTGAATCGAGAGTCGGGTCCAAAGGCTGTACTGGCTACCACTCCCCTTTTTCACTAGTGGAGACTGGCCTTCCCTGATTGGGAAAATACTGTAACGCCCTAAAAATACCTTTTTCAGCCTAGGGAGATCAGTCTTCCCTGATTGGGAAAATACTGTAACGCCCTAAAAATACCCTAACAGTTCCAGAACATGTTTAGGGTATAAAATAAAGTAAATAAAATTTTTCCATAATTTAAATCATAAGAACGAAAAAAATATACAACCCGGAAATTTTATAGGAAGCCAAATAAATTTAGTAAAGCACAACAACTCAAGTGTCCTAAATGAGGAGTGTAGTTAAAAATATGAATGAAATTGAAATGAAGTGTAAAAGTGAGAAAAATGAGAATTCGGATTTGTGCGAGCCAAACAATACCTTAGTGGAGACATGGGATTTAAGACCACATTTTTGTCTTTGAGAGACAAAACTCTCATTTGGGAATTTGTGGGAGATCAGGCATCATCCTGGCTGGAGTGTCGAGGAGAAAAAATTGGTGATTTCTCCAGTGAACAAGAGATTTGGTGATCAAGAACAAGAAGGAACCTTGGTATTGAAGAATCCAAAGATTCGAGGTAAGAGACAAAACCCATTTACCCTTCTTTTCTTGTGTTCAGTTCGAGAAACCCTAGCTTTGTGTAAAAGTGTTCTTGGTTGGTTTTAGTTCAATTTGAGGTTGTTTTGTATTGTTATTGGGATTGGTTTGGATTGGTTTGGAGGAGGTTTGTAAAAGGGAAAATGTTGGGTTTTCAAAGGAAATGCTGTCAAAATTTTGTCAAAACCCTTGTTCTTGTTTTGGCTATAGATTAAGTTATAATCATCCGAAAGAAGTGATTCTAATTGTTAAAGAACCATAAGAGATAGGGATAAAAATGTATAGAAGGGACCAGGAGCAAATTGTAAAGTTCTAAGGCTCAATATGGCTTAAAAGTGAGTTTGGGTAGCTCATGGGTATGCCTGCTTTGGGTGTTGTTATGGTATTTTGGCTATAAAGTGAGTTTCACTCATCCAAATCGAGTGATTAAAAATTCAGTAAATATACTTATAGGGAATAATTTATTTTAGAAGTGTATGCAAATTGTTACTCCCAAAGTGCCTGTAAACTGCTAAAGTGAGCCATATGTAAGAACAGCTTTTATTTTGCCTTTCAAATCGAGTGTGACGATGTAAAAATGCAATAACTTGAGTTTTGTTGATCTAAATTAGATGATTATAATTGGAGAAGAAACCTTAGAACCATAGCTTCAAATGAGTAGAAGGGACCATTACCAATTTATTGAGTTAAGACCCTTGAAATTGAGAACAAATAGTAGGTAACCGAGCGAGCCAGGCATACTGACCAGTTTGGCATTAAAATGCCATAACTTGTGTTTGGGTAATCCAAATGAGATGATTCCAATTCCTACTAAAATGCCATACTCATAGAGCCATAATTTTCAAGGAAGTATGAGCAAAAGATGGGCCTGGGTGTTCGCAGAAATTTTTTCAATGAAGGAGTATCAGACATCAATCCTAACAAAAACTCCTAGAATAACTGACTAATATGTGATTGTCATTCTATTTGAATAGGGGCTGTCGAGGAGGCAAGCCTGCATTGAAGTTGAGATTCTGAAGATTGGAATCAAAGCGACGATTTTTGGTTTGTTCTCAAACCCTCTCTCTATTTCTAAAATATTTGAATAATTACGAAAATGATTTGAATTGGGTAAGGATTGACAAGAAAGTGCGAAGGATTTGTGTTTGAAATGATTTGTTTTAAGTGATTTGAGACAATTGCTTGTGAAACGACTTGCATAAGAAAATTGCATGAAAGTGGAAAATGTTTTATTTGGTATATAAATGTATATATATATACTATTGTAAATTGTATTGAATGATTTTAATGCTCTTAAAAGAATGTTAATCGCTAGAATTGAAGTTAAGGACAAATTCTTGGTATACCAATAAGAGTCGAATAAACGTATTTCATTGTGGCATACCGATCCAGAGTCTAGCTGATAGTAATTCCGGGTGAGTGTACACTCAACCGAGTACATATTTTTAAAACTGCGGTTTACACCGCCTCGCAGCCTACCGGATCATGCCTGATACTGCTATCCGTGCACCTAAAGCATAAGTTAAATTCGATAAGGGCTAAAATGCAAAATGATAATGAGAATGAAAAAGTGCATGATTTATTATCTGAATGATTTGTTGCACATGAAAATACATAGTTCAAGATGACCAATGAATTGTAATTGATTAAATGGAAATATATCTTTATGTATGTATTGTACTGCATTGTTCATTTAAGAAAGTACAAAAGCATTGTCTTATGAAATTGCATGATTTGATTTAAACTGAAATAAAGAGAGAATTGTATAGAACCACTAAGCATGAAAATTCTTAGCGTGTTGTTTTTATCAACGCAGGTACCAAGTAGAAAGTAGCAGATCTGAAGATCGCCGGGACGTGGAGTCACCGTCAAACAATGCGAGTATAAGTAAATGCTCATTCCATGCATATCATTCCATTCATGATATTTTGTAACTATTTTGCATTAAATTCAATGATGTAAAAGTCTTCATGAGAAAAATATAGTTTTGACTCATTTTGTTTTGTATATTTATGGAATGTGTTTTAAAGAGAGGTGAACTCTAAGAATATCATTTTGTAAATGTATTTGAAAAGGCATGGAATGCTAAATTGTATAAATGCGTGATGAGTGCCTAAAACACTCATGCCATACCCGCGCCTGTTCTATGGTTTTAGCTTTATTTTGCAGTTAAATATGCACTTTATAGCCCGATATCTGATTCTTGCATTTTGTGTGAATAGCAGGTGGAACGGGCAGTTTTTGGGACCATTTTGGAGCAAAGAGAAGAAGAGTAGAAGGCTGGCAAGAACGTCGCGACGTCCCAACGTCGCAATGCCTCAACGTCGCGACGTCTCAACGTCGCGAAGTTAGCGCGAATTTTGTCTCAACACCATTAAAAGCAAAGGGACCAGAAATCGAGAGGAGGATCGGAAAATGTACCTGACGAGCACGGAGCGAGCAAAGA
Organism: Tetrastigma voinierianum; assembly: GCA_016808115.1. Taxonomy (NCBI): domain Eukaryota; kingdom Viridiplantae; phylum Streptophyta; class Magnoliopsida; order Vitales; family Vitaceae; genus Tetrastigma; species Tetrastigma voinierianum. The sequence goes on along the minus strand of JAEQBH010003162.1, from coordinate 17,704 downwards.
AATGGAATCCTGCATCGGAGAAGACAGCTGCTTTTGTATTTTCTTTTCTTTCCTAAAGATCACGATGTTTGATAGGATTGATAATGTGTATAACCAAGTCCAAAGATGTTCTAGATTCACATCTAGTAGGTTTTGTTGAACCTCACGACAGATGGATTAAGATTTTGATTTTATATTATTCAGTTATTCATGACTTGTTAGTATCTACCCTATATCTGCGATTTATATACATGTGATGTCTGGCCAACATTGGCATGATTTTGCTCGGTATCCGAGGTCGAGAGATGAGGATGCCCAGGATCTCGACAGAGCGACCCCTACACCCAGAATGTGAGATATCCCGATTCCGAGGATGCATGGGCCAAGGCTAGAACATTTAAGCTGCTGAGCATTAGGTTAGTAGAGATACACTCAACTCGCTAGCGAGATGGGCTGATACACTCGAGAGAGGGTATCTCGCAGGCACGACGCCCCCGCCATCAATAAGTCGTGAATAGATCGAATAGTAATTTCTAGGTAGTAATCCATCAGAAGTGGCAGGGGGAGACAAAGCCCTAGTCTCCACAACATAGTAAATTACTAAGATAAATTAGTTTAGTTTAATCTCACACATTAGTTAATTTGTCACTCAAAGCTTACTTCCAGATAATATTCAAAGGCTAAACTCAGTAGTCAACGCACTTCTCCCCGTGGACCGATATCCGTACTTAGGTACACTGTATTACTTGATACTGCACTTGCGCACATAGCATGCATACGCTAACACACCACGCCGCCTATCAAGTTTTTGGCGCCTGTCGGATATGTTTTTGTGGTTGATATTGAAAAACAACAATTATATATTACTTAGAATTCTTATTTTTGTTTTTATTTTACTGTTACAAGTGCTGGTAATTTGGTCTTTCTGCTTCGTGTGTGATTTGCAAATAAGGTTATACGAGTGCATGCGAACACGAGGTCAGTCTGAACTACATCCATTTGATCCCGAAATGAAAAGAACCTTTACACCGATTATCGCCGAGAACCGGAAAGACAAGATAGAAATCTAGCAATCATAACAATGAAGAGCATGATCTCGCCATGAGCAAACGAGCCACAAGGGACCGCAATGGGAATAATCTGCAGGAATCATGCACCCAAGCCGCTCAGAGAGCCATATGATCCATTCATGTTGTTAGAAGAGTTTGCTCCTACCGCCCATAAACTTGTTCGGGACGCCTATCCGTAGGCCACCTATTCGTGCAAACAACTTCGAGTTGAAGCCGCTGACGACAGATGCTTCCGTGAACATCCCGTTCCACCTGATTGCCCAATGAGAATCGAACATGCATTTAACCAACTTCCCGGTCCGCGGCCACGATCAAGCACAACTAGGTCAACAAGAGGCACTCGTGCTGAGATTGTTCCCACTCACTAGGCGAGAGCAAACATCGGGTTGACAAGTCAACCACAAAATTCCATTACTCATGGAACGACTTAGTGTAGGGTTCCACCAAGTTCTTCCCACTGCAAAATTGCACAATTGATGCAAGAGATCAATACTTTCGACAACTAGAGGGAGAGAACCTGCGTAAGCATGGGATAGATTTCACGAATTGCTTATGAAGTTCCACATCACGATCGAATTTTGATGGATGTAAGTCCATACTTTCTATAATGTCCAGAACTGACTATTAGAACAGTTGATCGATGCCCCAAGCAGAGGAGCGCTAATGAAGAAGACCACTATCAAGCATATGAAATCTTGGAAGACGCCGCTACTAATACCAATCGCTGGCTCAGAGATAAGATTACACCGTTGAAGGCCATAGGTAAGTACGCATAACGAGGTTCTCGCAGACCCAACTTAATTAGCGTCGCACAAACTTACTAAACAAATACTGCATGTTGAAGGCATCACGCCATACAGACCAACCCATGGAGTTGTGTGAATTCTCGCGAGGACAAAGACAAAGAAGACAATGCCACGGACACCAAACAAGAGAGCTGTGCCCGGGTATGTGTTTGTGGTTTAATGTGAGGTCACCATACACCAACATGGTCGGATGGGACAACAACCATCGTAATCCAAAATCAAGGCCAAGGGTGGCGACACTTAATAGTCGTAATCGCATGTGTTGCGGATGGAGGAACAATCGTAACAACATACCATCCCCGGTGAGCGAACCACCTCCTCGAGAAAAAGGTGACTGAACAGCGCCTCACAAGAATGCTCACTCGCATACCGCCTTTATGAATGAGACAAAGGCGAATATGCAACACTAGGCCACCCAATTGAACAATCAAGCAGGGCAATTGAGAAATTTAGAGGTGCAGATGGGCCAAATGGCCAATCTATTGACAGAAAGGCAATCGGGTTCCTTACCAAGCAACTCAGAAGTGAACCCGAGATGTGAGGGGAATGAACATGTAAAGCAAATACCGGTATGGTAGAGAATAGCACATGCAGGCAACCCCTCAAATGATGAGGAGGTAGAATCGAGAAAGTCATCCGCACTACCGTAATGATAATACGTAGAGGAACAACCTCTTAAGAGAAAAGCCTGGGGAGATGAACCGAGGCAAAGGATCACCAACCCATAGCCCCAATTCCGCACTCCCAACGCCTGTTAAGCATGTCGGATAAGCAGCTCACCAAGTTTATAAGGATCAAGAAACCAGATTTCAACATTCCGTTTGTTGATGCTCTGGAACAAATGCTAAGTTATGTCAAATTTATGAAGGATATCTTGTCACGTATTATAGACTGGCAGATTTCAAACAGCTTAACCTAATCCAAGGAATGTAAGGCCATCCTTGTGAGGAAGTCGCAAAGCCAAAAGACCTGTGTAGTTTCACTATCCCATCTGGGAACGCTATCTTTGAGAGAGCTTTGTGTGATTTGGGCGCCGAAGATAATCTCATGCCCTATCCATATTTAGACGCTTAGTTAGGTGAAGCTCGCTCAACTACAAATATACCCAAATAGCACAGTACTTAAAGCATCAAAGATGGGTGATAGAAGATGTCTTAGTGAAGGTTGACAAGTTCATCTTCCCAGCAGATTTCATTGTATTAGATATGGAAGAAGATAAAGAAATACCCATAATCTTGGGTAGACCATTTCTTGCAATTGGCAGGCAATGATTGACGTTCAGAGGGGAGAGCTGAAATTGAGAGTGCAGGAAGATGAAGTCAAGTTCAACGTGTTCGAAGCTGTGAGACATCCGGCAGAGAGTGATACATGCTTCATGACAGAGACCGTAGAGGCTATAGTGTCTAGCCAAAGTGGTCTCACTGATCCTTTGGAGGCTAGCCTGGTACAGATATGTAAAATGGATGGATTCCTTCGAACCCAATAGAAGGAAATATTTTGAATCTCTAGGTGAAAATACTAACTGGCATATCTCGTGAACAACCACCCAAGATGGAACAAAAGCCATTACTTAGCCATTTGAAGTATGCTTTATTCCTGGGGATGGCCTACCTACTGATTATTTCAAATAGTCCCCGACAAAGAATAAATGGGAGGAAGATAAGTTATTAAGGGTACTTAGAGATCACAAAAATGTGCCCTGATGGTCTCGGCCGATTTAAAAGTGGATTCATTTCTATGTGCAGCATGCATCGACTTTGTCGAAGATGGTCATAAGCCTTCGCGGAAGCACAGCGCATCAATCCAACTATGAAAGAGGTAGTCCGCAAGGAGATGCTAAAGTGGCTAGATACCGGGGTTATTTATCCTATTTCTGACAGTGCATGGGTAAGTCCTAAGTATGCAGTACTCTTAAAAAGCGAGGAACAACCGGCTATAAAGAATCGAGACAACATTATCGCTTCTAGAACAAGCCACGGTTGAGAATTTGTATTGACCATTTTAAACTAATAAGGCTACTTGAAAAGAATACTCATTTCTATCACGCTTCGGATAAGATGTCGATCGATAATGGACACGAATACTCATTGCTTTTGACATATTCCGCTACAATCAGATTGCTATATCCCCGAAGATCAGAGAAGACGACATTCACGTGTCCCTATGGTACATTCGGGTGATTCAGCGATTCTTCTCGGCCGTGCAATGCGCCAGCACATTCCAATGTCAGATGATGGCCATATTCTCCCAGATATATTAAAACAATCGAGGTCTTCATGGATGATTTTTCTGTCTGGGAAGCCTTTGACACTGCCTGAGAATTCCGAGGCCTGCGGTTGATCAGGAGGCGAGGAGACCAACTCTCAGACTAATCGGGAGAAGTGCCATTTTATGGTACAAGAGGGCATTGTACTTGGGCATTGGATTTCTGCAAGAGGAATAGAGGTAGATAGAGCAAAGATTGAAGCCATAGAGAAATTATCTCCACCCTCATTTGTAAAAGGCATAAGAAGCTTGGGCCACGCTGGTTCCCATGTGACGCTTCATCAAAGACTTTCTGCATTGCAAAGTCAAGTTCAATTTAATGTCCAAGGGACACCATTTGAGTTTGATGCACAAAGGTCTAACGCATTTTCGGCCTTGAAAGATAAATGTGCATCGGCCCTATCAGAGTAGCACTAGATTGGGCTTTTCCATCTGTTTAATGTGCGACGAAGTGACTATGCGATCAGCGTTGTTAGGCGTAAAAGAGAAAGAATATTCCAGGTGATCTACTATGCTAGTCGAACCTTGAATGATGCCCAGTTGAATTATGCCACCACTGAAAAAGAACTATTGGCCATTGTCTTTGCTTTTGACAGCTTTAGGGCCCTATTCGACAAGAACAAGGTGGAATGCCCACATCACCACTCGCCATAAAATAATTAATGACTTAAAAGGACGCCAAACCCATACTAATCCTGGGTATCTTCACAAGTAAGAATTGACGATTAAAGATGTTGAAGGAACTGAGACCTAGCTGCGCATCATCTATCACGGTTAGAAGGGGCAAGTGATGAGGTCCATGTGGAATGAAGACTTCCCGATGAGCTGCTCTAGCTATCAAGACAAAAGGGCTGCCCATGTCTGCTGACTACGTGAATTATTTGTGGCCAAGGTGATCCCTCCATAATTTAGCTATCAACAAAAAAGAGGCCTTCTGACACTTGAACACTATTAGGAGGAACCTATTCTATATAGGCACAGTTGACCAAGTGATCGTGAGATGTGTGCTCGAAGATGAAATGGACGTGATTCTAACCACTCCGCCACACTTTACTACGTGGGGGCATTTTTGGCACAGAGAACAAAGAAACAAGATATTTCAATTCCAGTTTCTACCGGCCTAGCTTATTCAAGGATGCTCATAAGTTCGTGATTCACTTCATGCATAAATGCCAGCGAATGGGGAGTATTTCTAGAAAGGATTCTAACCGCCCATGCAATACAATTTTAAAAGTAGAGTCGTTTGATTTATGGGGGATGGATTTATGGGTCCATTTCCCTCTTTTACTTAACCCGACATCTTGCTGGCAAAGATTACGCCTCTAAGTGGGTTGAAGCAATACCAACTCGCACTAATGATGCTAGGTGGTAGTCCAGCCAGAGCTATATTCACGGTTCTAAGACCCTGCCATAATCGACATGTGATAATCTGCACTCTATTTTTTCAATAAGATGATTGAAAAGTCTTGCACAAGTATGGGAGGCGACACGCACATCCTCGCATACCACCTATAAAAAAAAATGGGCAAGCAGAGGTATCGACCGAGGAAATCAAGTCCATTTTGAGAAAATAAATAATGTACCTCCGTGAAGGATCGGGTCGAAAATGAGGATGCACCTCAAGCATACGTAACAACATTCAAAACAATTACTCCAAGTGTCGCCATTTCGAATTGTTTATGGGAAAGCATGCCACCTGCCGGTGGAATTGGAGCATTGAGCCTACTGGGCAACTCGACAGCTGAACATGGACAGTACATTAGCCAAAGAGAAGCGGATGCTACTCATGAATTGACGAATTCGCAACGAGGCTTATGAGAATGCTCGCATATACAAGGAAAAGACGAAAGCCTGGCACGATAAACATATCGCCAGGAAAGAGTTCAAGGTGGGGCAACAAGTCCTCTTGTTTAATTCCCGACTCAAACTTTTTCCTGGGAAATTAAAGTCAAGATGGTCGGGACCATTCACTGTGACCCAAGTTTTTCCACATGGAGGGGCTGGGTTATGCATCCAGAGAGCGAACATTCAGCACACTAACTGCTGAAGCCGCACTTTGGGGGCGATGTCTCCATGCGACAAGGTACTCATTCCACCGAGCACACCGTAAGAAGCACAAGAAGCAATATATATCTCGGTTCCCGCACATCGAGATTCAGGGCCGCCGAGCTAACGACATTAAATGAAAGCGCTTCTCGAGGCAACCCAAGCTTTTCTTGAAATTTTCTTCCATAGCTTTAATTTTTTTGTGCTGTTTGTTTTAATTTTGGTTTGGTTTTTCGTTTCCCTTCCATAATCGGATTTTCGTCAGTCTGCTGCATTCGAGATGCAAAATTAATGTGGAGGATCCACTCAGAAACTCATTTCGTAAGGTTAGGAAGCGGGTCAAAATTGCACTAGGGTTCATACCTTAGAACCTTGTTGAAAATTTTCATTTTGGCCTTCGCCACGTCATGACGCGAGTTGAACGATGAAAAACCAGCCTCTGTAACGCCGCGACGCTTGGATCTCAACGCCGCGATGTTGGCAAAGAGCACCCGAACGCCACGACGCTAGAACTGAACGCCGCGACGCCGCTTACTTCACTCGAACGTCGCTGATATTGGATCCCAACGCTATATCGCTGGATTTATAGCCTTCTCCGAACGCCGTGACGCCGATCTTAACGCCGCGACTGGATTTATAGCCTTGGAATGTCGTGACATTGATCTCAACGTCGCCACGCTGGCAACCCCAATTCTTCGAACGCCGACGCTGAGCCCGACGTCGCCATGTTACCCCGCTTATTGACCGTAAGCCTCCATTTTAAGTCTCCTCGCACACCCTTGCACGGAACTCCCACGCCCATTGTTGCAAACCCACCTCCGTCGCCACACTCACTCAATCTTCACCCACCAACGCCAACCCTCCGGCCGTGTCTCGCGCCTCCATCCCCACTCAGTGGTGCCCTAACCCCGGCTCCTGTCGGCTCCCAGTGAGTTCAGCATTTTTTTTGTGGGCCGACACCATCCGTCCCAATCGCTAGGTCCTGTTCGAGCCTCGCGGGCACCTTAGGTGCACCCCAGAGGTCGGCGCCTCGATGTGCACCCGAGGTGCTCATCACTTGTCAAGGTCACCCGGGAGTGGCCTCCTTCGTGCCATTCGGCCCCGGTGCGCCCATTGGTGCCTAGGAGGTCTGTAATCTACCCCTTTACACCTATAGCACAGTGTTTAAAAGTCGACCATTAAACTGTGGCTCAGGCAAGTGAGTGGATCCAACCCAAATTTCACCACCAAATTTGTCAATGAAGGTGCCACGACAGTTACACCATTTGTAAAGGAATCGGTCCCTTCATCAAAGAAAAGGGCTTCCACCACCCTCGACGACTTCTTTCAAGACCACAAGTGACATGATAGCGCGCTATGCCAAATCCACCTCTGATCGCGACGAGTGTGGTACGAGAATTTATTCCAATCTCGCTCCCACATGAAAAAGGTCCTGCTCGCGTGTCAGTAGACTTCAAATACAGCCTATAACCAATTTTATAATCTTGGACCAACCCAATCTGTTTCACTCGGGCCTATGAGTTGCCCGACTACCCTGAGATCCTCAGGGTCTTGACCAACGGGCGGGGTGAGTGGAAGCTCAATAGTGAAGGGCACGCCGTGCACTTCAAGGCCAAATATTTGGCCTATATTCCCAAGGTATGGCATCACTTCATCACGTCGCGTCTCATTCCGACGACGAACGTGTGTGAGGTGACTACCAAGCGTGCCCTGCTCAACTACGCCATCATCCAGGACATACCTTTCGATAAAATGGCAAAAAGACGAGACATCCTATAACCGGATGCGAATGAACCTCAGCACCCTCTTTCTCATACGGCCTATGCTGCCTGTGCCCTTAGAGGACAATGAGGCGTGGATACAAATCTCTATTAAAGTATCACTATCGTTTACAAAAACAAGTGTGTACCACTTAATTGAGGCGCACAAGACTTTAGCTGAACCCTCTGGACGAGGATGAGCTTCACGAGCACAGGCTCGTTTTGGACCCAAGATAGTCCCCGGCCACGGTGGCCATTCAATTTTCACCCACCGCCACAAATGCACTCTGAGGAAGCTCCATCCACCCAGCCCCGACCTAGAGGACCCTTTGCTCGCCCTACTAACTGCCATGTCAGATCAGACCCAAGAGCATCTAGTCCCCATTACTCGTGATGGTGGAGGCCCTCCACGCCGATGATGACTGGCCCCGGCTAACTGAAAGCGACTATCTCTCCAAAATCACGGCCCCTCCAGACCAACCAGCCTAACTTCGCCCACCATCCACCGCGCGCGCCGCCGCAGCGTTGACACGATCAAGCCACCAGGGAGTTCCCTTCACCTCTCTTGTTCTTTTTATTGCCAGTGACATCGACTCATCCTGGCTTGGGGTGGAAGTGTGATCGGGTTTTTTGCTAGGTTGGTACAAATAAGGACGGTATTTTATTTTAGTGTTCCCGTTTTAGTTTAGGTTAGGTTTGTTTTGTTCATTTTACATACAAGTCCTCAGGTTTCGTTTATGTTTGTTTGTGTTAGTGTATGATTTTTTGTGTTTAGTTTATATAGAGAGAGGTTATATATATATATATATGTATATATATATATATATATTTTTTTTTTTTTTTTTTTTCTCTGAGCAGTCATTTCTCTGCTTTGTTATTTTTAGTCACCTGAGTCCCCGTATTAGGGATATGTTGACGCTGAGAGCGCCAGGTAGTGTGTGCGTGATGCCATGCTTGAGAGTCATATCCTTTTTAACTGAGTCCACAATAATCATGGGCTTAACATAGTATAACCAGAAGGATTCGTAGTGTGTTGGGAGGTCGAGAATCCCCCAGTCGACAGGTAGTGAGGCAAAGTGAATCACCTCCGGATATTCAAGAAACTATTTCAACAAGCCTATCACACTCCACACATAGATGACTCCTCTAGGGTATGCCTAGGTGCCGAGCCCGGCTACTGAGGTTCAACAAACCCTGGGAGTCTCTAAACACCAAAGTGATGGGACACCCTAAATAAAAGAGGATTGCCTTCGAGCCCCAAGTAAAAAAAAAAAAGAAAAAAAAAGAAAAAGAAAAAGAGAAAAAGAGAAGAACCATATGAATGCATCATGGACTTCTAATTGGAACTGCACATTCCAAGGCCTTTCAAAGCCCAATGCCCGAAATAACTGGCTGGGGAGCTATCACCACCGCCTGCTAGGATGTATGATGGAAGTTTCCCATGTACCTAGGCCCTTAGATTTAGTTGAGTGTTCTGGGTGACGCTCGAGGGGAACTGACCCTGCCCTTAACTAACTCGGGGTGGGAGTCACCAACTAATCCCCGCTACATGAACACTTAGCATAAACTTACGAGCACTTAGTTTTTTTCTTTTATGCGTAGGTATGTTAATGACTACAAACGGTGCATTCCTATCCTTCCGTATTAAATTCTCCCAACTAGGTGAGTTGAACTCAAGTTCGGGGTGCTCTAATCCAAGGTACACGCTAGGAGGTCATTTATTCAATGCACATGTGGTCTGGGAAAGGCTTACCTCTGAGGTTTCGAGGCGCTTTTCAACCGCACCGAAGTTCAAACCTACACTCTTTCGGAAGTCAATACCCTTACTTGACCCCCCAAATCAAGAAACAAGCAAGATTTGTGAGTCGGTCCATCTTGATCCTTCGTCTGTCTGCCATACCACAATCCTAGTGTTAGGTTATGCATGTAGGTTGTGTGTCCTAAGCCAGAAGTCGGCTTCTGCTTCGGGGACAAGCAAGAAGGTTTGGGCGTGATGAGTGCCTAAACACTCATGCCATACCCGCCTATTCTATGGTTTTAGCTTTTATTTTAAAGTTAAATATGCACTTTATAGCCCGACATCTCGATTCTTGCATTTTGTGTGAAATAAAGCAGTGGAATGGGCGCTAGGGACCATTTCGGAGCGCAGAAGAAAGCGCAGCGCCGCCAGAACGTCATGACGTCCCAATGTCGCGACGTTTCAACGTCGCGACGTCCCAACATCGCGACGCCTCAACGTCGCGACGTCTCAACGTCGCGACGTCAGTGCGAATTCTGTCTCAACATCATTAAAAGAAAAGGGACAAGAAATCGAGAGGAGGATCGGAAAACGTACGGACGAGGGCACGGAAAGCAGAGTGTTAATAAATCCGCATCAACAGGTGCTGGGGTTTTTCTTTTCTTGTCTCTTTTTCCTGAAAGACTGCTGATGTTTGATAGATTGATTATGTGTATAACCAAGTCTAAAGATGTTCTAGATTCACACCTTAGGGTTTTGTTTAAATTCGTCACGACAGATGGATTAAGATTTCCGATTTATATTATTCAGCTTATTCATGACTTGTTAGTATCTCGCTCTATATATGCGATTTATATACATGTGATGTCCGCCAATATTGGCATGATTTTGCTCTGCATCCGGTGGCCGAGAGATGAGGACGCCAGTGGATCTGACAGAGTACACCGTCAATTCAGAAATAGAGATATCCCGATTCCGAGGGTGGCGATTAAGGTTAGAACATTTAAGCCGCCGGAGCATTAGGTTGGGGTAGATACACTCAACCTCGCTTAGCGAGATAGGCGAATACACCCGAGAGAGGGTATCTCTTAGGCACGACCACCGCCATCAATAAGTCGCTAATGGGATCGAATAGTAATTTCTCTAGTAGTAATCCATCATGGCAGGGGGAGACAGAGTCTCCTAGTCTCACAACACAAAGAATTACTAAGATAAATTAGTTTAGCTTAACTCACATTAGTTAATTTGTCACTCAAAGCTTACGTCTAGATAATATTCAAAGGATAAACTCGTGAGGTCAACGTGACTCTCCCCGTGGATCGATATCCGTACTAAGGTACAATCAGACATTTATTACGACGGCACTTGCGCACATAGGCGTACAGCTATACACACCACGCATTCAGCCTATCAATACATTATTATTCAAGAAGTTATGGGCCCTATTTGAATTAAGGAATGTATATATTCTTTATGTCAAAGAATGTGATTAGAGTCATGATATCATATATACCCATAAATATGTTTTTAAATGAATACATTATTCATATTAGAAATGGGTATATGAAATGTGTTTAAATGAATAGGTATTTAAAAGGTAAAAGAGCGTTACACTTTAGCGTGTATCGTATCTAGGTTTAGGCTGCTCTACAAATGCAGGATTTTGAAATTTTGTAAATGATTTTGAAATTGTTCAGGGCATGCACGTATTTGCATTTAAAGGATGACGTGACTCGTCATGATTCATTTGGCCTTAATAGGTAAGCATGGAAAGTTCAGGCTCCAATAGTGTCATTGTGAATAGAGTCTATAGAGATTGTCCCATTAGAATATGAGAGTATGAGTTTCTGGGAGATTTGATCGAGTTTTCATTTAGAGAGTTTGATGTGATATTGGGGATGGAATGGTTGTCTCGACACCAAGTGGTAGTTGATCGTAGAATGAAGAGAGGACTTAAGCACACCGAGTGGTGAGGAAATGACTTTTATCGGCAAGAGGTCGAACCACCTGTCTAATGTGATATCCTTCATTATCGCTTAGAACTATGGTTTGAAAGGATGTGGGAAGCCTACTTCGCATACGCGTGATGCATACGAAAAAGGTGGAGCCTATTTTATCGTACATCCCTACGCTATGAGATGGTTGATCTTGCTCATAACTTCGCGCATCATGCAAACGAAGTGTCAACTTTGCTGGCGATTGGTAAGTAATTTCGAGGTGGCCTATGAGGCAGTCAACAACCATCCAACGAGTTCTGATGCAAGAGATAGTCTTTTTGGATTCGGGCTGAGATTTGGCTTTCATGGCGCTTGTCGTGAGACTCCGTCTCTTAGGGGATTTTGGAGAGGTCCCCCTAACTTATGCAGAGGTCTAGGAGGAGATTCCCGGGCTGCATTGATGGCCGGGCTAGGATAAAGCACCCACCCGGCCGTGCAGAGGTTGTCGTTTCTCGACGGCCGGCCGTTGAATTCTTTACATCTCAAAAGGGCCAAGCTCCCCCTATGGAGGAAGTATCGGTTCCTGAGTTAGAAGGTGCCCAGGAGATTATCAATCGCTAGAGGTCGTTTAACCGGGGCGAATCCCCGGCTGCCCATATGCACCAATTGTATCCTACACTACTGATGCCTCAGAATCGTGCGCCGAGTAAGGGGGCGAAGAATATGTTGTCTCAAATTCCCGCCTATGCTTGTATGATGAACCCTGTGTGGTTGAAGACGGAATGCTAATACGTTAATCAGAACTTCGTCCAATGCATGAGTCGTATGTTTACAACTCGCATGCAATGCTCTAGCATATTTTCAAGTTATTGCCTTATTCTAATGCGCTCTTTCGCAGCTAATACGACCATCCGTATGACTTACCAAAGATCGGAATCTAGCCCCCACCGAGGGATGCGAAGGTGTCACACTCTACGCACTGTGCCATTTCTAACCACATGGCACCCGAGTGCTTCTTTAGTCGAAATGAGTCGAGATCCTGCGGCTCGGGAGAAGGAGGCCAAGGAAGGCGTCGAAGGTGGCCCAGAGGCAGAGAGATGCCGCCGCCACGAAGCCTCACGGCCCGCATGGATGGCGACGCGGGGGAGTGCTAGACATAGGTGGAGTCCGAGTCGGGCTAGGTCCAAAATGCCCCACATTTCAGAGCAGGCTATGTAGAAGCGGAGACGAGGCTAGCTTCTGCCTAGGCCGCGAGCGAGTCTCTATACTTCTAGAGCTCGGGACTAGTAAGGATGAAGTGTCTGCTATCCGGGCGTAGGCCTTTAATGATAAAAAGGCTCTGGAGGAGGCTTATAAGGAGGGCTTTGACGTGATTTTCAACTATGGTTATGGTTGTTGTGCTTTCACACATAATATGTACAAAGTAACCTCGTGGTCTGTGACGATGCCGCATTAATGCCTAAACCAAGTATCCCTTAAAGAGAAAAAAGGCCTTGGAGGAGGCTTGGTGAGGAGTGGTCTGACGTGATTTTCAACTATGGTTACTTACTGGTTGTGGCTTTCACATAATATTTATGGAAGTCAACCCGGTTCTTGACCCTGATGCCAGACACGCCTTAAGCCGTTATCCCCGCAGTCTTTATCAACCTCGATGCCCCTGAGATGTCCCCCGGGCCGGCCGCGACTACCGACATGTTCGCTTAGGTGAAGCGATGATTGCGTCAGAGAGGGAGGTTCCCGCTGCAGTCCTTGAGGCAGATATTAGCGAGGCGGGCGAGCATCTCTCTACCGCCGAGGTTGGGCTGAGTAATGATCCTGATTCTTCTACTAGAGTAACCGAGGAGAGTGAGGGTTAATGTCTCTGGCGGGAGGTAGGGGTTGTGTTTTTCCATTGCTAGTTGAACCCATGTTCTGTATCCCTGGTTTTTGTTATTTGTAACCAAGCTCCCTAATAAAGAGTGTGTTGTTTTCAAATATGATATTGTTTCTTTCTCTTTGTCGAATCAATGTAATCTCGCCTTCGATGACGGGTAGGCACAGTGTGCCTTGCAGACAGAGATCCGGGTCTAGATGAACACCCGATAGACAAGGTTCATTTGCTCTCCTAGCACCCCTACTGTGGCTTCTTAATGAACTAGCTGTGCATCAATCCATCCTGGGCCGGTAGAACATCAACCTTACTTGGGCTTTGTAATAAACCAATGGGCATCAACCAAACTGGGCCGGTTGGACATCAACCTTGCCCGGACTTTGTAATGAACTAACTAGGCATCAACCATACTGGGCCGGTAGGACATTAACTTTACACGGGCTTTGTAATGAACCAAATTGGCATCAACTATACTGTAGTTTCCAGATACATCAACCTTATCTGGGCTTTGTAATGAACCAGCTGAGCATCAACCATGCTGGGCTGGTTGTACATCAACCTTACCAAGGCTTTGTAATGAACCAGCTGGGCATCAACCATGCTGGGCCGGTAAGACATCAACCTTACCCGGGCTTTGTAATGGAACCACCGAATCAACCATGTCAATCAGAGGACATTAACTTTACCCGGACTTTGTAATGAAAAATTGAGACCGGAACATGGTTAGAGATTGAATCATTCTTTACTTATAGTACCTTTTAAGGTGCATAACATTCCACATTCTAGGTACAGGTGTCCCGTCTAGTTTATCTAATGCATATGATCTAGGATTCGTTTCTACCGCTACATAATATAATGATCCTTCCCAGTTTAGCTTGAAATTTTGGTCGACCTGGATGAGTCGCTGCGGTTCTCAAAAACTTTTCTCAGACTGTGTCCCCGTTTGGCACATCTTGTGGTTTCACACGTCTGTCAGATAGGCTCATTTAGCCTACGAGATGGTACAATGCTGACTTATGTTCGCGCTTCGAGATACCATCAGCCATGTCAAGGTCTTTAATCACACATTTAATATTCGACCGTCTGGGTATATCGCTTGAGCGTAAGACACTGATTTATGTTGGGACTATAGCTTCCATCCCATAAGTAAGAGCGAAGGGGATATGCTTACTGTCTCGCGGCCGTCATTTCAGCCCAACGATTCCTGTGTGAGTTCGCTCCACCCACTTGCCTTTAGCCGAGTCTAATCAAGCTTCTTTAAGGCGATCAATGTGGTTTTATTAGGAAGCTTCTATACTTGGCCGTTGCTATGCGATAGTCGCAGGAGTATAGATTTTATTTTCAACTCCATGGCGTAAGTTCCTCGTGATGTCCACTATCAAATCGAGGTCCCGCTAACCGATACAATTGACTGATGTATACCAAACCGGCAAACAATATTCTTCTAGATGAAATGAGTGACATCCTTATCTTTAATTGATGTGAAAGCCTCGGCCTCTGTTCACTTGTTGAAATAATCAATGGCTACTGAAGAATTTCACCTTTTTTCTAAGCCAGTGGCAGAAGAAGCTAGCCGACTATGTCAATTCCCTATTGAGGGAAGGGCCAAGGGCTCGTGATGGAAATTAAGTCCTGAGTTGGTGATCTCAAGACAGGGGCTTTCCACTGGCATCGATCACACTTATGTACGTAATCAGCGGCGTCAAATCTCATGGTCACACACACTTCGAGCGTGGCCTGCAGCGTTGTTCTCACGC
The DNA here is from genome assembly GCA_016808115.1 of Tetrastigma voinierianum. Lineage (NCBI taxonomy): Eukaryota > Viridiplantae > Streptophyta > Magnoliopsida > Vitales > Vitaceae > Tetrastigma > Tetrastigma voinierianum. The sequence continues at coordinate 2,476 of JAEQBH010003162.1, read as the reverse complement.
CTCGATTTATTTAGCCACATATCCCTTCATGTAATTCGGCCAATACATATTGTCCCCGCTTTGGTAGTTAAGTTACTTTTAGGTACGACTCCGCCTAGGGATCGCTTAAACAATTGCCTATTAACCAAAGAAGAGAATCGGTCCACCGGATTCGATCTGCGGGAGATTTTTCCTTTCATTCGAGTTCTCCCGTGTCGATATCAGACCACGGGTCCATCCAAGAAGGGGAGACCTTGTCCACCTAACTTACCCTAGCATTGATAATTGAAGAATCCTACCGATAATAGATGGCAGGAACACTATTTCTATTATCTAAGAGAAACTGGCCACGACGACTAAGGAGTTCGCTTCAATACAAAATCTCAGGATGTGTCTGAGCCTGCCAAAGTTTCCTAAGCGTCGCTTAACTGTGGATACATACTTTGCCATTCGGGGTCTCATGACTATACTGCAAGATTTCGTCTCTACCACCAACTAAGAATCACTTTGAATCATAAGTCATTTACCGACATCGTGAGCGCTGGCTCAATTCCAACTAGGATGGCCTCATACTCTGATTCGTTGTTGGAGGCGCTGAAGCCCAAAAGGATTGCCTACTCAATCTTTTCCCGATCGGAGATTTAAGTTGCAAACCGATGCTAGCCCGGCCATCGAGATGTCCCGCTTCACATTAAGGTCCAACAATCTGGGTTATCCGCCTATTCCGATTGGGGCATCTCTACTAGGAAAATCCGCCGTAACCCCGTCTTTTAAATTTCATCTGCTTATATCAATAACAATCGAATTCGCCAATTCAATTGCCCATCGAGCCATCCTCCTGACAAGCTGCTTTGCGAATGGTGCTCTAAACAGGAGGTCGCTAGCACAACAATGGGGTGTGCTCGAAGTATGGGCTGAGCTTCTAGTTGCTACTGAGGTGGGCTAATGCCGTCGAGGTGGTCAGATCGGGTTTCGCGCCTGGCCATGACTTGTCGACCTAAAAAAATATTGGCCTCTTCTTTCTATTCTCATCTTCCTTGAACAGGGCAACACTCATTGAGACATCTGAAACTGCCAAGTATACGAAGAGAGTTTTGTTGGCTTCAGGGCTAGCAAGGACTAAAGGTTTTGTAAGATACTGTTTGATCGGGCTGAGGCCTCTGATGACATTCCTTATTCCATCCAACCCGTCGCCCTCGAGGGTATCAAAAGAACCACCTTAGACTCCGGCCTGAGAATCGAGAGATGAACCGCCTGGGGGCGGCTAACCTGGCTAGTGTCGTTATACTTTTCTAGAAGCGAGCCGACCTAAAATAGCTTAAGCTGAGCTATTGGTTTATCGCCTTCGAAGATCCTGATGAAATCTGTCCCTGGGCAAGAATCGCCAGCACTCGACTCCCCAAGGCGCACTTTCAAGGATTGAGCCATGCCATACACCCTTAGAGTCCAAAGCCTCTCTGCGTGTTCAAAGATGGTTCGCGTTCGACTTTTTACCAAAAAATATCATCAATGTAAACCTCTGTCTTTCCTAGTAGCGATCTGAACATCTTGGTCACTAACCTCCTCCGATACGTCAGCCTGACACTTGGCCAAACGACATCATTTTAGCGTAACAAGTGTGGGGTGATGAATGCTATTTTTCCACGCCCGCGGATTTAATGGGTATTCGGCTGATATCCCGAGAAGGTATTCAGAACAACATCCCATGCCCGACCGACATAGCCGATCATCTCGTTTATCGTGGTAGAGGGAATCCGCTTTTCGCATGCCCATCGGTGATCCGTAGTCCATACACACTCTCCATTTACCGCATTTTTTCGGGACTACCACCACATTGGCCAGCCACTCCGAGTACTTTATCTCCCTGATGAATCCTGCTTTCAAAAGATTATCAACTTATGCCTGAATAACCTGATGACGGTCCGGGTGGAAATGCCTCTGAATATCTAACCGCTTCGCCGGGCTGATGACATCTGGCCATGAGAGGCTCAGACTGGGTTAATGCCAGCCATGTCTGAGTGAGTCCATGTGAATACATCCATATTACGGAGCAAAACCTACCGTATTTGTTCCTTCTCCCCACTGGATAGGAGGGAACTAACATATGTTGATTTATCCAGCCCATCTAGGAATATTGATTCCAGGGGGTCTACAACCATTCGCTCCTTGTCTTCTGCCCTTGCTTGGGCGGCGAGTTGTAATTGCTATTATGAGGTCTGGGTCTCGAGGGCCTGATCAGAGGAGCTGGCTCTCAGCATGCTCTGTACCGACAAACTTGGTAACACCGGCCGAGTCAGCTTAGCTGGCCGCCAGAGGCCAATTTTCCCGCACCGGTTTGGTAGATGCTTACTACAGGTCAAGGGCACGACTTTCATTGCATGCGCAAACAGCACGACTAATGACGAGTGTTTAAAACGCCATGTCATATCCACGCCCTTACTACGCTTTTAGCGTATTTTATATATTAATAAGTGTGTTATTGCCCGATATCTGATTT